>CM052801.1:27836051-27857294 GCA_028533885.1 Nasua narica | reverse complement strand
GATTCTTGAGCGACAGGTAAGGATAAGCCAGAAAGATGGGCCTCCAGGCAGAGGAGGAAATGAAATCCTAACAGGTGGAATAGCGTGGCCAAATACTCGGAGGTTTGAGGGCTCTCAGCCCTCCAAGAACCGAATACAGAGTACGTGGATTGGAAGTAAGTGACGTGTGTGTACGTGCACGTGTGTGTGTGCGTGTTCACACATGTGCAGCAGTGCAGGTGGCGGGGGACACTGGAAGAGGAGTCTGCGACCTTAGAGGTCCCCTGGCTCAGTACAGTGTTCAAACGTTTCCAAGGCCCAGGGGATCATTTCACGGCAAACAAGGTACAAGAAAACACTTTTCTCGTGAACGTGAGCATCTAACAGGAGAAAAACAAAACTGAACCAAGCATGTGATTGCCTTTATATAGGCATAAATCTAGAGACAGATGGAACAAGTTGATGACTGAGATAGAGGGGCAGTGTTTAAGTCCCTCTGGTTCTAAATCTTTATGCGGTGGCTTCTTTTTTTATTATTATTATCAAAATTTCCTTGAAGTGCTGCCCATTTATACTCCTGTCTGTGTTAACCCCAATATTCAATGAAAAATCCAAATATAGACAGACTCCAACTTAAAAATACATTAAATCCTCAAACTCCATTTCTAAGTTAGCTGTTTTATTCACAATGTGCTCACCCATAGAAGCAGTGTTATAAAAAGCAGCAAGCAACATTGCCCCAGTTCATTCACTGCACACATAAAGGCGCCCTTTTTCTATTGCAAAGTTCCATGGGTTTTGACAAATTAATAATGTGATGTGCCCACCATTACATAATCATACAAAAGTTTCCTTGCCCCCTCAAATCCCCTTTGCCTCATGTATTTAATCCTCACCATACCCTGAACTACTGGTAATCCTGATCTATTTACCATTTCTATAGTTTTAACTTTTTCCAGAGTGCCATAGAGATACAAACCATCAGCATGTAGTCTTTCAACTGGCTTCTTTCACCTAGTAATGTGCAGTTAAGAGTCTTTCATTTCTCTGTATGACTTAATAGTTAATTCTTATTTTTAAAAATTATTATTTTTTTAAATTTTATTTATTTATTTGACAGAGAGAGAGAAATCACAAGCAGGCAGAGAGGCAGGCAGAGAGAGGGGGAAGCAGGCTCCCTGCTGAGCAGAAAGCTCGATGTGGGGCTCGATCCCGGGACCCTGAGACCATGACCTGAGCTGAAGGCAAAGGCTTTAGCCCACTGAGCCACCCAGGCGCCCTTTATTTTTAAAAATTATTAAGAGCAGTTTTAGTTTACAGAAAAATGGAGCACAAAAGATAGAAGTTCCCATGTATCTCTTCAACCTCCCTCCCCGCCCTCAGTTTCCCTCTTAAGGTCTTGCATTAGTTTAGTATATTTTGTACAACTGGTGAGTTAGTATTGATACATTTTTTTGTTGGTATTGATACTTTTCCCCCCTAGGCAAAGAACTTCATTAACCTTGTTTCAAACTGTATTCCCAGGCGTCTTCAGCTTAATTAGCTACAAAGTATGAATTGTGTATAAGCAAAAACTGAAAAGAGCTGCTCGTCTTGGGCTTAAAAATATTAGAGATCTCGATTTTACCAGATCCATGAACAAAATTTTAAAAAGCACGCATAATATAAAATAGTAGCTCCCAGTAACTTCTTCAAGATTTATCTTGTTCAGAACTTGACTCAATTCAGTTTGCTTCATTCTTGGAAGGTTCATCACAATTCTCCACAAGATCTGGAACTTCATCATCTTCCTCCTGTCCCCCCCCCAAAGTGGGGCTTTTCCATCCACAGATTGTTTGGGGAGAGCTTGTCAGTCTTCTTCAACTAGTCAGACTGTCTGCACCAAGTTGGTTTAAGACACCTGGTAGCATTTCTGTCAGCTGCTTTGTGTCAGCGTGGCCTGGAATGGTGAAAGTGTTCATCGCCACGGATGCCTGAACTTTGGGGTTGTTAGAGTGGATCACTGTTCCTTGGTTTGTGAACATATTCACATCTTCAATACCAGAGATACTGTTTACCCCTAACTTCTTTAAGGAGAACTGAAGTTTTTCATCATCTGCTGCAGCCCTTCTATGAACCACCTTCTTTTTTAGGCGAGCAGTTCCTTTCCCACCAATATGCACTTGTGCTTGCAATTTGGGGAGTTTCTTCTGGTTCATGATAGTTTCTTTCATCTTGTTGGAGAGGAAATGGGACCGCAGGGGGGAATGGGGTTGGCTCTCAGGGGGTTTTGGGGGGACCAGTTGAGATGAGCTGTTGGTATTGATACATTTTTAAAAACTAAAGTCTGTAGTTTATATCAGGATTCTTCTGTTATGTTTTACACTCTATGGGTTTTGAAAAATGCAAAATGACATGTAACCAGCATTACAGTACCATATAGAACAATAATTTCACTGCTTTTAAAAATTGCCTATGCTGGGCACCTGGGTGGCTCAGTTGGTTGAGCGACTGCCTTCGGCTCAGGTCATGACCCTGGAGTCCTGGGATCGAGTCCTGCATTGGGCTCCCTGCTGAACTGGGGGTGGGGGGATCTGCTTCTCCCTCTGACCTTCCCTCTTTCTTATTCTTTCTCTCTCTCAAACAAATAAATAAAATCTTAAAAAAAAAATTGCCCTATGCTCTACCTATTAGCCCTCTCTCTCTCTCCCTATGAGCCCCCAGCAACCAGTGATCTTTCTATTGTCTCCATAGCTTCGCTATTTTCAGAATGTCATTAGTTGGAATCATTCAGTATGTAACCTTTTCAGACTGGTTACTTTCACTCAGCAATATGCATTTAAATTTCCTCCATTCTTTTGGTGGCTTGATGGTTCTTTTTTTTTTTTTTCCCAAAGATTTTATTTCAGAGAGAATGTGTACGTGCCTGCGCACACACAAGCCTGAGTGGGGAGAGGGAAGGAGGGAGGAGACTCCCCACTGAGCAGAGAGCCTGATGCAGGGCTTAATCTGGATCATGACCTGAGCCGAAGGCAGATGCTTAACCAAATGAGCCACCCGGGCGCCCCCTGATGGCTCATTTCTTTTTAGCAATGAATAATATGCCATTGTGTGGATGTACCACAGTTTATTCACCTGTTGAAGGACATTTTGGTTGTTTCCAAGATTTGGTAATTATGAATAAAGTTGCCATAAACATCCATACTCTGTTTTTTGTGTGCACATAAGATTTCAGCTCAATTGGGAAAACACCAAGAAGTATAATTGCTAGATCTTATGATTAAACTACGTTTATTTTCATAAAAATCATCCAAACTGACTGTACCACTTTGCACTCTCATCAGCAATGAATGAAAATTCCTGTTGCTCCATCTCTTTATCAGTACTGGGTGTTGTCAGTGTTTTGGACTTTAGTCATTGTAATAGGTATGTAGTGTTTTAATTAGCAATTTCCTAAGGACATGATGCTGGGCATGTTTTTAGAATGTATTTTAATCAAGTGTAGTTGGCGCAAAACTTTAGAGCATATTTTTACAGGATTTTTTGCAACTTGTATATCTTCTTTTGATGAGGTGTCTATTCAGATTTTTTTGCCTATTTTGTTAATTGGGTTCTTTGTTTTCTTATTGAGTTTTAAAATTTCCTTGTATATTTTAGATATTTTATCATATATATGTTTTTCAAAGATTCCAACTGTGTGGCTTTTCATCTGCGAATAGTATCTTTCACAGAACAGTTTTAAATTTTAAATAAGTCCAACTTACTTTTTCTTTCCTGAGTCATGTTTTTGGTATTGTATCTAGAAAGTCTCTGTCAACTCCAAGGTCACCCAGATTTTCTATGTTATTTTGCATTTTAAATTTAGGTCATGATCAATTTTGAATTAATTTTTGAGATTACAAGATTTGTATTTAGATTCCGTTTCTTGCATGTGGATGTCCAGATGTTCCAGAAGCATTTGTTGAAGAGATTATCTTTCTCCATTCTATTGCTTTTACCTCTTTGTCAAAGACTAGTTGACTATATTTGTGGGTATCTCTTTCTGGGCTCTCTAATCTCTTCCATTCCATTGCTTACATAGCTGTTCTTTTCCAGTACCATATACTATCTTGATCACTGTAACTTTATATTAGATCTTGAAATGAATAGTGTGAATTTTCCAACTGTGCCCTTCTTCAGTATTATATTGGCTAATCTAGGTGTTTCACCTTTCCACATAAATGTCAGAATCAGTTTGCCAATACCTATAGAATTTCTTGTTGGGATTTTGGGTGGGATTGAACTGAATCTATAGATTGAGTTAAGAATAATGGATATTGTAGCAATACTGACTCTTCTAAATCATGAACATGGGTTAGCTCTCATTTGGATATTGATTTTTTTTCACCAATGCTAAGTAGTTTTCTGCATAGAATTCCTGTACATATTTTGTTAGATTTCTACATAAGTACTTATTTATTTGGTGCCATCATAAACAATGTTTTTTAAAAAAAATTTCAGATTTTAATTTTTCATTGCTTATTGATTTTTGTATACTGACCTGGTATCCTGAAACCTTGGTTTATTTGCCCCGGAGTTCCAGGATTTTTTTTCCAAGAGTTTCCCAGAAAACTGAGGATTTTCTAGATAAATATCTCTGAGGGGCAACTGGATGGCTCAGTCAGTTGGGCACCTGCCTTCTGCTTGGGTTGTGAGCTCAGGGTCCTGGGATTGAGTCTCATATCAGGCTCCCTGCTCAACAGGGAGTCTGCGTCTCCCTCTGGCCCTGCCCCTCGCTGTGCTTTCTAGCTCTCAAATAAATAAAATCTTTTTAAAAATCTGTGAATACAGTATTATTTTTTTCTTTATAATCTGAATAGCTTTTTATTTCTTTTACCTGTCTTATTGCACTAGCTTGAACTTCTAGAATAATGTTAAGAAGGAGTAGTAAGAGGAGATACCTTTGCTTTTTTCCTTATTATGGGGGAAGCACCTCATTTCTCACCTATTAACTATAAATTTTGGAGATATTCTTTTAAGATTTTTTTGATTTTTAAGTGATCTCTACACCCAACATGGGGCTTGAACTCACAACCTGAAGATCGGGAGTCACATGATCTACTGACTGAGCCAGCCAGGCACCCCTAGATATTCCTTATAAAAGTGAAAAAGTTATCTATTCTTTTTTTTTTTTTAAGATTTTATTTATTTGACAGAGAGAAAGAGCAAGAGAGGGAACACAAGCAAGGGGGAGTGGGAGAGGGAAAAGCAGGCTTCCCATTGAGCAGGGAGCCCAATGCAGGGCTCAATCCCGGGACCCCAGGATCACGACCTGAACCAAAGGCAGACGCTTAACTACTGAGCCACCCAGGCACCCTGAAAAGTTATCTATTCTTAATTAGCTAAGAGTTTTTATTGTGAATGCATGTCATATTTTGTCATATGCTTTTTCTGCAGGAACTGATATGACTATACAAGTTTTCTTCCTTAACCTGTTGATAAGGTGATTAACACTGCTGATTTTCAAATGTGAACCAGCCCTTCATGCCTGTAATAAATTGCACATGGTTGTTGTGTTCTTTCTCGTGTTTATCCTGACTCATGTTTTCCAAGCTTCCTGGATTTGTGGTTTGGTGTCTGTCAGTAACTTTGGCAAGTTCTAAGCCATGAATACCTGAAATATTTTTGTTCTGTTCTTCTTCCTGCTTTTGACATTCCAATTACACATAATTTACACCTTTTGATATTGTTCATCTGTTCTTACATGCTGGGTTTGTTTTTCTTTTTGCATTAAAGTTTGAGAGGTATCCACGATCTATAGTTAAGCCACTGAAGATTTTCTTCAGTTCTTTTTGTTGTTGTTTTTAAAGATTTATTTATTTGAGAGAGAACAAGCAGGAGAGGGAGGAGCAGAGGGAGAGGGAGAATCTCAAGCAGACTCTGTGCTGAGCAGGGAACTGGATGAAGGGCTTGACTCCAGGACCCTGAGATCACGACCTGAGCCAAAACCAAGAGTTGGATGTCTAACTGACTGCACCACCTAGACACCCTCCCTTTTTTTCTTTTTAAAATTTTATTTATTTAAACTAATCTCTACAAGCAACATGGGGCTCAAACTTACAACCCTGAGATCAAGAGTTGCATACTCTTCCAAGTGAGCTAGCCAGGTACCCCTGCAGGTTTTCTTCATTTCCGTTACTGTTTTTTGTTTGTTTCTAGAATTTGATTTTTTCTTAGCATTTTGATCACTTTGCTTACTCTACCCATCTACATCCATTCTTTTGTATTGTCTTTTTCCCCTACTACCACTGTTAACATATTAATCATATTTTAAATTTCCTTTCTAATAATTCCAACATCTGTGCCATACATAATTCTCATCCTGATGCTTATTTCTTCAGACTGTTTTCCCTTACCTTTTAGCAAGCCTTTTCATTTTATGTTAAAAGTCGGACATGTTGTATCAGGTAATGGGAACTAAGGTAAACAGGCATTTAGTGTGTGTGTGTATGTGTGTGTACACGTATGCTTTTGTTTTTTGTTTGCATTCAGTGTGTTTTTATGTTAATCTTGCTAGGGGTTTGCCTGTGCTTAATGTTTGGTGTAGTTGTAGTTGCCAGATATTTCTAACTCTTATTATAGCTTACTTTTTTTCCTCCTCTAGAATTTCAGTTTCCCTAAGTACACTTCCTCAGGGGGAGTTTGTTTTGTGGCTCTTTCAACTGTCATCAACTCTTATCATACTCGAGCTCTGTTGGGGAAGCAGTAACAGGAATGGGAGCATATTCTACAGTGTTTTGCTTAACTCTAAGTCTTTGAGTGGCCCTGTGTATTGTGGCCTTTGCAAGAATTTCTCCAGTGGTATAGCTTTCCACTTACCCCCTAAGCTTCATGTTGCCTTACCTGGCTGTATCATCCTCATCTATTCCCGTGAAGCCCTGAATCTTGTTGACTGTGCTCCCTTGCACCACACCCCCTACTCACCAAATGCTTTCTATGACAAGGAAGACTGGAGGAAGCTGGGATGGGAGTAATTCCCTTCTCTTAGCTGTAATAAGGCTTTGGAAAGTCCCCTTCCCTGTAGAATTCTGTTATGGAAAAGGCTTAGAATAGATTTCACAATGGTTACTCTTCTCTTTTCCTTGCCAGAGCCATGGGGGGATCTTTACTGAATCTCATCATGACAGTCTGATAAGGTTCCTGGAGACAAAGACCATAGAAGTATAGAGGATATCCTAAGACTGTGGCTCTCTAAGAATTTCTCACTCTCATGCTAATCCACACCCAGCCTCCAGCTGTTCATCAAAGTTGCTATGTACATGTGCCTACCAGTTATGGCTCCATTGACTTCTCCGGGTAAACAGACCTTGGATGTGTCTCTCTGGATACTCTTGTCTATTCAGATTTTGAGGTAGCAGTTTGCTCTGTGAGCTCAGTCCTCTGACAGGCCCAAGAAAAGCCATTAATTTTCAGTCTGTCCAGTTTATTCTTGTAAGAATAGGAGCAACAAAGGGCAAACATTTCTATGTATAGACTAGGCTACTTGTATCTATGAAAGTCAAATATAAAATATACATTTTGTTCCAGTCTACTCACAAAATTAATATTCAAAGTTAAAATGTTTTTAGGAAGAAAGTTTTATGTTTGAGAACACATAAGGCAAAAGTACACTTGCACTAAACTTATACCACTATAATTGTGTCTGCATGAATTTGGTTCCAGCAAACATTTATATGCTTTAGACCGTGTGTGAAACATGCCACTGTGCTCCACTGATACAGAGATACATGAGAGTAAAACCACCAGACTCAGGGACCTGACATTCGGCAGTATAGGTAGACCAGTGGATAAAGAATATAGGTTATAAAGAAATATAAGCATGACGTTACAGGAAAACTAAGATGATGTTCAACATAAAAATGCAATTTCAGGGTCAGTTTTCCATGCATTCATTTAGCTTTCTGTTCTAAGCACTTCGAAATGTTCTTAGTAATGGGGTTTGTCCCCCGCAGACCATGTGACTTTGGGAGACACCAGGGACATATGTTAGGAGGAGTTCGGCACATAAATTGCATTAACATCAGGGTTAATCCCCATTTTCCTCATCAACTCAGTGAAAAACTTCTCTAATATTGCCATAAACAAAACAATTATTGCGTCTCTGAAAAACAAAATGCAATCTTTTGTCTCAGAAAGCAGAGACAGGTACTCTATAGAGAATACCAGACTCACCTGGCCAGCACCAGGACCTGCACTGCCTAGGAACCTTCTGTGATTTGCATTGAGTTAACAGGCTCTCTGGTACCAAGGCATAAGGAGATCTCTGTACTAGTCTTTCAAATATTAATTTTTTGGCTTCCAAAGTTTGTACTCACTCATTTCCCTTTGCTTTTACATTGTCCTCCTTGTCTGGGCAGGAATTAATATGTGAACCCCCTTTGTATTTTGACAATACAGACAGAACACTTGCTTACAAAAAATGCTACAACTCTGAGCTCTCAGGCCACTTAATAAAACTCATTTTTCTTATGCCTCCATTATTTTCCCTTTTCTCATACCCTAACCTTAAACACAATGTGTACCTCACTTATACACCACACCAGGTTACTGATTTTTCTGGATAAGCTAACAGTAGTATTTCTTGGTTTTGTAGTCTGTAAAAGGCTAAGGAGTACAAAAGCCTAAAAGAAAATACTTAAATACTGCCATAATTTTTTATTTATTTTAATAATGGAAACCTCCTTGTTAATTTAATTTTAAGATTTTATTTATTTATTTATTTGTCAGAGAGAAAGAAAGCACAAGCAGGGGGAGCAGCAGGCACAGAGAGAAGCAGGCTCCCTGCTGAGCAAGGAGACCAATGCTGGACTCGATCCCAGGACCCTGGGATCATGACCTGAGCTGAAGGCAGATGCTGAACCAGCTGAGCCACTCAGGCATCCCTACCATAATTTTTAAAAATATTTTTTAAAATTGGGGAGCCTGGGTGACTCAGTTGTTAAGTGTCTGCCTTCAGCTTAGGTCATGATCTCAGAGTCCTGGGGTTGAGCCCCACATCGGGCTGTCTGCTCAGCAGGGAACCTGCTTCCCTCTCTCTGCCTGCCTCTCTGCCTACTTGTGATCTCTCTCTCTCTGTCAAATAAACAAAATCTTAAAAAAAATAATAAATAAATAAATAAATAAGTAAAATCTTTAAAAAATATTTTTAAATTTACTTATTAAGTAATCTCTACTCCCAATGTGAGGCTTGAACCCAGGACTCTGAGATCAAGAGTCGCATGCTCTTCCAACTGAGTCAGCCAGGCACACCAGTACTACCATAATTTGAAATGGAAAACAATACCCCTTTCATGAAGATGGCATTGAAGATGAAGAAGGAAGCCCTGGCCCCTCCCAAAGCTGAAGCCAAAGCAAAGGCTTTGAAGGCCAAGAAAGTGGTGCTGAAAGGCATCCACAGTCATAGAAAAACAAAAGATCTGCACGTCACCTAAATTCCCATAGCTCGAGATGCTGTGTCTCCAAAGGCAGCCCAAATATCCTTGAAAGTTGCCCCCAAAGAGAAAGAAGCTTGACCCCTATGCCATCATCAAGGTCCCCCCTTGACTACCAAGTCAGCCACAAAGAAAAGAGCAGAAAACAACACACTTGTGTTCATTGTGGATGTCAAGGCCAACAAGCACCAGATCAAACAGGCTGTGAAGAAGTTCTGTGACATTGATGTAGCCAAAGTCAACATTCTGAACAGCCCTGATGAAGAGAAGGCACCTGACCATGATGCTTTGGATGTTGCCAACAAAATTGGAATCATCTAAACTGAGACCAGCTGGCTAAATCTAAATCTAAATTTTTTCACTACAAAAAATATAAAAAGAAAAAGAAAAAAATAAAATGAAGTGAAAAAATAAAAATAACATCTTATTTTTATTCTTCAGGGGACTACCACTTGTTCTTTTTCGCTAGACCAACAAAAAAAGACAGAAAAGTCAGAGCGATATGTACTCAAGTGGGAGACTTACCAGAGTCCCTTTTAGAGAATAAGCAGTGGTATTTCAGACTCAGCGTTCACACCAAAGCCTGCTGCCGAACAAACAGTGTTCCTTTCCTGCCCTCTCTTACTGCTCTCTCATAAGAAACTGCAAAATTTAAGAGGACAAAAGGTTCTTACAATTCTTGGCACACTGTATTCCTCTCCCCTTACATTCACTATCTTTAATGACCTTTAAAATGTCTCTGTACGTCTAGCTTCCCCTTTCTAAATGCTACAACATGAGAAACTTCAATGGTTTCCAAGGTGAGCCCTTAGCCTTGCCCTGCACGCACTGGCTGGCTAGTCAGTGTAGTTACAGCGGGGCCCGAGGCTGGCTTTTGCAATAGTCAAGTTCAAGGCTGTCACACTTGAGCTCCGTCTCTCCGTTGGTAAGCACACTGGAGACAGTAAAAGATGAGAAAAATAAGTCTTTACTTGTCAAGTTGCAGAGAAGCGTTGTTCTCTTATTTTATTAAAGGGACTTGCTTGGTAATTATGGAAACGAAACCCTGTAATTCTAGGTCGTTATGGCCTTATCAAGTATCTCCTGTGTCAGATGAGCTAACCATATGATCTATTCTTCCCCTGAGAAGTAAGGGCAGGTCTCCCCAAGTGAGAGCAGACTGGTGGAAGCCTTCCTTTGTGCTGGGTGGAGGCAGGAATGCTCCAAGTTCTACAGTGGACTCGCTCCTGTTCTATGGGGATCAGAGCTGCCAATATCTATGTCTACATATTCCCACTGGGTCCAACAGGGCTCATTTGAGGTAGACTTGAAGGATGCTTAAGAAATGTTAGCCTAAAGCCTTAGAATACACTGTCTCCATCTCAGTGATTTTATCATTAAAAAGTTTTTGGAAGAGGGAGCATCCGAGGAAAGCAGAGGCTAAATATACCAAATGTTCTCTGGGTCGTTGTAATATTTTCTTGTGAGAATAAATTAATGAATGTTTGGATTATGGATAATACACTGCTGAAAAATCCTTCTAGTCCTGGAAGCCACAGAAAAGAGGGGAACAAATGATCCACTTATTTCTTTCATTTGGTATTCACTGATCATCTGAAACCCAATGTCCAACGCGTGATCAGAAATACAAATTTTAAAAACAACTCCTAGATGTTTGAGAAAGACACAGTCAACTGGGAACTGGCATATATTTGTCATAGCAAATTCTAGATGCTAGATGCTAGTTTAATGTGCTAGTTAATTTCCGATTATTTGATATCAAGAGCTTTTACTCATATAAAATTACATATTGGGCTCTTCACCTCATTCCCTATTATTCAGTTTATGTTATTTAAATCTGAAAAAAAGTCAAAATAAGTAAAGACATTATGTTCGGTAAGTACCCTGTAAGGAACATAGATATTAGGAGAACTTGAGGCTTTCTCTCTTTCCACAAGTGAGCTAGAAACAGATCAATGAAGCAATTCTACACCTATTGAAATCTGAAACATCCAACGAATGGAGGCTATGATATTTTCTTGACTTGAAGTATTCACATGATTTCTTCCACTTTCCATCTGGCTTGGCATAAACAGACCCAACCCCAAATCTGAGAGAGATGTCTTGTCCCACAGCATATCCTCCATGCCCACGGCTTCCACTGCGACTGCTACAACTCCCAGGGGCTAGAACTGTTGACTGGGGCCATATCGTTGAAGGCAGGTTGGCAAAGGGAAATAGTAATGGTGGGAGAGTCAGTGAAGAGAATGTTGCTCTGCTGTAGGTGGGTTGAACTTAGCCTCAATTGAGGACTTGAGAAAGGAGGGATGATCCTCTGAGAATGTTAAATAAAACTTACCAGCCTGACTTCTGGTGACACGAGGGGTAAAGGATGGAATTTTTTTTAAATGGCATCATACTCATGCTTCCAGCCAAGATCATTTAATTAGGACACTTGCACACAAAACTAAAACAACAACAACAAACCAAAAAAACAAACAAATAAACAAACAAAACCCTCCAACAAAACAAAACAAAAAACCCCAAGCTCCAAAACTGGCCAAAGCACATGAGAAACTAGTTTTCAAGGCATCATGCGATGAGACTGGGAGAAGAAACTGGTCAACCTAACTATTGAGATGAATGGGGTAAATATGATTAAGAAGTGGCAACAGATTTCAAGTGCTGGGAGATGGGACAGGTCATGCGCTATAAAAGGAAGAACTTTACAAGCCAAGACTGTAAAGACCAATGAAGGGTGATGCTTTAGTTTGGGTTCTACTTATTTATTTTTGCGTGTTTTGTATCTGTTTTTGCCCAGACACATGCCCCAAATTTAGAAGTGAGATGGAGAGGCCCTAAGCAGTGCAATTTATAGCCCAAAGATGAGGAAATCAGGACCAGGAAAGAGGATTTTTTTTTTAAACAGTGTATTTTAGTTGACATTAGACAACATTCCCTAATTTCTCTCAGTTGTGACATGTAGATAGCTTTAGATTGTTTTCGTGGTCACCCATGCTAAACAAGAATTTTCAATCTTCAAAACACTACCTCTCATTTCTATAAGTTTTTGAGGAAAGAGGTATTTTTAAAAAATCATATACTGACCGGTGGGAGCTGTACTTTAAAGGGGGATAGGAGTTCTACAAGGGAGTTCAAGTCAAAAGAGTTGAACGCTAAAACGAATGCATTTTCCCTAGAAAGTTGCTGCGCTGTATTTCATTTTATCTTACACAGGATATTTATAACCCAAACTGCTGTGGAGGAGGGCAAATTGTCCACTGAGTTGAGGTAGTAAATAACTCAGCCTGAATCCCAGTACGTTTTCAATTTTTCATTACTGAGTTGAAAAGCAGATGTCTAAGAAGTAGTTCTCATTATTCTGTTTGGAGGATTTTCTTCTTAGCTTTATCAGTGACCTCAGTAGGAAGTAAGTAATTTCACAAGCTAGTAACATTATTTAAATATTCACACACACACACACACACACACACACACACACACACACACACACACACTCCTTTAGTTTTAGCATAAACTCACAGGCACTCCCTCCCACTAAATGTTCTTCCATCTTTATGACATTAGTTTGCTCGTTTATAGCTGGGATTTTTGCCAAGTTTCTAGTGAAATAAGGCGTGTTTATGACTAAGACTTACTTTCACAGCTTCAAAAAAACTTTCAACTAGATAGTTGAGGAACTGAACAAAATCTTCCTTCCCTAAAGTCACTATAATTCATGGAGATATCAGTGTCAGGCTGTTTGAATTTCTTGTGGTTGCCAAGAGTTACGATCAGTAAGTTATAGTTAGGGGATCTATTAAGAACACCTTTAGTTCTCTCTGGAGTTTGCCTAAAGACTAACTCGATTTCTTTAACGTCCTTTCATGCCTTTCACCTTACGGTATCATCCTGTGGAGTTTTATATTATTTCTCCCAATGGAAAATAGAGAAGACTTCCAGAGAAAAGAGCCTGCTATTTAAAATGTTGAGTGCTTATCAGACACAGGGTTTGCAAATATTTTTCTCCCATTTTTTAGGTCTTTTTATTTTGTCAATTGTTTCCTTCACTGTGCAGAAACTTAATTTGATATAGTCTCACTGTTCATTTTTGCTTTTGTTACCTGGGCTTTGGTGTCATATTCAAAACTTCATTGCTAAGATCAAAGTCAAGGAGATTTTCCTATATGTTCTTTTCTAGGAGTTTCATGGTTTCAAGTCTTAAATTTAAGTCTTTAATACATTCTGAATTGATTTTTGTATATAGTGTAAAGATCTGATTTCATTCTTTTGCATGTGGATATCCCATTTTTCCAACACCATCTATTGAAGAGACTATCCTCTCTGCATTGTGTATTCTTGGCACATTTGGCAAAGCGAATACTACACAATCTCATTTATATGTAGAACCTTAAAGTCGAACTCACAGAATCAGAGTAGAACAGTGGGTTAGTAGGAGCTGGGGGAGTGGTAAGGAAAATGGAGAGACATTGGTCAAAGAATACAAACTTCCAATTATAAGATGAATAAGTTCTGGGGATCTAATGTATAGCATGGTGCCTAAAGCTAATAAAACTATACCATATATTTGAAATTCACTAAGAGATTAGATTTTAAGTGCTCATACCACACATAAAAAATGGTAAGTATGTGAGGTGATGGATATGTTAATTAGCTTGATTGTGGTGATTATTTCACAATGTATAGGGATATCAAACCATCACATTGTACACCTTAAATATATGTTTTATTTGTCAATTATATCTCACTAAAACTAGAATAAAATAAGTGTTCAGTGCTTCATAATGTTCCCATTTGCTAATGAGATCCAGGATTGCAATGTCACTAGCTATGCAATGTATTTGAATTTTAAAATTTGCTTCAACATGCACTGCCTAAACAATTTTGCTTTGATTTTGAACAGGTTACCAGCAGCATATTAATTCCTGGATGACTTAGCTTGAAGTTCAATTCCAGAAGAACTTCTGGAAACACCAAACATGCTCCTATAATAGATTTTTTTTTAAGATTTATTTATTTATTTTGAGAGAGAGAGAGACAGAGAGAGCATGCACTAGCGTGAGCAGGGGGAGAAAATCTTGCCTGCAGAGTCCCCTCTGAGTGAGGAGCCCGAGGTGGGGCTTGATCTCACAACCCTGAGATCATTACCTGAGCCAAAATCAAGAGCTGGGTACTTAAATGACTGAGCCACCCAGGCGGCCCCTTATAACAGATTCTAATAAGAAACACAAACATAAATCTCCAAAACCCCAAGCTTTAAGAACTACTTTGGAACTATAAGAAAAAATGGTAGCGAAACAAACACTATTGTATTTCCATATGGCTTATCAGGCCTACAAACTCTTATTTTACAGCCTTAAGATCAGCCAGGACACTATTTCCTGATACTTATCGTGGATTTTAAAATATTTTTCTTGTAAAATTGATGATTAGTATAGAAAATTCAGAAAACCTAGAAAATGATAAAGAAGTAAAATAACCTAGAGTTCTATACTTTCCAGAGAACTTGATTTTTGTGTGTTTACTACAGATATTTTACATCTTTGTTTTTGCTATGTTATTATGTTATCATGACCATCTTTTCATATTCTTAAACATTCTGTAAAATCAAGTGTAATGTTTATATAATTTTTATTGTATTCTAGCAATACATAATTTATTTAACCATCTCGCTATAGTTACGAATCTCTTTTTAACATTTCTTAATATTGTAATGCGGTGCATGTACTACAACATAATTCTCTGATTCACAGCAGATATATGCTTTATTAATATATTTATCTTTTTAGTCATCTACTATCCTTGTCTTGGCTCACCAACACTCCCCATCACTCTCTCTTAGAAACAGTATTTAGTCAAGGGGTATTATCATTACCTAAGTAGGTTAATATAAGACATCTTCTGGTTTGATAGAGAGATGCTAGGAAAATAGGAGAAGAATGCTCTTTTACCTCTGGAGTTGCTAAAGCAGAGAGGATAGGACTCTGCAGCTGTTGGGGGCCATGTTTTCTTCTTGAGAGGAAACCCATCTGAAGAATGAAGTCAAGTGAAAGGATAGATGGAGTCTAGGACAGTCCTGGCATATTCTGGTTATTACTGCCTGAGCTTGAACCCTGGGTGTTGCAAATCTTCCTTCAATCTTGTGAACTTCCTTAGTATTCTTTCTAACTTTAGGAGCAGTCACATTTCCACTTTTTGCTTGAAGTATTTAGAGTTGGGTAATCATCACTTAAAACTGAAAAAGGAAACTTATTTGGGGATCTCATGATTTTTTTTAAAGATTTTATTTATTATTTTAAAAATATTTTATTTATTTATTTGACAGAGAGAGACACAGCAAGAGAGGAAACAGAAGCAGGAGAGAGGGAACAGAAGCAGGGGGAGTGGGAGAGGGAGAGGCAGGCTTCCTACCGAGCAGGGAACCTAATGCGAGGCTCAATCCCAGGACCCTGGGATCATGACCTGAGCCGAAGGCAGATGCTTAATGACTGAGCCACCCAGGTGCCCCTAAAGATTTTATTTTTAAGTAATCTCTACACTCAACGTCGTGCTTGAACTCACAATCCTGAGATGGAGAGTCACATGCTCCACTGACTGAGCCAGCCAGGTGCCCTAGTGATTTCCTTTTGAAGACTGCTTTTAAGGGGCAGACTTTATGGCTAAAAGAATAATAATATTTCAAAGTTCTTGATATATACTCCAAAACTGAGTTCCAGAAAATTAACATCAATGTGTACTCCCTTAATAACGAACATATGGCACAGACCAGGTTTCTGAAAAATCCCCGTATGATAATGCACCTGTGGATTTGAGGCTGTTTATAACTCTGAATCTTCATTTTACTTATTTCAGCAATAATTATAGATCAGCTGCCATATAGTGTGCCAGGAATTGTCCAAAATTAGAGTATGAAGAATACAAAAGCCTAATTTAAAAGAGCTCATGTCCAGTGGGAGAAGGAGAAGCTTCCCATCTGAATATATCATATATATAATAATAACATGCTTGAGAAGTGAGCAACCAGGAGGCTATTAGCATCCAGCCTGGCTTTGCAGGAGTGATAAAAGGTATAGAATCTCAATAGTATTTCTAAAATAAAAAGTATAGAGCCGGCATATCCATAGCAAAGATCTGAGAAAGCCTCAGAATCCCTAACAGAGTTAAAGGAAGGTATTTCTCTTGCAAAGTATTCAGGAAAATCACCATACAAAATGAGTTGCATTTCTATACACTAAAATATCTTAAAGATAAAGAAAGCAATCTTAACTATACTGGCAGCAAAACCAATAAAATACATAGGAACAAAGTTAACCAAAGATGTAAAAAAATCCATACACTGAAAATAAGACATCGAAGAAAGAGATTTAAAAAGACACAAATAATGGAAAGGTAGCCCATGTTCATGATTCAGAAGATTAATATTGTTAAAATGTTCATATTACCCAAAGTCATCTACAGATTCAATGTAATCTCTAACAAAATTCTAAAGGCATTTTTCACAGAAATAGAGAAACAATTCTAATATTCCTATGAAACTACAAAAGAACCTCAATAGCCAGAGCAGTCTCGAGTAAGAACAGTCATGCTGGAGACTCTGAACTTCCTGATTTCAAAATATATTACAAAGATACAATAATCACAACAGTGTAGTACTGGCATAAAAAATAGACAAGGAAGGGGATGCCTGGGTGGCTCAGTGAGTTAAGAGTCTGATTTCAGCTCAGATCATGGTCTTCGGGTCCTAGGATCCAGCTCCGAATCAGGCTCCACACTCAGCTGAGAGTCTGCTTCTCCCTCTCCCCTCCCCCCACTCGTGCTCGCTCTCTCTCTCTCTCTCTCTCTCAAGTGAAATAAATAAAATCTTTAAAAAAAAATAGACACGGACCAATGTAACAGAATTGAGAACCTGGAAATAAACACTTGCATATACGGTTAACTAATATTTGAGAAAGAAGCCAGTAATACTCAATGGGAAAAGGACAGTCTTTTCAATTAATGGTGCTGGGAAAACTGGATAGTCACATGTAGTAGAATGAAATTGGACTCATATCTTACATCAGTCACAAAAATTAACTTGAAATAGATTAAAGACTTAAATCTAAGATGTGAAACCATAAAACTTCAAAAAGTGAACATAGGGAAAAATATCCTTGATATTGGTCTTGGCAATGACTTTTTGGGTCTGACACAAAAAGCACAAGCAACAAAAAGCAAAAACAAGGGACGCCTGGGTGGCTCAGTTGGTTAAGCAGCTGCCTTCAGCTCAGGTCATGATCCCGGCGTCCTGGGATCGAGTCCCGCATCGGGCTCCTTGCTCGGCAGGGAGCCTGCTCCTCTCTCTGCCTCTGCCTGCCTCTCGGCCTGCTTGTGTTCTCTCTCTGTTAAATGAATAAATAAAATCTTAAAAAAAAAAAAAGATTAAAAAAAAAAAAGCAAAAACAAACAAGTGGAACCATGTCAAACCAAAAAGCTTCTACATAACAAATGAAACAATAAAATGAAAATGGAACCCATGGAATGGAAGAAAATACTTATAAACCATGTATTAGATAAAGGGTTAATATATACAAGAAACTCCTACAACTTAAAAACAAAGCAAAAACAAACAAAATAAACCAATCTGACTAAAAATAAAAAGGGAACCTGAATATTTTTCCAAAGAAGATATTCAAATGGCCAAGATGTACATAAAAAGATACCTAACATCTTTGTAGACATTTGCCTGAAGAATCATGAGATGCAACACAAGATTAGAAATGGTGGTGTGGCCTGTACCAGGTATAAGGGGCAATGACTCTCCTTTTTCCTTCTTAATGGTCCATGGTTCCAAACAGATAACAGACAACATTCAAAAGCTCAAATGGTACCCCAAGAGAACATGCACGTTAGCTGAGAAAGAAATTACTGGGAGATCTGTAGATGTCAAAGCAAGTTCAAGGGAATGATGCAACTGAGGGTGCCTTTTGGACTTGCTGTGGGATTCAATTGAGTTTGTGAATTTCTCCTGATGGCAAGGTGAGAGGAAACAAACGTAAAGACAGTACTGCATAAGTTCTAGCACTTTAGATGCCAGCAGGGACCAACATAGAACAAGATGGAGATATGAATGCTGCCTCCCCACCAATGACATAGTAGCATATGTGTAAGCCAGGAGATTAGACATCAATCCCAAAGAGTTGGAGTCCAAACCCTAAATTTGCCTTAAAGCTTAAATGACTGAGAAATCACCGAAGTAAGTACGCTTATCTGGAGGTGATAATAAGATCCTAGTAATAACAGTGTCATTGTTATTATATCAGAGAGCACAAGGGGCTGGGGTAGAGTATGTTGTGATAGAAAGTAATTTGTGGGAAGACACGAAAGTTACATTCTGTCACCTAATGCCTAAGTTTGTGGTCTATCAGATTTACATTGCTAAGTTTTCTTTAACCAAGTCTACTCTAAATAGAATATTGGATGGATGACTTTCTAGATTTACATATACTATTTTAAATATCTACCCAGTACTGTATAAAAATTAAAGATTTCAGGGGCACCTGGGTAGCTCAGTTAGTTAAGGGTCTGCCTTTGGCTCAGGTCATGATCCTAGGGTTCTGGGATAGAGTTCAGCACTGGCCTCCTTGCTCAGCGGGTAGCCTGCTTCTCCCTTTGCCTGCCACTCCCCCCGCATGTTCTCTCTCTCTGTCAATTAAATAAATAAAATCTTTTTTAAAAATTAAAGATTTCAGATATTTTACTAGCTGGAAAAATGTTACAGGTAAAATCTAAATTATGGCTTTTGGGAGTCAAATGAGCAATACGCCTTGCTAATTGTCAATATAAAAAAAAATAAATAAATGGATCACCTGCAACAATACACTAATAGGACTTGTTCCTATTGTAATATAAACCCCTCCAATGGTTACTTATGACTACTTGTTCACTCTTTAAGGCAAATCAAGTTACTCCAGGAGACAATGACCACAGTCCCCACTGGATTCCACCTTCTGATCCTTGGCCTTTCTCATAGCAAGCCAACTCAAGACAGGGTCAGTTCTGCCTTCTGGTTTATGCTCTTCCAGAGCACAGGCGTTATGCACAGGCATTATACCCATTTCCCTGCTTACTGGCAACTTTTTCCCCTTTAGCAAAAAGTAGGTTTTCTTCTGGAAAATAACCTGGAGACCTTGGTTTTTAAAGTTTAATGGCTCTTACAACAACTTGTGATTTAGAACAGCAACAAGAACAAAATAGCTTCCCAAACTACCTACATGTTATGCACAATACAAATATTTAGGAGTATCAATCTCCTTCATTTTCACTGTTTTCATCCCTTCTCTAATAACACCATCTTTTCCTTTGAGAAGCCTAGCATGCCCTTCATGAGGACAAGGCACACAGGGGTTGCAAGAGTATCTCTTACGCTTCCTTGTGTTGGTGCACCACACACCGAGAGCCTGCTTAATGAACAAGCAGGCTGACTTCACCTGACTGCCACGACCTCAGAGCAATCCAGGTAATAAGAACACTCTTGGTGACCTGCTCCCTTACCAATGGCTCCTTCCTTCTAAGCTTGAGACCCAATCGTTTTACTCCTTAGCTTTTCCTAGAGTGTACGAACTACATTGAGGAATGGCTTCTCTTTCTCTCATCCTTGCTGTCTTCTTGTAGGAGTTTATGGTAACCTATAAAGTGTATTGTCCCACGAGGATGCGAGATCTTCTTTTTATGATCCTTTGTAGGTTCTGATGTTTAAAGATTAGAACTTGTCTTGTATTTCAGACAACTATACAGGAGGAGATAGCCTGTGTTCACCAAAATGATGGGTTCGTTGAAAAGATTTTATGCCAATTTGCAAGGGACAAAAGATGCCTTTATTTCGATTTGCTTTTTTGTTCTTGTTAAATAAAACTAGAAATAACTCACGAGATATTCATGGTCACTGCACTCCTTTAAGAAAGGGGTAGTCTGTTAACAATATATCCATGGAAATAAGCAAAGACAACTTATAAAGAAAAATGTATACTATTCTAATATTACTGCTATCATTCATACCACCCTATTACATAATTCTCAATTTAAGTATTTAAGTAGATTTCCAGATAAATTTTACACTCTTTAAGAAAGAAGAAGACTTTATTATGTGTTTTAATTTTATTTGGGATACCTACCAAAGGTCTTTACATACAGTGGGGCTTTCATATGTATGTATTGTAGGTATATACATGTATATATTCTAAATACATCATATATATAAAATATATACATATGTTATATCTCATACATATATCTAATATTTTCATACTTGGTGTGATTCTTATTTCGATAGATAATTTTTTTTTCAGTAGGGAGAGAAAGCCAAATAAAAAGATTTAAAATCTTAGAGACCCACGTTAGACTTTGAAATGTTAATGATTATTAATTCCTAAGCTGTGTGCTAAGCAAACAAGATGAAAGGGGTGAGAGCCGAACAGCGGACTGGTGTTGGCAGAAGAGCCCCCAGTGTGGGGCAGGCCGGTGACACAAGGACACTAGAGCAGGTGTCCTGACGTCTTGTGAAAAGTCCCTCCCCGCCCCCACCCCGGGCGGGATGCAAATCAATCCCTTTGCATATTCAGAGACGGTAAATGGGGCGCCCCACCCTAACTCCAGACTTCCCGCAGTCTTCCTTCACCACGTGGCAGACACAGACCCCGAAGCCGCTTTACGGGGCGCTCTGCGGGCTGGACAGGCATGATTTGCCCGGACGTGGAAAGGGGAGGGGGCGAAGCCGCGAAGGCTCCCTCATGCATTCCGCAGGCAGGTCTTTAACTAGGTTGCTTGTGGGACCTGCCAA
>CM052801.1:27799102-27835551 GCA_028533885.1 Nasua narica | reverse complement strand
CCTCCACCGAAGTTGTCTCAGGGCTGGGAGAATCCCCAAACCTCCCACTCGCGCTTCTCACTTCCAGAAGACGCATAAAGCCAGACGCCGGGAAAGCGAGGTCTTCCACACGGAGAAAGGAAGGAGATTACAGAGCAGGGAGAGGCTCACCGCAAATCCGAGGACTCGCAAATCTCGCCAAAAGTCAAAGTTCTCCCTCAGCTCCAGGGCCACCGTGCTCTGTGTTTTCTCTCCCGAACGGAGCTTACCCGCACAAACTAGTGGTCTAAGTTTCTTACAAAGAACCTGATTAAATAACTGATCCGATATTTTAAAAGAATTTTTTTTTCTTTTTGAAGATTTATTTTAGAGACAGAGCATGAGCATGTGTGCATGCGGGGAGGGGCAGAGAGGAGAATCCCATTCTCCCACTGAGCATGGAGCCCAATGTGGGGCTTGATGCAGCGCTCCGTCTCACAACCCATGAGATCATGACCTAAGCCAAAACCAAAAGTTGACTCGTTACTAACTAGCCACCCAGACGCTCCAAGAATATTTTGTTTTTGTAAGGTACTTGTACTACATGTGAAGCAGAATAGTGTTACTGAAAAATATACCTGCATTAATTGTAAATATATATTACAAACTCTAGGGCAACGATTAAAGACAGTAAAAAAGTGTAATCTACATGTTAAGAAAGAAGATAGAATCACATAAAATTCTCAGTTAAAATCACAAAAGCAGAAAAAAAAGGAAGACAAAAAGAAGCCAAAAATAGAAGCAGTGATATGATAGATGTTAATCCAACTATATACCAATTAAGACAGAGACTATCAGAGGGGATAAAAAATTAAGACCTAGCTATATGTTGTCATAAGAAAACAACTTTTTTTTTTAAGATTTTATTTTATATATTTATTAGAAAGAGAGAGCACAAGCAGAGGGAGCGGCCCACAGAGGAAGAAGCAGGCTCCCTGCTGAGGAAGGAGGCCGATGCGGGACTCAATCCCAGTACCCTGGGATCATGACCAGAGTTGAAGGCAGATGCTTTAACCAACTGAGCCACCCAGGCATCCCAAGAAAACCACTTTATAAATGTTAAGACACGTATGGGTTAAAAGTAAAGGGATGGAAAAAACAATTCAATTAAAAAACGGACAGAGGACCTGGATAGACATTTTTCTAAAGAGGACATACAGATGGTCAGCAGGTATATGAAAAGATGCTAAGCATCATTAATCAAACAGTGAAATACGAATCAAAACCACAATGAGGGGGTGCCTGGTGGGTTAAGTGGGTTAAGCATCTGCCTGGGACTCAGGTCATGATGCCAGGGTCCTGGGACCGAGCCCTGAGTCGGGCTCTCTGCTTAGTGGGGAGCCTGCTTCTCCCTCTGTCTTCCCCTCCCTCTGCCTGCTCGTGCGCTCTCTCGCTCTCTCTCTCTGTCAAATAAATAAATAAAATATTTCTAAAATATATTTTTAAATATTTTATTTATTTATTTGAGAGACAGAGAAAGTGTGAGAGAGCATGAGAGGAGAGAAGGTTAGAGGAAGGAGCAGATTCCCTGCGGAGCTGGGAGCCCGATGTGGGACTCGATCCTGGAACTCAAGGATCATGACCTGAGCCGAAGGCAGTTGTTCAACCAACTGAGCCACCCAGGCGCCCCAAAATATTTTTAAAAATCACAATGATATCACCTCAAATCTGTTGGAATAGCTGTCAACAAAAAGAAAACAAATGACAAGTGTTGCCAGGAATATGGAGAAAAGAGAAATTGGGCACTGTTGGTAGGAATGTAAATTGGTATGGCCAGTATGGAAAAAAGTGTGGAAGTTCCTCAAAAAATTAAAAATAGAACTACCATATATTCTGGCAATTCCACTTCTGGGTATTTATCTGAAGAAATGAAAACGCAATTTGAAAAGATCAATGCACCCACATGTTCATTGCAACATGACTTATAGTAGCCAAGATACGGAAACAACCTCAGTATCCATGAGGATGAATGGATGAGTGGATAAAGCATATGTAGTATGTATGTACATGTGTATGTGTAATGGACTATTATTTAGTCATTAAAAGAGAGTGAAATCTTGCCATTTGCCAAGACAAATATATGCTAAGTGAAATAAATCAGTCAGAAAAAGACAAATATATGTTTTCACAATCTGCCCAAACTTACATTGTTGTTAGAAAAAATCTGGATGCTGTATAACTTTTTTACTCTCAGGAAAGCATTCCACATAAGTTGAAAGCAAGACAAATTTACTATAGCTTCACCATGTAAAAGAGGTAGATAGTTCTTGAGCACCAATGCTAAGAGTTTTTTTTATCCAGAGTGATTTTTTCCTATTAACAATAGAACTTATGTTGTGAATACTCCATTTATGTGGTGTTCCCTTTTATTAGAAAAGCTCCTGGTTCATCAACTCTCCAATGAGGATGGAAGCTGGGATCAAATCTTTTTTTTTTTATCTGACAGAGAAAGACACAGTGAGAAAAGGAACACGAGCAGGGGAAGTGGGAGAGGGAGAAGCAGCCTTCCTGCCGAGCAGGGAGCCCGATGCAGGGCTCCAGGGCTCGATCCCAGGACCCTAGGATCATGACCTGAGCCAAAGGCGATGCTTAATGACTGAGCCACCCAGGCGCCCTGCTGGGATCAAATCTTTACTGTTTGGTAGATTACAGAACCCCAAATGCCAGTGAAATTACTTTAGCCTGCAGTGTTAAATGCCACCATTTCAGTGCAGGGGAGATATTTTCAAGATGGATACTTGATTGGTAACAGTATGACTCCTCAAGTTAATGTCTCAGGCAAAGAATTTATAACCCTACTGGCAACAACTTCCGTTTTTGTACACTAGGCAAACATTATAGTTTAAACAAATGCCATTTGAATGTTTTGGATCTCCTGTTTATTTGGAATGGCATAATCCTCTTTGACTTTAGAAACGATCATTTCATTTGCTTCCTCTGTCACTGATCATAGCCATCATGCCCTCTAGCTCAAGAAGGCATATGGCATCAGGGGCTATGAAATCCATTGTGAAATAGAGTAATGCCAAGTAAGGCGGTTTAAAAAACAATTGTAAAAAGTTTACCCTCCCCTGCTCCCCTCTTTGCATGATCCGAGTATTTTTTACCAGCCTGCCTTAATTGTTCAACCAACATCCTCTGACATAAAGTACTATTTTGTAGATGGCCCTGTGGGAATAAATACATGGTACAAAGAGAGGATAATATAGAGACTGGAAAACAGCAGGGGCCCAATAAATATTTGCTGAATGAATTTTTGAAATGGCAACACTGTTAGGCATGTTATAGTTTGGATTCAGTGTTGAGTTCAAGATCATTAAGAAAAATGCTGGTGCATCTGGGTGGCTCAGTCATTTAAGCCTCTGTCTTCGGCTCAGGTCATGATCTTGGGATCCTGGGATCAAGCCCCACTTCGGGCTCCCTGTTGAGCAGGGAGCCTGCTTCTCCCTCTGCCTCTGTCTCTGCTCCTCCCCCTGCTTGTCTATTTCAAATAAACAAACAAACAAATAAATAAATCTTTAAAGAAAAGAAAAATCCTATGAGGATGTGACCCAAGGGAGAGGGCTATCAGTAAACTGGGGCAGAGTTTACTCTGATACCCAGTTTACTCTGGGACACAGAGTAGGAAGTATGTGAGCACTGAGGACTATAGGACTATGAGCATCTACCAGAATTAAGCTTCGAAAAATGGAGGGAGCTTAACTGATGTTCTTAAAGACAACCAGTACCAAGAGCTGTGTATGGCAACCTACAAGGTGTTTAGTATTTTTGGTATAAGAGAATGAACTTAAAATTTACTCATAGAAAAAAATTTGCTTGAAATTATATTATCTTGCTTTGTGTTGTTAACAAGCATTTTCTTTCCAGATCTAAAATGATTGACCAGCAAGTGCTTCACATATACTCTACCTTGTCCTGTGAACAACTTATTTACAATCCCTAGAATGAAGGCAGCCTCAGCATATTGATTCTCTGATATTTCTAGAGAAGCCAGGATGATATCCAACAAAGAGTTCAGTGTTCGGTATCTTTAACATCTATTAGAAAAAAAGGGATAGAGAAAACATCCCAATCGAAAAATGGGTTTTAAAATGATGGGCAATTCCTCACAGAATAAATGCAAGTGCATAATCAGCATATGAAGATATGTTCAGATATGGTCAGTCTTAATTATGAAGCATAGAATACTATCACAATTTGATTACATTTGCCTATAAAAACAAATACTTCCTTGCTCCCTTTTAGTGGGTGATGAACGAGACAGATGTTACAATGTCTTATTTGTCGATCATTGGTACAAATTCTCTGAAAGGCAATTCAGTGTGTTATCAAAAGACTTAAAAATACATGTGCCCATGTGCCTCTAAGAAACTTAGAATCTGACAATTTAGTCTCAGTAAATAATTATGTATGTGTACAAACTTTAGCTACAAGGTTGTTCATCATAACAACATTTATAAAACTAAAACAATCAAACTGTTCAAGAAAGATGACTGGCTAAATGAGAATGAATAGAAAGTTTTTTTTTAAGATTTATTTATTTTAAAGAGGGGGGGGAGGGACAGAGGGAGAGAGAGAATCTCAAGCAGACTCCCTGCTGAGAGTGGAGCCCCTGATGTGGGGCTTGGTCTCCTGACCCTGAGATCATCACGTGAGTCAAAATCAAGAGTCGACATTTAACTGACTGAGCCACCCAGGTGCTCCAAGGAATAGATTTTCTTAATACCAAGGGGAAATTATCCCAAATAATATAAAATAAGATACCTGATAGGGTGTGTGTATGAGTGTATGATAGAATACAGGAAATGACTAGAGACTAAAAATTGGAGAATGGTCTAAGGGCTTCCCATTCTGTGAAGAAAAATAAAGAAGAATAGAAGCAAGCAAAATAGTCTGTAAGTGAAGGAAAACAAGGGTGAATAGTGAGAGAAGGTGATTAAGATTTTCCTTCTCTTGTCTCTTGAGGCTTTAGGTGTTCATTCCTTGCATAGTTTGTCAACTATGCTGTGGGGCACTTGTGGGCATTACATACCTAACAACAGCTATGAACTTACATCCGTTACCTAAATTTTATAGATGAGGAAGAGAGACTGAAGTTCCTACAGCTAATAAGGGACAGAGCTGAGATGCTAGCTTCAGAGTTTTTGAAGAGACTGAACAGAATAGAGGACATGAGGAATTGTATATGTAAATAAGTTCTAGGGAATAGTGGTTTTGAATTTAGTGTAGGTAGGCAAGATGGGCCCATGAGCTTCAGGTGGTGCTTTGGCTCTGAGACACAGAGATGCCTTGTGTCCTCAGCACTACCAATGCAGAGAGGCAGAGGTTTTATAAGAGAACAGCGTTTGGGTAAGCCAAGGTCATGGGGAGAGTTGCAGCTTTCGTATACCAGTGCTGCCCTCATACTGATCACATATTACCTTGTGAAAATTAAAAAAATTCAAGTATCTCTAAGAAAGCTCATAGGAACAGTGGTATTTGTTGGGTGTCAGGGCAGAGAACAACATAATGGAAAAGAAGACAATGTATGGGGGGCGGACACAAATATTCCTAGGAATCCACTGCCCACCAAATTGCATACTTTGTTTCCTTTAATCCTCAAATAAAAACAAAAAACAGAAAAAGTTAAAAAAAAATCTTATGAAACTAGGTTAGTATCATTAAGAGTTGGATAGATGTATTTTGTCTTATAAACATGAAGATATTTTCCCAATGCCGAAGCACTAATAGATGGGAGAGTCAGAACTGCCCTGTAAAAACTGAACATCAGAGTGAATGATAGAACCCAAATGTCCACCAACTGAGAAATGGTTAACATTAGTGTGGTGTATCCATATAATGGAATATTATTTGACAATTGAAAGGAAGGAAGTACTGACACAAGCTACAACATAAATGAGCCCTTAAAACACAACGTTAAGGAAGCTGGTCACAAAATACCAGATGGTGTAGGATCCCACCTACGTGAAATGTCCAAAATAGACAAATCAATAGACACAGAAAACAGATTCATGGCTGCCAGTGTCTTCAAGAAGGGGGGCCCGGGAAGTGGCTGCTAGTGAGTACAGAGTTTCTCACTGGGGTGGTGAAAATGTTCTGTAGAACCTTGTAGAAATACACTGAATATGCGAAAAGTTGCTCACTTGTATACTTTAAAATGATGAATTTTATGGCCTATGAATTGTATCTCAATAATAAAAAGAAGAATGAATGATGATGAGGTGGTGTTGGGTTGAGGGATTATGAATTTTCTCTTATTTTTTCCAAATTTTCTGTCATGTAGTTAATTAACTTTCAAAATAAAAAAGAGAAAAGAAAAAAATCAGACATTGGCCTACACAGAACCAGCGGCACTGGCAAAAGACACATCATAAGTTACCAGATTTGTTCCCTGCTAAAACTGAGGAGAAGGGATCATCACTCCACAAGAAATGAGTTTACAAGCATCTGCTCTCCGTTACCATAGCAACCAAAAGGTCCTCACCTCCCTGAGATGCAACACTAAGTAAAATCTACTAAATCCATGCTGGAAAATGCCTTCACTCTTCCCCTGTAAAAGAATCAAGGTCAACAGCCTGTTCTCTCTGGAAGACATGTGCCTTGCCCCTCTAAGTTAAGGATGAAGAGAGGCATAAGGTGAGACATACTTTTGATTGAGGGAACTGGATGATGATGGGGCTGTGGACCCTTGAACATGATCTTGACCCAGCACTGACCACCTGTGTAACCTTGAACAAGTTACCTGACTTCTCTGAACCTTGGTTTCCTTTCCTGGTACCTGAGACTCAGTTGTCATGAGAACTCAGGGCTGCATTAGCATACAAAGTGCTTAGCTCTGTGCCAGGTCCCTAATGACGGCTTGATAAACATGGCTGTTCCCATTATGGACTTTAATTATTTCTTCCATTCCCTTGACAAATATGTATTGATTGTCAGCTCTGCTGGGTACCATTTGAAACACTGGGAATAGAGCAGAAAACGAAACAGATAAAAAATTATGGCACTTACATGCTGATGGGGATGTACACAGGTAGGATTTTAAATTAATATATGCAGTGTATTAAGTAGTGTTAAGTGTTTAAGAGAAAAATAAATAAGAGAGGGGGTGTTAAGTGTCAGTATGGAGGGTTCAGGCGGCCAGGGAAGGCTTCACTGAGGTGGGACTTTGGGTTGAGACACAAAAGAAACAATGACAGAGCCATGAGGGTATATAGCAGAATATTTTAGGTAAAGCAAACAGCAAAAGCAAAAGCAAAGGTCCTGAGTTGGGAGTTTGCTCGGCCTGCTTGAGGGAGAGTAAAGAAGCTGCCTTACTGAGATCAGACTGAAGGGGACCGGGAAGAAGTGGAGAGCTCCATTCAGGGACAAGAATTCAGACCAGAGAGGAGCTTGGACCAGGCTGGTGAAGGTGGGCGCGCTGAGCCGTGCTCCGATGCTGGGTATCTTCTGAAGGGAATGCTGGTAGAACAGCTTACTTGTGAGATATTTAAAGGCCTACGCTCTATGCTAGTTTGAATCCACTACTTTGGAAATAATGACCGGCTCGTGGTAGGCACTTCGGAAATACTGAATATCCTCTAACGTGGAAGGGGCTAATTAAGCCATGTTGTTACTCCTTGATTTTTCTTATCACTGCTATCTGGATTTAATCAAACTACACTTCAGCTAATGCCAGAGAGCTCACTACTTCTCTGGGCAATTCATTCTACCCTTAATCAGTTCTGACCTCAAGGGTAAACTATTTCTCTATAGCATCAAAAAACAAAAATATGAAGGGTACCTGGCTGACTCAGTCAGTAGAACATGCGACTCTTGATCTCAGGATCCTGAGTTCAAGCCCCACAGTGGGCGTAGAGTTTACTTAAAAACAAAAACAAAAATACGAGCATATGTGGATCCATTCCACCTTTCCAACTACTAAGAATTTTCTTCTATTTCCATTCTGCCATTGAACATAATCTATTTCATACCAATTATTGTGATGGGTACACGGAACTAAGAAACCTTTTAGGATTTTACCCCAAGTACTAAGATGAAGGAGGGTAGTGCTGAAGACAGTGGCCCATGGAAATGCACCAAATCATTTATAAGCAGCATTTAAGCCATGATAAACTAACCAGATACAAAATCACCTAAAGATATGATTATTTCGCTTTAGTTTTACTATTCTTTCTTCCTTAAGAGGATAATAGTATTTTCTAACACTTTCTTGAAATCCAGATATATTATATATTCTCCATTTCATTAATCTAATTATTCTTCCAAAAAAATAAATTTGACTTTTTATAATTTATTCTTAGCGAATCTAAGAGCCCTAATTGATTAGGGCTCACTTTAAAAAGTATAATATTTTAAAAAATGACAGTATTTAAAAATTCTATTATTTATCCAGAGCAATGGCTGACTCTCTAATGATACTACTCTAACAAGACTATACATCATATCACTTTTTTTCTTTCCCAAACTGAAAACTAGAAATGTATGTGTACATACCTAACCTTCTGACAAACTTCTACATCTTTCTGATTCTTTGGAGAACATTAAAACTTGTTTGATAACCTCATTATATATTATTCCTCTATAGAGCAAAATCTCTTAAAAATAAATTTGGTTTTTCAAACAGTTCTCATACTTTCAAGTCTTTAGGTGCATTTTTAATCTGACAACTTGGCAGGAGAACACTGGGAGAGGAATAGGCAGGCTGTCCACCCAGATTTCACAATGTATCAAAGAATCTATATTTGGAAAGATCCATCAAGCACTCTAAAAACATATTCCTCCTTAACCAGGAACTGTCCTCCTTGAAACACTTCATGAACTTGCAGCCTGGAATTTCTTTTTAATTCAAATGTTTGTTCTTTAACTTTCTTTTTTAACAATCACTCTACCTGATGGGGAAAAAAAAAACCCATAAGGAACATGAAATGAGGTGTTCCCTTTCTGTAATCTATTATCATAACATCAGCCCATCTTTTTCCTTATTCTACTTACCGTAAATATAATTCACAAGTGAGTTATTCTTGTCCTTCACATTTCTTTCTCAAGCCTTCATATATTATAGATGTTAATTGACCTGATGCTATTCTTATGGTTGTACTCTTTTCTATTGCCTCTACTTTCTACATATAGTCCTGAGATTATGAGTCTTCTTTGATATATAACAATTTTTATTTTAAGAAGATTTTTATTCTTGGGGGGAGGGGCTAAGAGGAAGGGGCAGAGGGTGAGGACAAGGGTGGGCCCGGAGAGGGACAAGCAGATTCCCCGCTGAGCATGGAGCCTGACAAAGGCCTCGATCCCAGGACCCTGAGATCCTGACCTGAGCTGAAACCAAGAGTCAGACACTTAACCAGCCACCCAAACACCCTTGTAACAATTTTAAAGAACTAATCCATACAACTTCTTAACTGATGAGAAATGTAATGGATATTTGGGACATTTTCTCTTTTTCTCTCAAAGTTCATTTCTAGTATGTACTGGCAACTAAAACTGCTTTAAAACAGATGAAGCTTTCCTTCTTTAATCTTAAGATATAATGCACATAATCTTCACAGAGCCAACGCTGAGATTAAAACCCCACTCAATATTAATGACTCATGAAGTCTTTTATGAAATCAGGTTCTGCTATGAAGAAAAAGAAAGGAGAGCCCAACACTGCTTAAAATGGCAGAGCGCCCAGGAAACAATGTCCTTTATACTGGTAAATACCTTTTTGCTGACACAATATTCCTTTTTGGAAGGCAGCCACATCAACAAGCCCAGGGCCCCACTGTTCCCTCTATGCAGCCTCCCCCGTCAACCCTGGTCCCAGCAATGCACCATCCTGGAACTCCCAACATCGGCTTTTCCCTCCCGTCCTTCATTTTTCGTTTTTTATATTTTATTTGAGTCTAACGTTTAGCTTAAGATCTTTGAATTTCTATCCTTTTACTCAGGAACTCTCCCATATACCACTCAGCCAATGCTCTACTTCAGACCTTTCTTCTTTGGAAAGCAGAGGGCTTGCAAAGGAAAATGGAGACTGATTGTGCTTTGATTTTGCCCGGTTTAGGGGATTCTCACGCTACCTCCATACATCATAGGTGGCTTGAGATACAGGTGCCAGGCTCTCTCTTCCATCATGACAACCTGTCAGTTAAGCAAAAGACCCATTTTCTTGTTCCAGGAAATAGATTTCTGAGAGGTTTCAATGGGAGCATCCATAGCAGGGTATTGGGATGTGAACCATGAGAAGACTAAAAGCATAAACACGTGTCACTTCTACTGGGGGTCTTTAGGTGAAGTGACAGCTGCTTGTTCAGCCCCAGGGTCCAAGCAATGTAAGGGGCCTTAAAATTAGGGGTTTGGCAGGGGTTGCTGAAGACCCAGTTTCAGCAGGGTTCCTGTGCGATTTAACAATGCCTGAAGATTGCTCACTCCTAGACAGTTTGTTCAAGGGCCTACCTGTTTCTCCGAATCTCCACTGACCTCTGTATCATGACTTTGCTCTTATTACTTATGTTATTCTCCAAGCCTGAGGAAGTCCTACAAGCCTGAACATAGAACCTCACCCCTTCTCAGTCCCTGGCTCATTATACATCTTTCCACTCCCCATGGGTCATTATGAAAATAGAGTGCTTTTCAGGTGTTTCAACAAATTTAGTGAATCTTTTTTTTTTTTAAAGACTTATTTATTTATGTATTTATTTGACAGAGATAGACAGCGAGAGAGGGAACACAAGCAGGGGGAGAGAGAGAATCGGGCTTCCTGCCGAGCAGGGAGCCTGATGCGGGGCTCGATGCCAGGACCCTGCGGGGGATCGTGACCTAAGCTAAAGGCAGAGACCCAATGGACTGAGTCATCCAGGTACCCCATGAAACTGTTTTAATTTAAGGAATTAAGTAATTTAAGGAAACACAAATTTTCTCTTCAAAAAGAGCCAAAGTTCGTCTTACTTCATGCAAAATGGCACTCTGGTCCTGCTAGAAACAGACTTTTTTTTCAAAAACATTTTTATTCATTTATTTAAGAGAGAGACAGAGAGCGCGCGTGCGAGAGAGAATGAGCAGGAGAGGGACAGAAGGAGAAGGAGAGGGAGAAACAGACTCCCTGCTGAGCAGGAGCCCAGTGAGGGGCCCTACTGGTCCCAGGACTGCAACAGCTTAACCAACTGAGCCACTCAGGTGCCCCAGAAACAGACTGACCTATTTTCTTTTTAGATAAACAATTCTCAATCTGTCTGCTCATAGCAATCACTGGGGGTCTTTAAAAACACTGATGCCTGGGTCTCAACCCCAGACTGATTTAATTGATTTGAAATGAGGCCAGGATTTTGGAGTTTTTAAAAGCCCTAACATGCAGTCAAGATACACACCATTGGCTTAGTCCATTTTCACCTAACACCCTTGAATCATAGAACTATTTGCCTCATAACATATGTAGTCCTTATTTTAAGACAAATTCAATCCTACAATACAGCTGCTATCGCTTTGATAATTCCAAATAGCAATATTTCAATACCTCTTTGATTTCTCACAACAGATATTCAGAGAAATGCTTGAGGGCATCAGATTTGTTTTATGAAAAAAAAAAGTTACATACATGCTTTAGCATCTTTTTCCTCCTCCATGGAACAGAAGGAAGCCAAAAGATAGATGTTTAGTACTTAGATTGTGGTGATGATTTCACGGTATATGCATAGCTCCTAACACATCAAGTTGTATACATTAAATGTGTAGTTTTATATACCAATTATACTCAATAAAGCTGTCTAAAAAAACATTTCAGCTAATCCACCCTGAAATCCATTTCAGCTAATTTCCGGATAGTTTCCCAGAAAGATTTAATTTATGCCCGTGTAGCAGAAAAAAATTGCTGTAGGATGGACCTTTTATAGAGACTCATAATGCAACTGCTAGCTATTTATGAACCACCCATGTAAAAATTTAATTTTCAAATGTTCAAAGAAACAAAATGGTAAATTATTTTTAGCATTCCATTGTAAATCTTTCTAGAACAGTCTTTGTTCTAAACTTTACGTTTTTTCTTCTGACGGTCTCCAATGGATATTCAGTAAGAGAATTCCTTACTTTTTTCCTTATAATCCTAAATCTTAAAATGATGTCTTAGATTCAGATAAAATACCACTCCTCCAATATTTGGGTCCCAGTTTGGCAACGTACCTCCTAGAAACATTTTAGAATTTCAAATTCTCAGCATCACTTGAAACTACTCAATTAGAAACTCTGGTTGTGGGATCCAGCAACCTATGTTTTAATAGAATCATGATTTAGATACTTGCTAAGTTTGAAAAACAATGGTAAGAAGATAATAGACATTTATTTTTTATTTTTTTAAAGCGTTTTGTTTTTTTTTTTAATTTTATTTATTTATTAGAGAGAGAGAGACTGAGAATGAGAGGGGAGAACGTCAGAGGGAGAAGCAGACTTCCCGCAGAGCTGGGAGTCTGATATGGGACTCGATCCCGGGACCCTGGGATCATGACCTGAGCCGAAGGCAGTCGCCTAACCAACTGAGCCACCCAGGCGCCCGATAATAGACATTTATATTTGTGCTCTGGCCCCAGAGAACATTTCAACTTGATTTGGCCCTGAAGAAAACTTTGGAAATTAGTTTATTTATTCTCCCTAAACCAGGATCCAGACTTTTAGAGAAAACCCCTAAAAGAGTCAAGATCACAAGACCATTTGCATGATGCTTTTAATACTCTTTGATTTCCTTGATATTTTTTACTTCCTGATCACTTTACAATAACCATGCCATGCCCCTATCTGTTTTATCTCAACGTGTAACAGCATTGATTGTAATATAAATATCTGCATGGAATTCTTTTCCCAAAAATCTTCAAGGGCAAGAAGGAAGACAGATTCCTGACAGGCTGCTCTCTTTTGAGAATTCAAATTTGTTCCCGGTCAACAAGACTTTTTGTTTCATATTTCAAATTCATTACCCTTCTGTGCCCCTAAGAAAAACCTCAAGGGAAGCTTAATGCTTAAATCTGGCAATTCCCCTCCTCCATGACGTTCAGGCTTTTGTTTTCTTCTTCTGTTTCACACATCTCACACTGTCTCATTCCTCTTTGTGATTTTCCTTACAATTGACCTCCTGTTCCTGTTTATGACAAGAAGTCTCCTTCATTTTCTTAGGATTTCCTTTTATACACAATCCACTGCATGCATGCACTGAATCATTAAACATCCTTCTCTGAGTCCAAGTTCCTTAGAAAACAATTTCTAACAAAGTTTAAATTCTTTTTTTATTAATTATTTATTTATTTAAAGATTTTATTTATTTACTTGACAGAGAGAAAGAGATCACAAGTAGGCAGAGAGGCAGGGAGAGAGAGAGGGAAGCAGACTCCCTGCTGAGCAGAGAGCCCGATGCGGGGCTCGATCCCAGTACCCTGAGATCGTGACCTGAGCCGAAGGCAGAGGCTTTAACCCACTGAGCCACCCAGGCGCCCCCAAAGCTTAAATTCTAATGTTTCATTGCGAGAGGGGTAGGAGGAGTGTGAAGTCTCAGAGAAGCAAGTGATGTGACAGGGGAGGAACTGAGACAATAAGGAAAAAAGGAAAAAACATTAAAAAAAAGGTAAAAACATAGGAAAGAACATAAACATAAGAGGCTATATTATCAAGTTGGCCACAGTATTATAAGAAAATGTAGCTGTTTGCTTGATCTCATGGGCCAGGCCCTGAGAGGCTATATAAAGCCATTTCACCTCAGAAGAATATATGCCAAGAGGAAAATCCATAGGAATTAACAAAATCTTGTTTACTGCATCACACGGATTCAAGCTTGCCACACAGAATGTTAATTTCCCAAACCTCCAGGATGTGTTACCGAGCTCTTCCAGGAAAGCACTAGGAAACTTAACCGCCCCCCACCCCCATCTCGTGATGCAGGACATCATATAAACTACAGAAAGGTGAGATGAGCAATAGCTTCTCTGGGTTGTAGCTCTGGGCTGTCTGAGCTGTGGGAACTCCTGCTTTGAGACCATGGGGAAGCCTAGTATCATCCTGAAAGGCTGAGACAGCTGGGAGTGTTAAGACTTGTGTCCATGAAAATGATGGATGAGGCTATCCAGTAAGCAGGTGGGAAAGTCCTTAAGTGGTGGTTGTGGGGTCATACAGGTCCCAGAGAACATGGGGAAGTGCAAAATATAGGGTACTCAATTGTATCCCTTCAATCTAGTTGCACCATGAAGGTGAAAATCCTGTCCTTGTTAGGTGTAATTTCCAACCTGACACCATTGGCTTGAGAGACCCCGCCGTAGGAAGTGAGTTTGCTGGATATTTCCCCAAAATTCTCATGAGTTTTCTACCCAAATCAATATCGATTTGGGTAGAAAACTCGTGAAAATTGCCCGCGCTCACCTCGGGTTAAAGACGTGCGTTTGCGACGATTAAAACGAGTTCTTCGTTCAACGTGTAATTTCCTAAAAATATACTTTTATGACTATTGTTTTACCTGATCTTGAGGCTGTAACAGAAATACATCTTTTCTTTGCCTGGAACTCAAGATTGCCATTATCGTTTGCCAGTACTTAGCCTTGTCTTGGTTGCGTTCCCAGTCGGGGGAACCAAAACTTCATTTTCAAAGGGTCTATGCACTTAGTAGTCTTTCACTTGTTGAGTTGGTGGACTGCTAATACTGCCTATTTATAGCAATTCTTGGGATGGAAGCAATAAGAAATGCTCCAGTGAAAAACGTAGTTTGTTTGCTTTCCCACTGACATAAGGAGCCCCAAATTGACATGTGGTAGTTTGACCTTTCAATTCAGGGGAATTCTTCAAATGTCCCTGTTAATTTATTACCCCCTCTGGAAATTAGGACTTCTAATCTGGCAGCGTTAAAGATTCCACAAGTAGATCAGTGAAAGTGATGGTGAAATGGGCCAATGCTACTTTCTGTGTATTCTAGCTAGAGGTATCCAGTATGGGTAAGGATACTGTATCAAGTCTCTGACAAGCCCCAATAGGAAAGTTGCAGAGCAGAGCCGGAGAGTTCTGAAAATACACTATATTCTATATAACAAAGAACTAGTCCTCTAAAATAACCCTCCCCAAATGAGCTGCTGGTGTGCTACTAGGCCCCTATAAAGACTGAGCACCTAGATGTGAAGTGGTCTATCATTAATTGGGTGTTACCAGATTCATTGAGGTATAAATTGAAACTGATTTTTAAAAAGGTGGGGGAGGCTTATAAACTGGGTACAGAATCAGTCATACAAGAGATTGCTATGAACTGAAAATTTATGTCACCCTAAAATTCATATGTTGAAACCCTAACCCAAAATGTAATGGTACTTGGAGATGGGGCCTTTGGGAGGTAATTAAAATTCAATGATGGATCCCTCATGACCTGATTAGTAACTTTATAAGAACTGACATCAGAAACCTTGCTCTGTGTGTGTGTGTGTGTGTGTGTGTGTGTGTGTGTGTGTGCGGGTGCGCACGCATGCACAAAGAATAGGTCGTATGAGCATGCAGGGAGATGGTGGCTGCCTGCAAGCCAAGAGAAGAAGCCTCAAATTGACTCTACATTGCCAGCACTCTGACCTTTGACTTCTCCAGGCTCCAGAACCAGGAGAAATACATTTCTGTTGTTTAAGTAGTCTATGGTGTTTTGTTATCACAGCTTGAGTCAACTAACACAGAAACCAAAACAAAACACAAAAACTTACAGGTACAAAACACTAAATACTGGAGCTAGAAGGGATCTTTGTCAATTTATCAGTTCATTTTATAGGTAACTTGCAGAGTTCCACAGAGACTACAGAAACAGAGAGAGACAGAATTCCTGATGTCCCAAGGCCAACTAATGACTGAACAGGACTAACTCAAGGTCATCATCTAGTATTCTTTCCATTAAAGCACTTGGCTGCATTTAAAGACAGACAAGGTACCAGCCAGTACCTCAAGACTGTTATCAAGGAAGATTCTAACGATGTCATAAAGTATACAACTTAGGTAAAAATGTCCTTTATACAATAACTTTGTAGAAAACTTCATAGCTCCTTTTTGCATCTATATGAATAGAAAGCAAAAAAGAAAAAGGAAGCTGATTTAGGTATTTTATTTTTAAAAAACTATATGAAACCTTATCAGTGCTTTCTAAGTATTACACATTTAAGTTTATAACAAACTTATAAAGCTCCACTGTCGTCCTCTTTTTACAGATAAGAAAAGTTGTGACCTTGAACAATTCACTCAATTTTCTATGTCTCCATTTTCTGATCTGAAGTCGATAACTGCATTACAGTCATGGAATCAAATGTCCTTATTCTTAATAAATTCAGGCAGGAAGTGAACAATGGGAGATTTCATTTTCATAAGTCGTATTCAGTGTCATAATTCAAAAGTTTCAAAATGATCATAAATCAGCAAAAATCATCACCAGAGTTTAGTATTTCATAAGACTCACAAACAATAAAGGAAGGTTAGTGCTCCTGTCATGATATAATCTCCCTTCATAAAACAATGCTGAAATAAAACTCACATTTCTAGCAACTGAAATGTTAGTAAACCAGTTATAAAAATGTCTATAGATTCAAAAAGAAACCTTCAAACTGCAGAGAAAATGTTTACATATATTGCAAATGTCCCACATTTGCAGCAATAAGACCAGAGTGTTTTTTATTTGAGTTGAATGTGTTAATATCACCACTGAGATTCATTTGGGGGGGGAAAGCTAGAACCTATTTTCCCCAAAGTTCTGACTCTGATGGAAAATCAACTTACGGAGACAATAACCAATAATGAGAAAGTTTCTCATCTGAGAGACTCAGCAGGGAAGAAAACCATCCTTCTGGCTGTTGACAGACTGCATTAAGCAGTGGACCATGATATAGAACAACACCCTTCTACTGTGCGGTAAACATACCACTCAGGAAATGTCATGCACCGGAAATCCCCAGTAAGCCCATGAGATGTCACTAGGATACTTAATGAGCAGCAAATTTTCTAAATGGGTGTGCAACTGTCATGGCATGTAAAAATGCCCATACATTGTGCACAACATTGTATCTGGCCTCCATCTTCATTCTCTGTGATATTTGCCACAGGGAAATAGTTGGCACGCTGAATGGCCTTGCAGAAGAAGAGAGGCTTTCAAAGATTTCTATCATGACAATCTAGATTGTTCTGCATAGGAAATGGAAGCTAATGTTTTTCAACTGATTTTTGCCCCTTACCTGTTGCTATTAGTGCCCTATCTCTCTACTTTTGGCATTTACCTCAACATACTAAAGATTGCCTCCTGTAAACACTTAGTACTCTCTGCCTCAGGGCTTTGTTTGAAGCTAGATCAGTCTCTGTAGTGGGGAGACCAAGGTGCCCAGGAGATTTAGTACCTCAAGAAGCAGTTCTCAAGAAATGACAGGCAGGCCAGAGGACTCCAGTGGATCTAAGCTCTACTTATTTGTATTAGTAGCTACGTTACTAATACACCATTTAGGCCTCCTTCCTTTTCTCATCTCACTTTGCTATCTTCTAAAGAGTTTCCAAAGATTAACTTGCAGAGAAGATTTTTGTCTCAGGCTCTGCTTTTTAGGGAACCCCACAAACACAGACTTCCAATGAAAAATTTTTGAAGTTCTTTAGATGGGAATAAACATCCCTCTGGGCCATTAAGCTCAGAGTAAATCATATCTATCTTTTTATGGGTGAAATTATTTTTTTAGTAAACATGAATTATGTCCCTTAAGAATATTACAAAATGGGGACACCTGGGTGGCTCAGCGTGTTAAGGCCTCTGCCTTCGGCTCGGGTCATGATCTCAGGGTCCTGGGATCGAGTCCCGCATCGGGCTCTCTGCTCAGCAGGGAGCCTGCTTCCCCCTCTCTCTCTGCCTGCCTCTCTGCCTACTTGTGATCTCTCTTCTCTCTGTCAAATAAAAAAAAAAAAAAAGAATATTACAAAATGGGTATGCAGCCTAAAAGATTTTTGAAAGGCTGAAGTTCTACCTGCTTTGGCTTGCTAGTAGTATGGAGTTCATCCCTTATTAGATGCAATATATAGTTATACAGGTGAACCCCAGTATTTATTTTAAGTACCACTTGTAGGAACAATTTTTTTTTTCATTTTCTTGGCCTTTGCCTCTATACTCCTTGAATAATTTCTTCACTGGATTCATTAAGATATACTCAGATAAGACAAAATCTTACCAATCAACATTTCTTAAGCCTCGGGAAAACCCTCGAATGGCTTCCCTTGAGAGGTTGGGAGTAGCATATTCAGGAAAGAGGTATGAGCCAAGAACAAAGCAATGAATACAGATCTGTGGGAGAAAATTAGGAAAGGCAACATTCCCTATGTTTAGATTCCTCAGGTTTTATGGACATACTTCTTCCTCTCCACCCAACTTTATTGCCATTGATGAATTTTAAGCCTTTTAGATTTGCATTGGTGCTTTGGGGGGAAAAATCCCATGGGTGCTTTTTTCAAAGTCTTGCCTTTCTCATTCTGGTAAATATGTCTCTAGCACTTCTTGATGACCAGGCAGTCCCAAACAAAATTCTAAAACAGAAAAAGTACGTGCTGGAGCCCATGACCTCTTTTTATTTGACAATTCATGATCCCCTCAATCAAGTACTGTCTTTCTTTCCTACATCATCTTTATTTGGACCCACTGTCAGGAGGTATCTTGACTTCAATTACTTATAAATGAGTTGTACTCGCTCTCCTAAGAGAATTATCCTAATTATGAGAATTCTCCTTAATTATGTAATGCAAAGTTCTTAATTCTTTGAATTCTCAATTATGTAATGGAAAGTTTTATGTCTCATTAATGATATTTTGAACACAAGAAAGTAGGTGAGTAATGACTGTAGAAGTGGGGACTCTTCCACTTAGGATGAACTCACAATTGCCTGTTTATCAGCCATCTCTTGAATTCCCCACAGCCATTTCTCCATAACATTTATTTTTCATGGACCTTAAGTGAAAACATTCCATCTGTAATTTTGGTTCAAAGAGTTACTATTTATCTGACTACATGGCAAGCTACATTTGTTCAGTGTGTATGTACTGAACCAATGGTGAGGATAATAATTTCTTTAAAAATTGCAACCTGATTCTCCATGACCTTTTAAAACTAATTTTATTGGAGGGCTCAAATGTTGCTTTCCTGAAAAATAAAAAAGCTTAGTGTGAACTCAGCCTTGCCCTTTAAAGGAGAAGACTAAATGGGGTGAGTATGTCTTCAGGGAAAACATGTAGGAAAGCCTAGTAATGCATGCCCATCCCACACCATTTTATTGAAAACAGAGAGCTGCATTGACCCCATTTCTACTAATATGAGGCTTGATGCTCACTTAATCTCTGCTCAATTTAAGATAAAAATTTAGAGGCAGAGGTAAAAGCTACCACTAAGAAAGATCTGTTCTTTCCTTGCAATTGTGTAGCACATATGGTTAATACTTGATATTCTTTCTAACATATTAGACTTTGAGAGCACATTATTATTTTTAAATAATGCTAGTTACAGTTGTATTAGTGTATAAAGGAGCTTTCTTAATAGTTAATATAAACATTTAAAAATGAACAATGTTAAAAAAATGAATAATGGGGTCAGAAGTTTATTCAGGATCCATTCTTGTTGAAAAAAAACCACAAATCAAATTTTGGCGGTTTTGGGGGAAAGATTTTTATATTTCTGTAAAAAAATGCTACTAGAATTTTGATTGGGATTGCATGGAATCTGTATCGCTTTCGGCAATGTGGTCATTTTAACAATATTAATTTTTCCAATCCAAGAACACAAGATATCTTTCCCATTTATTTATGTCTCCTTCGATTTCTTTTGTCAGTGTCTTAGCTTCCAATGTACAGGTCTTTCATCAACTTGGTTAAATTTATTCCTAATCATTTTACTGTATTTGATGCTACTATCATTGAGATTGCTTTCTTAATTTCTCTTGCAGATAGATTGTTGTCACTGTGTAGAATTTCGGTGGATTTTTACATTTTGATTTTGTATCTTGCAAGTTCACTACATTTCTTTCTCAGTTCTAACAATGTTTTGGTGGAGCCTTGAGGTTTGTTTATATATAAGATCCTATTAATCTGCCAATAGTGACAATTTTACTTCCTCATTTCCAATTTGTCTGCCTTTTCTTTCTTTTTCTTGCCTAACTTCTTTGGTTAGATTTCCAGTTACTATACTGAATGAAAATAGAGAGACTGGTTATCCTTTTCTTGTTTAGCTTAGAGAAAAATCTTTTATCTTTTCATCTCGAGGTCTAAGGTTATCTGTGGGCTTGTCATACATGGCCTTTATTTTGTTCAGCTACATTCCTGCTATACCTTTTTTGTTGAGAGCTTTTATCATGAAAACATGTTGTATTTTGCCAAATCCTTTACCTGCATCTTTTGCGCTGATGATTTTTATCCTACATCCTGTTAATGTGATATTTCACATTTAACTTGCATTTGTTGAAACATTCTTGTATGTTAGGGATAAATTCCACTTGATCTTGGTGTATGATCCTTTCAACATGCTGTTGAATTAGGTGTGCTAGTGTATGTTGTCAAAGATTTTTACATTTATGTTCATCAGGGATATTCGCCTTTCATTTTCTTCTCTCATGTTATTCTTGCTTGGATTTGGCATCAGGTTAACACTGGCCTTGTAAAATGAGGCTGGAAGTGTTCCCTCCTCTTCAAATTTTTGGAAGAGTTTGAGAAGGACAGTTGTTAATTCCTCTTTAAATGTTTGGTAGAATTCATCAATAAAGTCATTTAGTCCTGGATTTTTCCTTCTTGGAAATTTTTGATTACTGATTCGATATCTTTATTAGTTATAAAACTATTCAGATTTTCTATTTTCAGGATTCAGTCTTCTTAAGGTTATATGTTTCTAGGAATTTATCCATTTCCTCTAGCTTATATAATTTGTTGGTGTAGAACTGTTCATAGTAGTCTCTATGAGTCTTTGTATTTCTGCGGTTATCTGTTGTAATATCTATTCTCATTTCTAATTTTGAGTCTTCTTTTTAGTTTATCTCACTATAAGTTCATTGATTTTGTTCATCTTTTTAAAAAAACAGCTCTTAGTTGTATTGATCCTGTCTATTGTTTTTTATGGTCTCTATTTTATTTATTTTGTTTTGATCTGTATTTCCTTCTTTCTGCTAACTTTGGGATTTTTTTTTTTTTTTTTTTTTTTTTAGTTCTTTCAGGTATAGATTTAGGTTGTTTGAGATCTTTATCATTAGTCATTTATTTCTATAAACTTCCCTCCAGAACCACTTTTACAACATCCTTTAAAGTTTGTTATGTGGCATGTTCATATTTGTCTCAAAATATTTTTGATCTTTTTTCTTTTTAAGTAGGCTCCACACCCAGCATACAGCCCAACGCTAGGCTTGAACTCATGACCCAGAGATCAACACCTGAGCTGTGATCAAGAGTTAAACACTTAACCAACTGAGCCACCCACGTGTCCCTTGATTTCTCATCTCATTTCTCCTTTGACGTATTGGTTGTTCAGGAATGTTTTTCCACGGATTTGTCAATTTTCCAGTTTTCCTCTTGTTAGTGAATTTAGTTCCATACCACTGTGGTCAGAAAAAGTAGTTGGTGGAATTTCAATCTTCTTACATTTATTAAGACTTGTTTTGTGACTTAACATATGATACACCCTGGAGAATATTCTAGGTGTCTTTGAGAAGAAAGGGTAGTCAGCTGCTGGTGGGTGAATTGTGCTTTAATATTTTCTCCCTAATATTTGGCCCCTGGAGACTGTTTATACTATCCTGCACAATATACTGTTCATTTAAAAGAGAATCTGCTTCATATGAATGACCATTTTTCCTTAATTTGATCAAAAAAGTATTCAGAGGCCTGTGGGATAAAGTAGGCAGCACCCATGAACTTGCCTGTTTGCTGCCCCCAAAGAAAAAGGAATCCTACTATTTATAATACTTTATGTAACTTTTGGGCTAATAATACAACAGTTGCTCTGCAAACAGTCCATTGCTTACTAAAAATATTACCCAGCTATGGAAAAAACTGACATTCCCAGAGAATAGTATTTCAACCTGTCTTTTTAAAAGTTTGGGAATTAAGCTGTTTTTAAAAGAAAGTAATTCTCTATAGAAAGAAGGTTAAATAAGGCATGAAATTGGTTTACTCTCACTTTTCACATAGCCCAAAATGCACCTTTGTCCCTTCTAAACTGCAGAAGTAACTTTAGTCAGTGCCCTAGACCAGGGCTTTCCAAACTGCAATGTGCACAGAAATCCCCTGGCTATCTTGGCAACATGCAAATTCTGATTTAGTGATTCTGTTGTGGGACCCAAGATTCTGCACTCCTAATAAGTTCCCAGGTGATGCACCACACTGAGTAGTGAGGGGTTAGACACGCTGAAGGAACTAATTTATTCCGCTCAAAGCCCTGGTAAGAACAAGTTACATTAACCTTTATCACTTTTCATTTTGTGCTTTGGCATGAGCAGAAGTGACCACCTTTGGGATAAAATCGTGGAATTCAACTATAGTTTTAGGTTCTCTAAGAACCAGGTATAATCATTTTTTGTGAGTTTTGCACAAAAGTAGGGCTATCTTTTCCTATAGCCTGAAGTGCCACATTCACCTTTTTGCCTTTTGCTTACTTTGAATTGATCCACACCAATGCACTCTCTGTCCCTTCCATTTCTTGTTCCCAGACCTGCAAAGAACTCAAATACTTGCATCCAGCATGGCAGTCACACATTCTTTTGAAAATTCTGTAAAGCATGCACAAAAGGAGAAGCAAACTTTGAAATGTATTTGAGGCCTGCTGCCTGTCTTCTGCTCATCCCTGTTTTTGTTTCGTTTTGTTTCAGATTTTAATTATTTATTTCAGGGAGAGAGAGAGAATGCACACACTATGGGGGGGGGGGTAGGTGTGCAGCGGGAATCTCAAGCAGACTTCGTGTTCAGTGTGGAGTCCAATATTGGGCTCAGATCTCATGACCCTGAGATCATGACCTGAGCTGAGATCATTAGTTGGTCGCTTAAATGACTGAGCCACCGAGGTGCCTTCTCATCCCTGTTTAATTTCTTTGAACACTTGCCCAGGGGAACCCAGACTTTAGTCCAACTAAAGATTGCTTTAGTCCAAAAGATATTCCACTGGAGAAGTTGGTGATTGTCTCTACAAATGGTTCTTCACTCAGACCAGAGTCTTTCTATGGCTCATTGCAGTTTGCAATACTCTGCAATGGTGAGGATGGCAGTATTTTCATTAGTTGTAGCAAAGAAGACCAAAAAATGACAGAGCATTTTGTACAGTAGGAAAACCACTAATATTTTTTTCTCCCTACTATAAGAAGAGAAGCCATTTTAATAAAACTGAGTTGATTGGCCCTATAAAGCTTTCTCATTAGAGGCCAAAGTGGTAGCTACCAATTCTGTTACTCCAACATAGTGTCTCCTGAAGGGACCGGCAGCACATGTGATTTGAGGAAGAAAGGAGGAGGAAGAGGAAGAAGAGGTAGATATTATTTACTAATTAATTAAGCAATCATATTTGACAGGCCTCATCTGTATACTTTTCAAGGAATGCCATAAAGAACAGTGCTTTGAGGTGACATAATCTGCCAGATACACACTGCCCACAGCACTAGTTCGTTACTAGGAAACGGCATTCTTAATAAAATTAAAGAAAAATGGCAGCGCCTTTTCATTTCCTGGGCATTATTAGCATGAGCCTGACAATTACTGATAGCTAGTCAGAACCTTGTTTGTTTTCTTTGCTCTCTGGGCATTTCCTAATTATGAATAATAATTCCATTAATCATGCATTTGAAACAAGTAAATTATCCAGCAGAGCACCATAATCAGTTGCATCAAAGAGTCTTCAGGAAGCCCCCATGTGGCTTTGTTTTAGCTTCCCCATTTGCAGCTCTCCCCAACTCCCTTCAGGAAGTCAGGAGTCAATGGCTGTCTCCTACCTGGGAAAGGAATCTATCAGGCACAACTTTGCAAATGAAGCCATAGCTTGTGACACAACTGATTTCGATTTACTTATTTAGGCTTAAGGGCATCTTTCTGACTTGCTAGACTTACTCTGTGGATGGCCACCAGGGGATGCTACAGACTGACTGTGACCATTTGCGCCCTTTTCCGAAGCTTACAAAGGACAAGTCCTACCTTGGCAGCTACTAAGGGTTCCTGACATTCAAGTTTCATCCCAGCTATCAGCTGGACCTCACTATTGTATTTAGGTGTCCTGATCCTGGAAGTAAGCCTCCCACAATCATAAAATTATCCTCAGTCCACTGAAAAATTAAAGTTGTTAGTAAATTTGATCAGAGAAGCCTCCCAACCTCCAAATTTTGGTGAACAATTACTTTCTATAAACTTCTTCCTTTTTTCCTTTCTTCTCCCCCATGCTTTCCTCTTTCCTTCCTAAATTTGGTTGACATGTGAATGCTTGGATCTGTCTGTAACATATCTTGCTCCCAGCCATTACTGTGGTATGCTGGAAAGATTACCTTTCTGGAGATGTCCCTGGCAAGTCCCAGAATATGGTAGTTCAATTTGTAAAAATACTGCATTTTTTTCTTCTCAGTATTTCTTTTATTATCTCTTACTATTAGGGATTGTATTTCTTTCATAAAGAAGAAAATAGACAAAATGAATTGATTACAACACCAGAATCAGAACCACTAGTAATAGTAAGTGACACAAAGGCTATTTGCAGTGACAATAAAGTGACGAGAAGAAGGCATAATATTCTACAATCAGTTACTTAATTAAGCACAACATTTACTATGATCCTCCTGGAAGTAAGTGCCCTGCCAGGTTCTGTATTTTTGTGGGGATGTGGGTGATAAAGGAATGAGGAGATATAAATATGAATAAAAGATATTCCTTTTTGTCATGGAATCCACACTTTATTTCATCAAATGGAAGTTGAACTGTGACACAGAACTGAGTCAAGTTACACAATGATTCTATGTTTACTAAAGTTCCATGTTTACTAAATTGACTTTTTTTTTTAAAGATTTTACCTATTTATTTGTCAGAGAGAGAGAGCACAAGCAGTCAGAGCGGCAGGCAGAGGCAGAGGAAGAAGCAGGCGGCAGAGGCAGAAGGAGAAGCAGGCTCCCCGCCGAGCAAGGAGCCCGATGCAGGACTCGATCCCAGGACCGGGGGATCACGACCTGAGCCGAAGGCAGCTGCTCAACCAAATGAACCACCCAGGCTCCCTAAATCGACTCTTCTTAATAGCTGACCATGCTGGGTAGCCAGAGATTCTTTGGCTGCTTAGAAGTGGTTGATGAGTAATGAGGCATCAAGAAGCATTTATTACATTTGTAAAATAAACAGAAATTTTATTTTATTAATTTTTAAATTTCTGGGATACAGAAATTTAATATGAGGAGGAGTTAAGATGGCAGAGTAGGGGGACCCTAAGCTTGTCTAGTACACAGCTAGATACTTATCAAATCATTTTAAACATCCAAGAAATCAACCAGATGTCTGAGAGAACAAAAACTTCGAGGCTACAAGTAGTAAAGCAACCATCTTTTAGAAGGCAGGAGGTGCAGAGAGTTAAATTAGGGGAGATATAGCTGTGGATATGGTGGTGGAGAAGGAGTCTGCTTACAGAGGCAACCACAAAATATTAGGAGCAGTGGAGTGCAAAATCTAAATGTTTAAAAGTCTGCTACCATGGGAGAGGTGCCTGGCCAAAAGGTGCTCAGGTGGCGAAGCTGGGCGGAATCCCAGGAGTCACAATGTGGTCTGAGGATGCCCTGTGTCACAAGAACTGGTGGCAGGCAACATGCTGCTAAGGCATAGGAGCAGGGAAGCCGGCTGAGAGCAGTGGGTCTGGATGCTGGCTTTCTGCTTTGTTTTGCCATAAACTATGAACTGCTGTGCAGTCGTGCAACCACTTTCCTGGCACTGGCTGGCAAATGGCAAAAAGCACAACGAAATCTTGGAGTAAAAGTGCAGGTCCACACCATGGGCGTCCCTCAAATTTGGAGTTTTGAAACTCAGTTGCATGTATGAGATTTAAAACAAAACTCAGACACAGGCAGGATGAACGCAGGGTTCAGATGGACACCAGGGACACAAGTGGGGTGACTGATTGCTTCCTTGGTGAGGGTTAACTGAAGAGTGGGGGACACGAACTTTTCAACTCTGGGGCCAGAGAGCCCGGTACCACCATACTCATTGTGCTCAACCGCCCTTAAAGCCTTCCGGGAGCAAAACAGCGCCACCTGGTGGAAGACAGAGCTGCTTACACCAAGCACCACTCCAGCCTGCTCCCTGGAGGCCCATTTCCACTGAAATAGGTCAGCCTGAGAATCAGCACAGCAGGCCCCTTATTTACTTATTTTTTTCAATTCCTTTATAAATTTTTATTAATTTTAAAATTATATATATTCATATACATATATTTTTATTTTTTATTTTCAGTTTTTTTTCTTTTAAAAAATTTTTTATTTGGGGATCTAGATCTAAAGGCTTAAAGAAGCCTTTAACGAGCCCATCAAAACACACCCAAGATCTAGCTTTTTTGTTTTTTGGGGGTTTTGTTTTTGTTTTGCTTTCTTTCTTTTTTCTTTTCTGGATAAAATGATGACACAGAGAAATTCACCCGAAAAGAACCAACAGGAAGTAGAACTCAACACCAGGGATTCATCAATACAGATATAAGATGTCTGACCTGGTATTTAAAACAATGATTATAAGGATACTAGCTGAGCTTAAAAAAAAGCATAGAAGACACTAGAGAATCCCTTACTGCAGAAATAAAAGAACTAAAATCTATTTATGTCAAAATTAAAAATGCTGTAACTGAGATGCAATCCCAAATGGAGGCCATAAAAACGAGAATGGACAAATCAGAGTAGCAAATCAGTGATACAGAAGATAAAATTATCAAAAATAATGAATCTAAAGAGGGAAAGAAAGGTAATGGACCACGAAGGTAGACTTAGGGAAATCAGTGACTTACTAAAATGTAGTAATATTCATATTATAGAAGTCCAGAAGATAAAGAGAGATTACAGCTGAAATTACAGCTGAAAACTTCCCTAATCTGGGGAGGGACACAATCTCAAAATCCAACAAGCACAGAGAACTCCCACTAAATTCAACAAAAGCTGACTATCGCCAAGGCATATTATAGTCATACAAAACATAGAGAAAGATCTTGAAAGCAGCAAGGGAAAAAAGTCCTTATCCTATAAGGGAAGATAAATCAGGTTTGTAGCATATCTGTCCACCAAAACTTAGCAGGCCAGAAAGGAATGACAGGAAATATTCAATGTGCTAAATGGGAAAAATATGTAGCCAAGAATTCTTTATCCAGTAAGGCTGTCATTCAGAATAGAAGGAAAAATAAAGAGTTTCCCAGACAAACAAAAACTAAAGGAGTTGGTGACCACTAAACTAGCACTGCAAGAAATTTTAAGGAGGGATATTTTAAGGGGAGGGAAAAAAAAAGACCAAAAGCAAGAAAGACTAAAAGGACCAGAGAACATCACCAGAAATACCAACCCTAAAGGGAACACGATGGCACTAAATTCATCTTTCCAATAATCACATGGAATGTGAACAGACTAAATGCTCCAATCAAAAGACATAGGGTATCAGAACGAATTAAAAAAACAAAATCCATCTATATGCTGCTTACAAAAGACTCATTTTAGACCTATAGACACCTGCAGATTGAAAGTGAGGCGATGGAGAACCATCTATCATGCTAATGGATGTCAAAAGAAAGCCAGAGTAGGCATACTTATATCAGGCAAACTGTATTTTATCTTATTTTTAAAGATTTTATTTTTTATTTATTTTTCTTTTTTGAATGGCATTTTATTTTTATTTTATTTTATTTTTTTATTTTATTTTCCCCAAATATGTTTATTTTAATTTTTCAGTGTTACAAGATTAATTGTTCATGCATCACACCCAGTGCTCCATGCAACACGTGCCCTCCTCAATACCCACCACCAGGCTCGCTCAACCCCCCACCCCGCCCCCTCCAAAACCCTCAGTTTATTGCTTAGAGTCCACAGTCTCTCATGGTTCATCGCCCCCTCTGATTTCCCCTCAGGTGAATGGGGGGAAATTAAAGATTTTATTTATTTTTGAGAGAGAGAGAAACAGAGTGAGTAAGGGAACATGACCAGGGTGAAAGGGCAGAGGGAGAAGCAAACTCCCCACTGAGCAGGGAGCCCAATGTGGTACTCGATCGCAGGACCCTGGGATCATGACTTGATCCAAGGGCAGACAATCAACTGAGTCACCCAGATACCCTAGATTTTATTTTTTAATTTTTAAATTATTTTTATTTTAAAAAATATTTCATTTACTTATTTGCTGGGGGGGGGGGGAAGAATGAGTGAGCATGACTGCAAATGGGGAGAGAAGCAGAGGGAGAGGGACAAACAGATGCCACACTCAGCATGGAGCCCAACATGGGGCTCAATTCCACAACCCTGAGATCACAACCTGGACTAAAATCATGGGTCATGACCCAAGCCAAGGCAGATGCCCAATGACTGAGCCACTCAGGCACCAGTCTACCAGACATTTAAAGAAAAGTTAATACCTATTCTTCTCAAACTGTTCCAAAAAATAGAAATTGAGGGCAAACTTCCAAATTCATTCTACAAAGCTAGCATTACCTTGATTCCAAAACCAAAGACCCCACTAAAAAGGAGAATGACAAACCAATATCCCTGAATGAACATGGATGCAAAAATTCTTTTTTTTTAAAGACTTTATTTATTTGACAGAGAGAGAGAGAGAGAGAGAGACAGCAAGAGAGGGAACACAAGCAGAAGGAGCTGGAGAGGGAGAAGCAGGCTTCCTGCCAAGCAGGGAGCCCATTGCGGGGCTCGATCCCAGGACTCTGGGATCATGACCTGAGCTGAAGGCAGACGCTTAACCACTGAGTCATCCAGGCACCTCAGATGCAAAAATTCTTAATACTAGCAAATCACATCAAACAGTACCTTAAAAGAATTATTTACCACAATTGAGTGGGATTTATTCCTGAGCTACAGGGGTAGTTCAATATTTGCAAATCAATCAATGCAATACACCACATTAATAATAATAAAAAAAGGACAAGAACCATAAGATCCTGTCAATAGGTACAGAAAAAGCATTTGACAGAGTACAGCATCCTTTCTTGATAAAAACCCTCAGCAAAGTAGAAATAGATGGAACATACCTCAACATCATAAAGAACACCTATGAAAGACCCACAGCTAACATCATCCTCAGTGGGGAAAAACTGAGAGCCTTTCCCCTATGGTCAGTAACAAGACAAGGATTTCCACTCTATTACCATGTAACATAGTACCGGAAGTGTTAGCCTCAGTGATCAGACAACAAAAAGAAATAAAAGGCATCCAAATCAGCAAGGAAGAAGTCAAATTTTCACTCCCTGCAGATGACATGATACTCTATGTAGAAAACCTGAAAGACTCCACCAAAAAGTTGCTAGAACTCATACATGAATTCAGCAAAGTTGCAGGATATGAAATCAATGTGCCAAAATTTGTTTCATTTCTTTACATCAATAGCAAATTGTACCAAAAATAATATGATAGCTAGGAATAAACCTAACTAAAGAGGTAAAATATCTATACTCTGAAAACTGTGGATCACTTAAGAAAGAAATTGAAGAGGACACAAAGAAATGGAAAGCATTCTATTCTCATGGATTGAAAGAACAAATAGTTTAAATGTCCATACTACCCAAAGTAATCTATACATTCAATGCAATCCCTATCAAAGTAACACCAGCATTTTTACAGAGCTAGCACAAACAATTCTAAAATTTGTATCGAACAGGAAAGACCCCCAATAGCCAAAGCAATTGTGAAAAAGAAAAAAGTAGAGGTGTCATGAGTTTGGATTTCAAGCTCTATTACAAAGCTGTAATCATCAACACAGTGTGCTAGTGGCACAAAAACAGAGAGATCAATGGAACAGAACAGAGAACCCAGAAGTGGACTCACAAGTATATGGTCAACTAATCTTCAACAAAGCAGGAAGAATATCCAATGGAAAAAAGACAGTCTCTTCAACAAATGGTGTTGGGAAAACTGGACAGCAACATGCAAAAGAATGAAGCTGGACCATTTTCTTACACCATACACAAAAATAGATTCAAAATGGATGAAAGACCTAAATGTGAGACAGGAAACCCCCAAAGTCCTAGAGGAAAACACAGGCAGAAACCTTTTTTTTTTTTTTAACCTCAGCTGTAATAACGTCTTATTAGACATGTTGCCAGAGGCAAGAGAAACAAAACCAAAAACGAACTATTGGGACTTCATCAAGATAAAAAACATCTGTACAAAGAAGTAAACAATCAACAAAACTAAAAGGCAATTCTATGGGATGGAAGAAGATAGTTGCAAATGATCTATCTGATAAAGGGTTAGCATCTAAAATCTACAAAAAAACTTATCAAACTCAACATCCCCAAAATAAACAATCCAGTTAAGAAAGGGGCAGAAGACACAAAATGACACTTTTTCAAAGAAAGACATCCAGATGGCTAACAGACACATGAAAAGATGTTCAACGTCACTCATCATCAGAGAAATGCACATCATAGCCACGATAAGATACCACCTCACACCCGTCAGAATGACTAATGCTAATGACACAAAAAATAACAGGTGTTAGCAAGGATGCAGAGAAAGGGGAACCCTCTTGCTGTTCCCACGGTTGGTGGGAATGCAAACTGGTGTAGCCCCTCTGGAGAACAGTATGGAGGTTCCTCCAAAAGTTAAAAATAAAACTATCCTATGATTCAGCAATTGCATTACTAGGTATTTACCCAAAGGTAGAAAAATACAGATTCAAAGGGGTACATGCACCCAGATGTTTATAACAGCTTTATTAACAATAGCCAAACTATGGAGAGAGCCCAAATGTCCACTGACTGAGGAATGGATAAAGAAGATGTGGTATATATATATATGCACAATGGAATATTACTTAGCCATCAAAAAATGACGTCTTGCCATTTGTAATGACATGGATGGAGCAAGAGTGTATTATGCTAAGCAAAATAAGTTAGTCAGAGAAAGAAAAATACCATATGATCTCACTCATATGTGGAATTTAAGAAAGAAAACAGATGAACATATAAAAAGGGGGAAAAGAAAAAAGGAGAGGGAAACAAACCATAGGAGACTCTTAACAATAGAGAACAAACTGAGGGTTGATGGAGGGAGGTAGGTGGGGGATGGGCTAGATGAGTGATGGGGATTAAAGAGGGCACTTGTGACGATCACTGGGTATTGTATGTAAGTGACAAATCACTGAATTCTATTCCAGAAACTAATACTGCACTCTATGTTCACTAACTAAAATTTAAATTTAAAAAAAAAAAAGGAATTTAATATGTCATCAGGTGTGGGATGTGTGTGGCATATATGTCCTGTAAAGTGAGAACTTGTTTAGCTCTAAGACGTGCAGTTGGCTGACAGCCTCTAGCTGCCTCATCTTCAGAATATACCTTGGGGGGGGTTACAGACCTAATGTTTGTGCCCTAAAATTCATACGTTGAAACTGTAACCTTCAGTGTGATGTATTAGGAGGTGAGGCATTTGGGAGGTAATTAGGTCATGAGGGAGGAGCCCTTATAAATGGAATTAGTACCCTGATAAGAAGAGACATGGGGGATTGCTTCCTCTCTCTCTGCTGTCCACCATATGAGAATATAGTAAGATCACCATTTTCAAATGAGGAAGAGAGCCCTCACTATACACCAAATCTGCCAGCATCTTGATCTTGAACTTCCCAGTCTCCAGAACCATGAGAAATAAGTGTGCGTTTTTTAAACCACTCAAGTCTGTTATGTATTTGTTAACAACCCAAAATGACCATGACATCATAAGCAATTTTTGTCTCTCAGCTCCTTGAGCTGGCTGAGACTTTGTCCAGTATGCATCATGGGCAGAGGTTCTCCCTGCCCAATTCTGCTCCCTCCCCCTTAATCTTTCTCCAGCATTATTCCACAATAATCTTCCTGGGCTATGAACTGTCTCCATGTTGGCTTCCTAATGGACCCCAATGACTCATTTTGTCTGCTTACACATGTAACTAATTTGTTTCTTTTTAAAGATTTATTTATTTGAGAGAGACAGCATGCATGCAAGAGAGCACAAGCAAGGGGGAAAGAGGAGAAGCAGGATCTCCACTGAGCAGAGAGCCCAATGTGGGGCTCGATCTCAGGACCCTGGGATCATGACCTGAGCTGAAGGCAGACACTTAACAGACTGAGCCACACAGGCGCCCCACCTGTAACTAATTTAAAGAAAAATATAATTTCATATTAAGGCCAGAGATTGTAAAATGTCTGCAAAATGTCTACCTGCCCCTAATAAATCTTCTTTCCCTGTGAAAAGAATTTTTGTTTCTTTGGGCACATCACTAAGCCAGTATAAAAGTCTTAGGGGGGCGAGTCTCAAGTGGCAATTGTGTAGCAAGAAGGAGGTTTGGTGGACACTGCTCTAAACACAGGGACTGCAATGTCTCTAGACAATAATAAAGTCTACTAAAAGTTTGGATGCATTTATTATCAGTATGTGACAAATGATATTTTAAAATATCAGTGACAAAATAGTTTATTCTGTCAGGGTGGAATGCTCCCATGCCTCCCTCCTCTCACCTTGTTATACCACTGTAAATTGGTTAAATTATAAATGTGAACTAATCTAACTACTTTTCCCTATGAAATCTCAGACTGTCCATTTTCCAGTCTGTTATATAATTTGGTAAATCTTTTCTTTTGGGATATAAAGTTTTTGTCCTATTTAGATTCTAATATCCCATTTATTATTTTAAAGATCTTACAGTTAACATTGAGTCTGTATGTCAAGGGAACTGGAGGGGTAACAGGTTGTAGTCTGTTCCTCTTCTCACTTGTCTCAATGTAGTACTTTATGTGTCCGTGTTGGTGGGGTCTGGGATATTTCTTCTACATTGCTCTTATACATGTAGCTCCTGTATATTTGGGAACAAGGAAGAAAATCAGGGGCATAGAAATACTCCTATATAACTGTTGCCTTTTGGAGCCTGATGTCTCACTCTGATTTGGTCTAATTCTGTCTGGGGCTACTGCTATGTAGGTGGTGTGGTGGCCATCAGCTTTACTTGGCAACACTGCGCACCAAGGACCCCTACACGGCAGTAATGTGTTATCTCCCTCTGGCCCCTTGCCAACACCCCATACTTCCAATACCTCTCTGACTTGAATATGCAAATGTTTAGCCAGCCAGCGGCATGAGAAATGCCGAAGCTCCTCCTGTAGCTATAGGAACCACTGCCGTCCCCTTTTCCGATGACTATGGAAAACTGGAACGGGATGAAGATACCTCTGTATTTTTTCCAAGCTGTCCTACACCACAATCTCTAATCTTACTGGTCTAAACTACTTCAGTGGGATCCCCATCTTCAGAACTCTCTAGATAAGAAAGTGGCATTGATATTGATCCTTCTATTCATGATGCCATGACTTTCCACAGAATACCCGTCAAACTACTCCCAAAACTCTGATCACTCCTCCTTAGACTGTGATACCAGAACATCCAGATGAGAAAGTAGAAAAAAGAACCCTGTTTCCCCTTGAAGGCTCAGCCATGATTTATGAGGGATTCTCTTAGAACAAACCCATCATTATGACCACTTGGATTTAGGAGGAATATCTTTGAAAGGGAAAGGAGGAGCCTTTGTTTGGGCACCCTTCATGCTCCCCAAACTGTCAAGCATGAGGACTCTTCTTCCTCCCATTTCTACGTCGTGGCCAATTCTGAGACGAGAAGGTGCATGGCCACAGGAGAGCTGATTCTGTTGCCTCTAAATGCCTTTGAGTAGGTGGTGCTCATAGAAAGGCCCTCTTGAGATTAAATGGATTCATAGTGTCTTTTTCTTTTCTCTCTTTTTTTTAAACCGAAAATTTTTCTTCATAGTCAAGTTTGAACTAACAGGGAAAATCCCACTCAACTTCCCAGTACTCCAGGTTCTTACCTATTAAAGGAGGGATTAGATGAAATAATCCCTAAAAGTTTCTTTCAGTTCTAATAGTGCATGTGTCCAATATTTCTTACAGAAATCAGGATTAGATTTCTCCATCCCCACTGAAGCTCACTTACTCATCACACATTTATTGAATCCTAACAATTGCTCTATATAACATCACTACATAATTTATTTACATATGTCTTTTCCTATTGTTCCAGAAGTTTCCTCAGTGGCAGCAGTACTATGTTTTATTCTTGTGGTATCCCTATCACAAAATGGGCTCTCAATAAATCCTGTTTGAAGGAATGTGTTCTTTATGCCAATTACAGATAGCTGCCAGTTGTGGTTTGCGGATAAAAAAGTAGCAATGAATATATCAACATTTGTTATTCCCTTCTTATGAGCCTAGCACCATGCCATGATTCTAGAAGACTGAGGGGGAAAGAGACGACATGGTTCCTGAACTCATGAAGAACAAACTCTAATAGCAAAAGAAAAAATGAAACTAAAGCAGACAGAGCTGTGTCTTAGTACATAAGCTGGAGTTTTCCTAGAAAGCATATGAACATGAAATCCAAAAGCCAATACACTTCCAGCCACACGCTCTTAAAACTACTATGATAAGATGTGAAATAAGTGGTCTTCTGCAGTGAAAGAAAATCATTTATAGCTGAGGACCACATCACAAATACGACACACCCGTTAGTTGTTCCTGTAGCCGAGTGAAGGAGCAGAATGTTGCAATTAAGCTCACACACACCTTCTTAGTTCTGTTATACTAGAAAAATTAATAATGGTGTCCCTCAGCTTCCTTATACATAAAACGAGAATAACAGAATTCACCTAACTGGGTTGTTGTGATCATCACATAAGTACATCAAGTAAAGAACAATTAAGCTTGGCACTTACCAGAGTATCAATATCTGACCTTCCTTATTATTTCCTTATTACAAAATTTATGAATCTTAACTAAAAATCGGAGTCCTTGGTAAAAGTTACACACACGCACACGCACACACACGCATGCACACACATTGTTTATGCATTGCCCTCCTGATTTCACTGAGCATCTGTATATTCTTTTGAATTCTTTGAGATAGTATCGAGACAGCTAGGAAAAAGGAAGGAAAGCAGAGGCTGTTATTAGCATACAAGGGGAGCTATGATTTGCACAAACCTCATCTTCAAACTCCACAGAATTCCCCACTTAGGAAGCAGAAGGCCAGGGTAGCTGTTGCAGATCCCTGAAGATCTCTGTAGCTCTCACCCAACAGGTTTTCACATTTGCTGATGCCAGGTGCCCGAGTCCCTCCCCATCCATACTGGAGCTTGGGGGTCACACTTACAGCCATATCTGGCTTCTGCAGCTGTGAGGCTGAAGACACCAGCCTAGGACTCTCTGGCTGAACCCCACTCATGGATTTGTACTCAAGGCTCGTACATCCAGCTGTACTTCTGCATGCCACCTGCCTGATGCCAGTCATTAGCCTCCAGTATGAATGCCTGGGGGGAGAGTGTATACCCGTAGGAAAGCACACTGACAATCAGGGCCTTGGCAGCTGCTTGGAGGCTGAGATCAGGTGCTTCTTTTTACCCCTGGTTGACATCAATGTGCTTATATAGAGCTAAGCCCTCCAGCTGTGCACTTGCACACCCCCAGCCGCATCTTTGTAATTGGGCTCCATGGCAGTGGGCATGCCCAGTGGGGTACTGTGCACCCCTAGGAAAGCATGCCAACACCCAGGGCCCCCAAAGCTGCCAGTAAGCCCAGAGTGGGCCCTGGCCCTTACTATCTGCTCTGGCCCCCATTGCTATCAATGTGTCTGCAACTGGCTTCTGCCTCTACACAGGCAGCTCCAGATGCCACCCCCCCCCCCGATGAGTGTGTGCAAACAACTGGCTCTGGCCACCACTACTGCCTGCCCTGGTCCCTAGATACCGGATCTAAGACACATATTAGGACCCCAACAGCCCTTGCAGCCATTACCATCTACAGTGCTCACCTAAGCCAGCAGAGTCCTCAAAGCTCTGAACTGCAGTGACCTGAGCTGAAGAGGCCTTACTCCTCTTTGACCTGGTGCCACAATGTGCCTCCATTCTTGGCACCCTACACCACTAAACCCAGGGTCATACCACAAGCCATCATATTCTCATCCACAGGTGGAAGGCCTCCCTTACTGAAGTCAGTCCATAAAGTCTGGAAGAGGTGGTTACTTTTTTTTTTTAATTTTTTATTAACATATAATGTATTATTTGCCCCAGGGCACATGTCTGTGAATCATCAGACTTACACATTTCACAGCATTTGCCATAGCACATACCCTCCCCCATGTCCATATCCCTACCCCCCCCCACCTCCCAGCAACCCTTAGTTTGTTTTGTGAGTTTAGGAGTCTCTTATGGTTTGTCTCCTTCCCCATCCCATC
>CM052801.1:27757420-27798602 GCA_028533885.1 Nasua narica | reverse complement strand
CACCAGGCTCACCCCCCCACCCCCTCCCCTCCAAAACCCTCAGTTTGTTGCTCAGAGTCCACAGTCTCTCCTGGTTCAACACCCCCTCCGATTTCCCCCCATTCGCCCTTCCCTTCCTTCTCACGATGCCCTCCATGATTTTCTTTATACTCCACACGTGAGACCATAAGATAATTGCCTCTCTCCGCTTGACTTATTTGACTCCGCATAATCTCTTCTAGTCCTGTCCATGTTGATACAAAAGTTGGATATTCATCCTTTCTGATGGAGGCATAATATTCCATTGTATAGATGGACCACATCTTCCTTATCCATTCATCTGTTGAAGGGCATTTTGGTTCTTTCCACAGTTTGGCTATTGTGGCCATTGCGGCTATGAACATTTCAACCCCCAAATCTTAAGGGCTTAAAATAACTCAAAAGTAGTGCTAGCTCATGGTTCCACATGGGTGGTGGGTGGGTGGCCTTCAATGGAAGGATGTAGAAATCGGGTTCCTCCTTGTAACACTACTACCTCATAGGACGTCAAGCTCTCCTGCTGGTTTTTCTTTTCATGTCTGCCAAAAGAGTGTGGAGGGTAGTTTAAGAGATATTTTGTTGCATTAGACCTGCACATGGTGTCCACCACTTCCATCCACATGGCCCCATCTGCTGCAAGGCAGGTCAGACAGGGTGCATATGAACAAAAGGAATGGGGTTGGTAAACAACCATCCAGTGTCCGTGATGCATGGGGTTATAAGCATCACCCGAACCTGAAAACTTCCCGTGACTGAACAACTTGAACACTATGGGATGGCTTTGAGATTAATGGCTGCATATTAATGGTAAAAGAACAGGTTGTAATGTCGTTTATAACATAGTTTACAATGACCTATGGCGGTATGAGGCAGCTACAGCTGACTGTGACAGTGGGAGCGGAGAGAGCATTTTATCTCCGTTCTCTCATACCCTCCTCACTTCTCAACCCCCAGATGACAACAGGAACCAAAAGAAAACCTGTACCTGCAAAGGTATTACTGTATCAATACGCAGGAATGACATGGGACTGCTGAAACCACCCGTGAGGTTACACTGTCAGGTAGGCGTAGTGTGGAATCAAATCTGGCTCTGTGGGTTGTGCTTACAGTGAGATACCTTGGCAAAAGCAACAAAAGTTTGGGAACAGTTGCTCCAGATTTCTCCGCATGAGCGTTGGTCTTTGGCTTCACTGTGAGCTCCCTGTCACCTGCTTCCACGTGCGGGCGCAGGATTGCTCAGCTTCTAATTGGGTTGCAGCTGCAGACATGAAGTAAGTCCCCTTGGATACAATATTCCAAAAGTGGTCTCTGACCCATCTACCAGGAGTGGAATGATGCTGGTGATGAGCCTATGCGAGGAGAGGTGGATAGTCTTGCAATGCAGATATAGGAGGGACCTCGTAGAAATGCTGACTTCACTAAAATCACAGTGGCAGCACTTGTACCCCAAGTGTATGAAAAGGGCTCTATCAATTACAGCTAAAATTGGGAAAATTGTATTGCTGCCTGTTATCGGGAGAATGAAATTGATCACCATAAAATATACCCACATTTTACCACCAGAGTGACAGAGCTCTGCACTTCCACAGTTTGCATGTCTACTTAGCATAGCTTTCGTTGCCCTGTAACTTGTGAGCCCTCATAGATATCTGCACAGGACAACTTGACTTTACTCAGAAAGAAACTGATCTGGAACACTGCTGTAAGCTGGCAAGGAAATGATCTCGTTTCCTGTCAAAATAAGCTATCTATTTGCTCCAAAAATATCCATTGTAGAAGAGGAAACAAAACAACAACAACAAAAAAACAAGGTTAAAAATGTCCTGGACCAAGTTGTTTTGAGTTCACGAATAGCATGGTGTATACTCTGAAAGCTGGAGGCACTGTTTCATGCCACTCCTTTTTCTTTTGATTATCTCACAAGGTTGCCAGGGCCACATGATAGAAGAGTGGTAAGCCAATGGTCTCCTGGAATAAATCTGGCCAAGGTCAGTTTTCATTTCATTTCATTCATATCGCACTTTTTATTTTCCTCGAATTTCTTACTTGTGTTTTTTCACAGTGATTACAAGGAGATTGTAATGTGATTACAATGTGATTACAAAGTGATTACAATGGAGAAAAGGCTGACTCATAGGGGCTCCTTGAACTCTGACGCTTAACGTCCTTGATTGCATACTTTGTATTCTAGACCAGGCTATTAATACTTGACTTTGAGCAGGATATTCTCTGTCCCCATAACACCAAACCATATTGCTCACTAGTTCACAGATTCTCAAGAGACTGCACTGATTTATTATAATAAACTATTCCTTGTTTCTGACCTCTGAGAATATTAGTAGATGTTGTAAATCATGTAGAATCAAGATTTGGCATCTAGAATTTGACTTTTGCATTGTATTTTGGAAAAATCCCTAAGGCAAAGAGAGGAACTAGGCAAATATTAACCATGCAAGGGAGATCCAGATTTCAAATTTTTAAGAGGAGATCTCAATGGGTGCTACATTTAATTAATAGGTTCCCCACAGTCTGACCTCCAGGACCTCATGGGTAAAATAAGCTTCTTTTAAGAATTAAAACAGTTTTATCACAAATCCAAGAAAATATCAGGAATGCAAGAAAGAAAAAAAAAGGGGGGACACTGGGGCTACACCCTATGCAAAAAGCCACCAAGATATACTATCTAAAGAATTCTAGTGTATGGTAAAACAAGGAGGCACTGATTGTACTCTAGGTTCTGAGGCTAAGCAACATTTGTGCACTCCTCGAATCTGGTTCTAGAGAAGGCCAAGTGAAAGGGTCCTACACAAGTTTCCTAAGAAGAAAGTTAGGATGGCTTCTACATATACGTTTTCAGGGAATGAGCCTCAAGAGAGGGTCAACTGAGAGGGAGTCCTATGCTGGTTTCCTAAGAGGAACACACAGAAAGTGGCTGACTTTGTGCATTCAAGGGGTCATAAACGAGAGAAGGCCTGGCAAAGGGGCATCTGCTGCAGGATCCCTACAACTGAAGGAGGGAAAGGCAACCGCATGTTTGCACTCAGGTATTAAGACTGGAGAAAAGGCCAAATGAAACAAAGTCTATGCTGGATTACTAAAACAAAAGGGAAGCAGAATATCAGCATGTGTGCTCTCAGGAGAAAGGCCTGAGAAAAGGGCAAGTGCTTTCACTTGGTCCTAACTTAGGTGCCTAAGAAGTAAGGATGAATAGTGTCCCATACGTGTGTGCTCCGTGAATCAGTTCTAAGAGAAGGTCAAGTGAAAGGGAATCCCGAGGTTGATCCCTAAAAGTATAGGAAGAGGCCTCCATGTGTGCACTCAGGAATTAGCCCTGAGAGAAAGCCAGCTGAAAGGGAGTCCTACACAGAATTTCTAAGTGGAAAGGGCAGGGAGGGGCTTGCACGTGTGCTCCCTGAAAACAAAAATCCAAGAAAGGCCAGTTGAATGGGATCCTAAGCCCAATTCCTGGGAAGTAAGGTTAGGAGGTATCCTGAACACATGCACTGAAGGAATCAGCCCCAAGAGAAGTGAAAGGGGACCTAGACTGGATTCCTAAAAGGTAAGTGTAGGAAGAGCACGTGAAGGTAGGTTCTTTCAGGCACATGTGTTATAAACTGATGATGAGCATTTGGCCAGAGGTCATACAAAGTGAATTTGAATAAACTTTTTTCCCCCTCCATTTTGGTTTTGCATCAGGGAAGTGAATGTCAGAGCAACTGCTCCCGTAAGTGTATTTATTTATGAGAGTTTGCATCATTGAAAACAATGAAGTCTCTTTTTCTTATAGGTCTCTAAAGAGACATAATTAAACCATTCCAGATGGCAATATATTGATAACACACATCCCAAGGGTGGAAAATAAGTCACAAAGATGAGATCAAGCTCAGACCATGAACGAAGTCTGCTGGGACCCAATTCTCCATGGGTCTCATGTACTTCAGCATATCTTATGAATGGAGACTCTAGGTACCTTTTGCTCTAGACTATCTTTTTAAGGATGTTTGTATAATGAACAATCTTGGAAGATAGAGTTAGTGTCTCCGGAACAAAGGGCAGATTCACTTGCTGTGCTGCAATTAACACAGTATTTCCCTCCAGATCAAAGGGAAGGCATGCTTATTGGCCATTATAAAACGGTGGAGATTCTTTGATCTTAGGGATGTTCTTCTGAAATGCAACCTAGTGTTTGTGAAGACATCTATAGAGACCCATTTGTTGGCCCTATAGAACTTGGGACAAAGGGAACTGACGCAAATATTCTGATACACATGCTGCTTGCTGTGAATGATAATGTATCTTTGACACAGGAGTCTTGTGTTTCCTGACAATATCTTTGCAGAAGACTAATTTACTAGTTTATAAGTAGTGTGAATTCTGAGACCTTTCATATTTGACATAGCCTAGGTAGAAACTCGAGCCCTAAGCTCAAACAGAAGCATATTAGTGATCTAGGGTTTTCACCTTAGGGTATTTTCCTGTGGTTTACAAAAACTGATTACTCACCAAAAACCCAAGACCTATGTATTACACATAATTCTACCGGAAATTTATTTATGATGGTGCAGAATTTTCTGTTTTCTGAACTAAATCATGAAGCTGAGAATAAGGGACAAGTTTAGGTCACACAAAATTTTCCTGAGAAAACCTGAGTTGAGATTTATAATATGTTCATATTGATAACTAGAAATAATTCAAGGAGACAAAAGGGCAATTAAGGAAATTTGGTGTATGCAAATTACATGCCCATTTAGTTTAGGGAAATTCAATTTTATGTTTTTAAGAGAGTGATAGTTAAGAGTGACAAACATGGGGGGTGGGGTGGGAGTGGAATTTGAGAAAGTTCAAATGATGTGAGCAATTCAGTCTACCCTTCCGGTAAGCATATCCTAGAGGCAAAATAAGGTGAGAAGCACGAATATACCGTTGCTTTGGCTGGTAGGGATGCCGGCATGCGTCCCAAAGCGTGCAGCTCTCTGTTTGGAGTGTGGTTCTAGTGTTTGAATTTGTGTGCTTTTAAAAATATATATTTATTTGAGAGAGACAGAGATAGAGCACAAGTGGGGAGGGAGAGGAAGGGAGAAGCAGGCTTCCCTTCTCAGCAGGAGCCCGACTTGGGACTCTATCCCAGGACCCCGGGATCATGACCTGAGCCAAAGGCAGGCGCTTAACCAACTGAGCCACCCAGGTGCCCCTAAATTTGTGTGCTTTTCATATAACATGGCTCCTAAAAGCCAGCTGATCACTTCATTTGGTGCTAGAGGACTGCAACCTACATCCATGTTTAGGAAACAGGTCACGTATTAGAGTCTTTAGGTAAATTTTTAAGCCGCTAATGCGTCACCTTCCTAAGGAATTTTCAAGCATGACTTTGACTTAACGTAATGACTTTTGTTCCTAACTCTCCAAACGCTTCTTGCTCAGCATGAGATATGGATCCATGACTATCCATCAGGAATCAGTCTGCATGGGGCACCTGGGTGGCTCAGTTGTTAAGCGTCTGCCTTCAGCTCAGGTCATGATCCCAGGGTCCTGGGATTGAGCCCCGCATTGGGCTCCTCCTCAGCGGGAAGCCTGCTTCTCCCTCTCCCTCCTCTCTGCTTGTGTTCCCTCTCTTGCTGTGTGTCTCTCTCTCTCTGTGTCAAATAAATAAATAAAATCTTAAAAAAAAATCAGTCTGCATGACAGATGCTACCCTAAGCATCTCATGTAGAAAGGGATTTAATATAGGGAATTATAGTATTAATCATTGAATGCACTAGAGTAGTAAAAGTCAGAGAAATTACACTAGACCTTCAGGAAATCTGGAAGTGTCAGAATTTGTGCAAGCCACCGATGATGGCCTCAGCTGTCTGCAGGACAAAAGGAAGTGATCCACAAGAGCGCCCTCCAAGCCTTCTGCAAACTCATCTGCAACTTCCCAAGGGTTTCTTTCTTTTTTTTTTTTTTAAGATTTTTTATTTATTTATTAGAGAGAGAGACTGAGAATGAGAGGGGAGAAGGTCAGAGGGAGAAGCAGACTTCCCGCAGAGCCGGGAGTCCGACATGGGACTCGATCCCGGGACTCCGGGACCATGACCTGAGCCGAAGGCAGTCGCCCAACCAACTGAGCCACCCAGGCGCCCTCAAGGGTTTCTTTTTAATGCTGCCGGGTGATAACAGCTTCGATTTCTCTTCTGTCTTTCAAATCTGACATAGATGCTTCTTATTGGCAAAATTTAACCCAGAACTCTGCTGGCAGTAGAGTCTTAAAAATGTAATTTTGAAGCTCCCCCACTGTGATACAGAAGCAAGCGTAAATCGGGGTCTGGATCATGTTGATTTGACGCAATGTGGCACATTCTGTCCCCTTGACGAGTCAACACTTATACATATCATAGTTAACTTCCAAAGGGCAAAAATGGCAACAAAATCCTGCTTGCACCCAACACCATGTGGCTATCTCTGATATAAATAAGACACGCTCACTTTCTACCCCCAATATGAAACCCTAAACTCCAATTATTCCTTTATTATTCTGTGATATTCGTTTTTCTGTTTCAGTCGTAATTCTTTTTTTGATGTGCTGTAATCTTAATATTAAATTTTAAGGTTAATGACCTTGGATACACATTAAAAAAATAGTGCTTCAAGAGAATATGGGACCATAAATTGGTTAATATAGATGAGTATATGACAAAGCAAGCAGGAAAAAAGAGCTTAAAAATCTAACATCTGACATCTTGATTTTTTACAGTTGGTCACAATGTCGATGTTTATACTGCCTTCTTCCATTACCTAAGTTTTCCTTTGCTCACAGCTGATCATGGTTTATCTTTAGTCCTGAAAGGTCTGAGTCCTTCAAGATCCTGTCTGCTTTAGGTTGCTAAATATTCCATCAGTGTTTAACATTAGACACAGTAACACAAAAAAGTCCCCCAGAGAATCACTTGAATTCCATACTCAACACACATTCACTTTGACCCCACCGTGATGCAACAACCCTACTTTCTCTCAATAATCAGGGTCAATTAGCATAGGAAATAGAGTAATATTTTTCCTGTTAATTAAGTGGCATGCCCAATCCTAAATGGGCCATTGGGCAACTTCAGTTTCACATTACTGGGAGAATTACGGTTCTGGTGGAACTAATCCTCTAAAGCAGCAGAGCTCTCAAGGATGTAAGGGATTAATTGTAATCAATCTGTCACCTGGTGGGTAAATCATTTCCCTCTTCCTCAAGATGGCGCCATTTTGAGTTGTCAGCATTTGTCTTTGCTATTGGCAGCTTTGTCACCCCACACCGTGAGGAATCAGTAAGAAACCTTAGAAATGGTGACTTGCCTAAGGTAAAGGGAAAATCAGGGCAAGCCTTTTTTTCTTATACTTAGGTACTCTCGATCCTAAATTATCATTCACATCATGTATTTAAGGTTTTGCCCTAATTGGATAAAAAAAAAATCCGTGAATTAAAGTATTTTCTTTCCCATTCATACCTCATTGGCTCCAAGGAATCTGGAGGAAAAAAATCCTCTTTAAGACTGTGTAGCCAGATTATTCTACACCACCTCAAATGGCTAGATCATACGTTTTTTTTTTTTTTTTTCATATTGAAGGCTGGAAACTTGTCTCAAAAGATTTGAGTTTTAATGGGTACAATATTGATAATGACAAAATATGTAATGAATAAAAAAATTCCAAGGCACTTAAACCATTGTGAATTATTTCCATGCAATGACTCATTTAATCTTCATAATATTCTCAGGAGGTAGGTACTGATCACACCCATTTTATAGGTGGAGAAATTAAGGCAAGGTTGGTAAGTTACTTGTCAAAGGTTACACAGTTCCAGTCTGATGCAGCAGGGATTCAAATCAAGCATTTTGCCTTCAAAGTACAAGCTTCCATCCTCTTACTCACACTATGAGTAAGACTCTATGTCTCACACTCAGCCCACAATAGTGCTTTTTTGGTAAACACTTTTTGAATTTTCATCATTAATCTACCTCCTAGTTTGCTGACAATTTCTCTAGGAGAAAAATCAGTACACAGTCTAAAAACTGTCATGCTTAAAAGATGCTGAATTAAGCCATGTTTTACGGCATTCTTCTAAATCAAACAGTAATAAAAGTTTTTGAATTTAGACATGGATAGCCTGTTTTGGTCATCATTCGAGCTTCCAAAACAAAACAAAACAAACAAAAAGCCTTGGATTTCACTTTAGCAATGCTGAAGTTCCTCATTAATCAGTTCATCAGATATAGTCTTAAACAGTGTATATCCAAAGGCTTTGTCTATTTTCCTGTGTCAATTTATTCCCTCATTTAAAAATGTCATGCAAGTTTATGGTATCTTAAAGCTTTTACATTTTTTTAAACTAATCTCTGAGCCCAGATATATATAAATAGGTTTGAGAAAATTGGTGAAGATGGAATAAAAACACAGAAACATTACTGATCACAAAAGTAAGCCTGGTTAATAAGTGTGTTAGTACCAAGTGTTGGTTCAACTTGGTATATTAAATTGGAGGGAGACTTGATAGAAACCAAATGAGTGTTTGCCAAATACATAGGTCCTTATTGGCTTCCTCGCTGCTAATCTGGAGTCATTTAGTCTTACAGTTGAATATACGGCAGGTTGAGACAGGGAGGAAAGATCTGAGAAATACAGCCCCACTTTCATCAGTACATTCCATCTCTGCCTACAGATATTTACAACATAAAGACCATGCCAGCAATATTAATTGAGAACATTAGCCTAACAGTATTTATAGCATTCTGCATTGGTGGATGGTCTGAAGGAAACAATATTGGGAATGTAGAGGGATCCATGCTTTCAGAGCAAGATCTAAATAATGCTTTAATAAAGGCATGGAACGGAATTATCCTAGGGTGCTTCTGTGAATCTATAACCCCAGATCAAACCATCCTCCTTTTCTCTGAAGCAGGCAAGTAGTCATACTTCTTTGGTGAACATAACAGCTGCACTAGCTCTTTAAATATCAGCACAATTATCATAAAGAACAAAATGGTCACAGCCAACAAGCCACATACAAACACTTAATATTCAAAGGAAGAATACTGGCATTTAATCGTGGAGACAGTCACACTGCACAATGACATTTTAAAGATAAGAAAATGTGACTGATATGTAAAAGGTAAAAAATATCATGCTGAAGTCAGAAAGAACCTTCATAAATTCTGATGGCATAAGCTGGAGAGCCAATATAAGCCTTCCTCAACACCTAATGTCGGCTACCTGGCTGGCTTAGTCGGTAGAACATGAGACTCTTTATCTTGGAGTTGTATGTTTGAGCCCCATGTTGGGTGTAGAGATTACTTAAAACAAAACAACCTAATGTGAAACGTTCACCCTAGGAATTCGATCCAGGTTGCTCCTTTAACTTATGTAAAATGCAACACAGTTCTCTCTTCTCTCATTTGCCTATTTCTTTCCTTTCTGCTCTATAAATCTAACTAAAATTTCCCACTTTACTTGCATCGATTTCAGGTTGAATTGTAGCCCCCCCCCCCCCCCGCCACCGGAATATATTCAAATCCTAACCCCGACCACCTGAGAATGTGATGTTATTTGGAAATAGGATCTTTCCCATTGTAATCCAGTGAAGATTAAATCTTAAATCTTTAGCCTTAAATCTTTATCTTGCAGTCCTCACAAGAAGTCAAAGGCACAGGAATAGACGCCCAGGCGATGATGGAGGCAGAGGTTATAGTCACCCATTTACAAGCCAAGAAACACACCAAGAACTGGCTGCTGGCCACCACCACAAGCTAGGAAGAGTCAAGAAAGGATTCTTCCCTAGAGTGTTCAGAGGGAGAGTGGCCCTGCCAACATCTTGGTTCTGGATTTCAAACCTCCATAACCTTGAGGGGATAACTTTCTGTTATATAATATAATATAGCATCTATTATTCTCTTTCCTCATCTTGTTCTCCAAATCTTCTGGTGGATGACTATAAAAACAAACTTCGACAGGGAGTTCATCCATTTCAGTGTGGCTACAACCTAAGAATTCCACACTCAGTAGAATTTCTGCTGATAAGTCTCGAACTTTAGTTCACCCTCATAATACATTTTGTCTACGATTGCATTCACATTATGTGTCAATGAAGGAAGTTACAAAAGTAAACTGGCTCCAAATCAAAGCAATGCCTCCAACTTCAGCCAGGCCCTCATTATGACTCAGTGTTTGCTGTTTTTAAATATGCACTGACTGTTCTGTAATTGCTGATATTTTGTTCCTTTCATCAGTTATACCAAATTCCTAACTTCAATTCTCAAGCATCTATTCTACCTCTATGAAATTCTGCTAATCACTTGATGTTAAATCTCATGTTTTTAATACTGCATTTTTCTCCCAGAGTCTCCTGAGTTTATCACCATCAAATGTTTTTATTGCCATAAACTTTGTCTGGATATGCATGTAGTCTTTTTTTCCCATAGAGGGAAAAGTTTCACCTTGCTTTTCAGTGAGAATGGAATTATTTTCTCAGTTTTTCTTTTATTTAACTAAAGAATGTAATTCAGAGATCATAAAATTCACCTATTTAAATTTGTAAGATTCAGTGGTTTTTTTAGTATATTCAGAGTTGCACACTTATGAGGATAATCAATTTTAAGGTATTCTCTTCACCCCAGAAGAACACCCTATAGCAATCACTCACAATTACCCTCTCTGTCCATGCCATGGTATTCTATTTCTATGGATATGCCTATTCTGGACCATGCATATAAATAGAATTTCGTAGTATGTGGTTCCTGTGACTGACTTCTTTCACTTAGTGTAATGTTTTCAAAATTCACCCATATTATATGATCACTACCTCTTTATTTTTGCCAAATAATATGCCATTGCTTGTATATACCTCATTTTGTTTATCCATTCATCTTTTGATGGACATTGAGACTACTTTCCCTTTGAGACTATTATGAGTAATGTTATGAACATTTGAATATATGGGCATGTATGTAGGGGTAGCTTTTTATTCCTCTTGGGTGTTAAGTGTAGCAGTGCAATTGCTAGGTAACATGTTAACTATATTTAACATTTTGAAGAATGCTCAAACTCTTCTAAAGCAGCTGCACCATTTTACAATTCCAATATCAGTTTGAGTATCCCAGTTTCTTATATATTTAGGTATATGATCCACTTTGAGTTAATTTTTACGTGGACCTGGGATCTAACTTTACTCTTTTGTCCCAGAAACATTTTTTGAAAAGAAAATGATCTCCCCAGTGAGTTGTCCTGGCACTCTTCAAAATCATTTAAACCGCAACTGTAAGGTTTTATTTCTGCCTTCTCAATCTGATTCCATTATTCTATGCATTTGTCACTATGCCAGTACCACACTATCTTGATTAATATAGCTTTGTCGGGAGTTCTAAAGTCATAAAACTGTGAAGCCTTCAACTCCCCTTGCCCCAGTGATTTTTGCTATTCTGAGAGGCCTTTGTGTTTCCATATTAACTTGAGAATCAGCTTGTCAATTTCTATAAGAATGCATGTGGGCTCTTGATAGGGATTATAATGAACTACTGATTACCTTGGAAAAGACTGCAATCTTAAAAATATTAATCTTCTGATCATGAGGACCATTTTTTAGATCTACTTGAGGTTTTTCAACATTTTGCAGTTCTCAGTACAAAAGACTTGTACTTAATCAAAATCCCTATTATTTTTGCTGTGACTTTACATGAAAATGTATGCTTATTTCTGGATTCTTCATTGCTAGTATATAAAATTGCAAGTGACTTCTGTTTATTGATATTGTATCCTTTATCCTTTCTTAACTAATTAGTTCATCTGTTATTGATGGCTTCTTTAGGATTTTCTACATACAAGATCTTATTATCTATGAATAGTTTTTCTTTCTTTTCAACATGGATGCCTTTAAAATTTTTTTTTCTTCTTTAATTTCCCTGACTGAACTTCCAATACATTGTTTAATGAAAGTGGACAGAGTGGACACCCTAGTTTTGTTCCTGAGCATAGAGGGGAAATCATTAAGTCTTTCATAATAGAGTATGATATTAACTGTGGGTTTTATAGATTCCTTTTATGTGGTTAAGAGAATGTCCCTTCTATTCCTAGTTTGTTCATCCTTTATCACCATGAAAGTGTGTTAGATTTTTTCAAATAATTTTCTCCATCTACTGAAAGGACCATGTGTATTTTGTTATTTATTCTATTTTTTTTTTTTTTTAGATTTTATTTATTTGACAGAGATCACAAGTATGCAAAGGCAGGCAGAGCGAGAGGAAGCAGGCTCCCTGTTATTTATTCTATTAATATGGTGTGTTACATTGCTTGATTTTCAGATGTTAAACAAATTTTCATTCCTGAGATAACCCCCACCCCTAGGTCGTGGCATATAATCCTTTATATTTAAGGCTGAATGCACGTGCTAGTATTTTATTGAAGATTTTAAAGGCTACATTCACAAAGGATATTCGTCTGTAGGTTTTTCTACTTGTGATACCTTTTTTTAAAAGGATTTATTTGTTTGTTTGTTTGTTTATGACAGAGAGAGAGAAAGCACGCAAGAGCAAAGGCAGGGGGAACAGGAGAGCGAGAAGTATGTACTCCACTGGTCAGGGAACCTGATGTGGGGCTCTATTCCAGGACCCTGTGATCATGACCTGAACCGAAGTCAGATGCTTAACTGAGTGATGCTTAAGAAAACCTGCTGCTCTTACCAAGGTTCCAGTTTTTTCTTGAATAAATACTACATAGATTCTTCCAGCCTTTGATTAATTTCCAGTTATGAAAAAGATGATTGACACTTTTTTGGCCAATGTTTCAAAGCTTTTTTTTTTAAAAAAGATTTTATTTATTTATTTGAGAGACAGAGAAAGTGAGAGCATGAGAGGAGAGAAGGCCAGAGGCAGAAGCAGACTCCCCGTGGAGCTGGGAGCCCGATGTGGGACTCGATCCCGGAACTCAAGGATCATGACCAGAGCCGGAGGCAGTTGCTCAACCAACTGAGCCACCCAGGCGCCCTGTTTCAAAGCTTTTATGGGGGAATGGATTTATGGAGTTCTTCACTCCATCACTCTAGAAATCCCACCCTTTTAATAGTATTGTAACGCACATATTTGTTTAGAATTATATACAGAACTGAGACTTTTAGATCTTGATCCAAATGAGGGTGAGAATAAGGCACATTCAATCACTTTTATGGTTTACTGGGGAAAGCTCGGTTTCATAATTTTAAGTACTAACATGATTTCGGTATTATGTTGAAAATATTTAGTCATCCAGGGAAAGACACTATGTTTGATACAAACTATCACCAGAAGAATAGAAGTAAGTGGGGTTTTTTTTGATAGTTCTCTTTTCATACATGAAGAAATCCCTTTATTACGGTAACAGGCATACTGATAGCCCACTAAGCTCCTAAAAAACACACAATATCTGGATGTAAATAAATTATTTTTCACTTGTCTTTATTCTGAGCACAATAAAGAGAAGTATAGATATCAAGCATTGGCATTATCTAGACAAGCCTTGTTTGGGGCCCATGTAGTAGTTTCCTTCTCTACTAGAGTGTACACTCTTATTAGGCCCACTGTAGGAGCACTGGAGTATTCAAGGAGAAGCTTTGTGATCTCTAGACAGCATCATTTACCCTCTCCGTGCAGTATTGAGAGTATCCTGTGATATGAAGGCCCTCTGATGAGCATTAAAGTGAAATAGAATAGTCTGAAAACACTGTGCCTACTCACATAGGCACATGCAAATGCCTTTTCCAGAACTCTACTGCCACGAGTCCAGTCTTGTCCCTTCCATAACTCTGACCAAACAGGGCATTTCCCATTCTCCAGGAGTCCATGTTCCATTCCTAAGGCTGCCTCTCATTTCATATGAAGTAAATGAGTAAGTGAACTATTCACAGATCTACCACGTGGAAGAACTGCCTTCACTACTACATTTTAGGACTATCCCTAGAATTATCCCTGAATAGGACTCCAGTAAAGCAGCAGTCTAGTTTCATGTTGATGCATCTGTGAAGCAAGGTCAAAGTCCTTTTTTACTCATCACTTGATTATACTGAATTCCTGATGAGGTCATAGGAGTAAATTTAGAAGCGAAATCAGTGCAGTAGAATTAGGTGATACGGTAGTCTTGGCCCTGTGTTCTTACAATCTACTTTTACCTTTAGATCTACTTTGGTCTGTTTCTAACCCTGTATACAATGGTTAGTTTTTGTACCTGTCATAATTTATGACTAATTGAATTTGGTAATATCCATATATTTATGGGAAGATCTAGTTGCACTGTCATTTAGAATAGAAAGGAGGAAGTGTGAAAACCTAGAGGAAGTGCTATGAGACCCTATTATGAAGCCAGAAAATCCTTGATACCAAAACCTGACAAAGGCTTTATAAAAACCACAGACCAATATCCCTCATAAATACAGATAAAATACCCTCAATAATATACCAGAGAACTAAAGAGCTAATATGTTTAAAAAAATCAAAATCAAGATTTTATATAAATAATGCAACACTTAAAACGAAAGTAATTCACTATGAAAGCAGAATAAAAAACCATAAATCGGGGCGCCTGGGTGGCTCAGTGGGTTAAAGCCCCTTTCAGCTCAGGTCATGACCCCAGGGTCCTGGGATAGAAACCCGCATCAGGCTCTCTGCTCAGCAGGGAGCCTGCTTTCCCCTCTCTCTCTGCCTCCCTCTCTGCCTACTTGTGATCTCTCTCTCTCTCTCTCTGCCATATAAATAAATAAAATCTTAAAAAAAAAAAAAACAGCCTCAGCAGAGACATAATATGGAAACCTGCTTTCCCCTCTCTCTCTGCCTGCTTGTGATCTCTCTGTAAAATAAATAAAATCTTAAAAAAAAAAACCATAAATCACTTCAAGACATAAAACAATTAACAGAATAACCATGATTAAAGTCATTAAAATACTCTTGCAAACCAGTAATACCAGGAATTTCACAAATTGATCCAAGACATCTATAAAACAATCTATATATGGTGTGCCTGCTGGCTCCATTGGAAAAGCATGTGACTCTTCATCTTGGGATCATGAGTTAGAGCCCCATGCTGGGTATAGAGATTACTTACGAATAAAATCTTAAAAAGAAAAAAAACCCATATCTACAATGTTCTTATTGGTGAAAAAATATATGCTTTCTCACTAAGCACAGGAAGAAACAAATGATGGCCATTCTTGCCATGTCTTTTCATTTTTATATTAGAGGTGCTACCAGGAACAATAAGAAACAGTATAATCTATCTGCATTCGACACAATTGCCTAGAGAACTGTAAGAAAATTACAAAAATAATTAGAATTGATGGATTTGGCAGTCATAAGAAATGTAGTAAATAAAACAATATATTACTATGAACTAGGAAACAACTGGGATATAAAGATCTTTTAAAAAATTACAAATAACATTAACAAAATATGGGCAAGAAGTAGAACATGAAGATTCACTACTGCTAAGATGTCCAGGCTCCCTAAATTCATCTACAGTTTCAACACAACTGTAGTAAAAAAAAAAAAAAAAATACCAGCAGCCTAATTATAGAAATGTATAAGCTTGTTCTAAAATTATATGGAATTGTACAAGACTAGAATAGCCAGGACAATTATGCAAAACAAGGGGAAAAATAAAAATATCTTTAGCATTATGATTCAAGAGCTAGTATAAATCTAGGGTAATGTGACAGTGCAGTGTTGGCATAAAATAGACACCCAGATCAATACAACAGAATACACGATCCAGAGATAAACCCACACATACATGTTCATTTTCAACAGATATGTTGATCTATTTCAATTGGAAATGGTACTAAGGTGCTTGAAGAGTTAGATACCTAGAAGGGGAAAAATAAATCTTAACTCATCACACCATACCATACCAAAAAAAAAAAAATTCCTAGTAGATTGGACTTGTTAACATTTGTTGAAAAAAAAAAAGGGAAAAACTCTGATCCTACATTATTTTTGTGACCTTCAGATAAACAGAATACAAAAAACAAACTATAAAATATAAAATAAATTGCAATAGGAACGCCTGGCTGTCTCAGTCAGAAGAGCATGCAACTCTTGATCTCAGGGTCTTGAGTTCAAGCTCTGGACTGGGCAAAGAACTTACTCAAAATTAACTGCATCAAAATTGAAAACCTCAGTTCATTAGTAGAAAGTATTATGGAAACTAATAAAATCATAACCTAGAGAAAATTATTCCCAAAGCACTCATTTGACAGAGGACTAGTGTAAACAATATAAATATATTTAATTAAATATATATAATAAATGTGTGTTTTACAATTCAATAATAAGACAAATGACACAAATGAAAATATGGGGAAACTTGAATATCTCAAAAAAGGACATAAAGGAATGGCCAATAAGCACAGGTGATGATCAACATCAGCAGTCATCATGGAAATGCGAATTAAAACTACTATGTGATATACATCTCCCAGAAGACCAACTGTTGGTGTGGATGTGGAGCAATGGGAAATCTCATACTTTACTAGAGGCAACCACTTTGGACAACAATTTAGCAGTTTTTTTGAACATTAAAATATAATATTTTTATATTATTCTAGCCATTCCACTCCCAGTTATTTATATAAGAAAAATGAAAGCATATGTCCACATAAAAATCTTGAACATAAATATTCTTAGCACCCCTATTCTTAATGTCCAAAATCTGGAGGCAAGCTGTGTCAACCAACTGATAAATGGATAAAAGGACTGTATTATATTCATATAATGAAAAACTACTTAGCCATAAAAAGCAATGAACTACTGATACACACAACAACATAGATGGATTCAGAAACAGGTTTATGGAAAGAAGCCACATACACATATCCCGCAACAACGAACAAAAACCCAGACTATCTAATTTCATGTATATGTCCTTATAAAGGGCGAACTTAATTTATAAAGAAACCAAGCAGGGTGGGTGGAGGGGTTAAACAGGTTATGAGCATCAGGTGATGTATAGAATTGTTGAATCACTATATCGTATGCCTGAAACTAATATAACACTATAGTTAACTAATTAAAATTTAAAAAATAAAAATCAAGAAAAAAGGAATCAGAAGATATTATCTGGGTCAGGAGGTAGGAAGGGTTGACTACAGGGAACATGGGTAAGCTTTCTTGGGTAATGGAAAAGTACTATATTTTGATTAAAATACTGGTTAAAATAGCATATACATTTTTTGAAGTTCAAAATGTATCCATAAAATGGGTGCATATATATGTGAATTTTACTTTAATAAAATTTATTTTGTAAAATAGAATACTTGGAGAAGAATAATCTTTTAGGTAAATATTCATCTGAACGTCACTTCCAAAACCAATAAAGTTGGAAAATAAAAATGTGTTCTATTAGCTGTAACAAAGTACCACAAACTCAGTTGCTCCAACAGAAGAAATTGGTCTTGTAGTTCTGGCTTTTCTTCTAACTTTTGATACTTCCTTGGCTTGTGCCAACAGAACTCCAATCTTCCCATGGTAGTCTTCCTATGTGCAGGCATATCTGTCTTCACATGGCTTTCTTTTTATAAGGACGCTGCCATACTGGATTAAAAGCCCACCTTACTCCAATAGGATTTCATACTAACTTGTTACATCTGCAGCAACCGTACTTCCAAACAAGGTCACAGTCTGAGGTACTGGGGGTTAAGACTTCAAAATATGGACTTTTTTGGGGGGGTGGACACAATTCAACCCACGTGCTTAAGATAATGCTTGCTGCATCGATAAATCAAATTAGTATTCAGCTTTTACAGATATTTCCAATTAAGGATATTATAAAATACTAAGTATGTTGTGTTGTTTAATGAGTAAAATCAGATACACACAATCTATAGAAATAGATGCATATATATTTATGTATAAGTATCATGTATTGTATGATTTTCCTAAGTACAATTCTGTGCGTACAACAGGCACATATTAATAACATTAATATTCTGTTATTTTTGTGGTGGTACCATTATAAATTTCTTGAATGGGAGGTTAACTATTTAGCTTTCTGAGTCCTCTTCATTCACCTCAACTTCGTGTGAAATAACAGCTAATTACTTCAGGTGACAGTTGTAAGCTCTTCTATCACAAAGATACAGTTTGTATCAATAGGTTTATTGCATCATTGTTTGAAAGAAGTTTCTCCAAATGTCTCTAGATGTAAGGAACATAACTGAAACATTTGATTTCAGACAGTACAGTAAATAATGGATGATGGATTCACTGAGTCTAAAACTTCAGATCCTATAAACAAGTTGTCCAATTCCCTTAATTCTCTTAAAAAAATCAATTTAAACTAGGTGTCTTATTCATAGTATTACTTCCACACAGACCAAAGAGTAGTCAAGTTTGACAGGAAAGCAGCAACTGAGACAGAAAACATTAAAAAGACACTCTAAGCATATTAACAGCAATGACTGGATCTTAAATGTACTTTAGATATTTCACATTAATACTATGAATTAAGAAACTAAGAAGAAGAAAAAAATAAGTAAACTATATTTTTTTATAAAAATAATAAATTATAGTATATACACTATATATATAATTTATATATTATACATAATAAAACTCTATAATTTATTTATAAAAGGTATAATTATATGCAATGGAGAGCAAATCTCTTTTTTAAACACTCAGCTCTGGGTACATTTTTAATGGAGGATGGGCTTGTAAGTTGCCTCAGTTGCCCTAAAACTGAAAACAGGCCAGGTTGAGACAAAGATTCCTCGAAGTTCAAGGTTTATTAGGTACCTTCTGAGCTGATAAAAGGCAAACAGCATGGACACAATATTCACCTGTGAGTGCACAGTCCCAGCATCCACACCACTAAGTTTACCCTGAATAACACATACTTGGTAATTGCTGAGAGTTTTATTTCAACTTACTTGAAAATTGCATCTGTATCATCTCTGGAACAATAGTATGTACAGAGTTTGGGTGTGACTGGACAGAGACCAAGAGTATACCTGGGAGCCTTGAACAATTACTGTGTCAAAGACCAGGCTCTATCTTGCATAACTTATGAGATCAGGAGTTTAGTTTCAAGGTCAGTTATGGACCCATGACAAAATCCCATTGATATATATGCTGTCCTGAGCAATGCCAGACATCTAGCCATTTTATTGACAGTATTTACTGCCTCTTCAGCAGGCCAGATCTCAGATATGGAAAGTTGAGTGGTTAAAATGCACTGACATTCCCCATCTGTGAATGGCACCTCTCCTGTACATTTGATTTTTACCCTTTCCCTATTTGTGTTCCCATTTTATTCTCTCCTGGAGTTACTTCCTCTAAAACATTAGACATTAACTTACATGTGTGAAATCTTGTAAAAAACAATTAGTGTACTTTTCTCAGAATATTTGTGTGTGTGTGTGTGTGTATTCATGCATACTTAGGAGTTTAATTTTGGACATGAGGAATTTGAGGTTTTTGTGCAGACATCTAGATGGAGTGAAACTTAACTTGCATACCTAGTTCCGTAGTTTCACAGCTTAGAAGAGAGATAGTGGTTACTGATAACACTGAGGACCCACCAACTTTCCAGTGACAGTAGCAGATAAGGGGCTAGTGCAGAGGGGGGGAGGGAGGGAGAGAGAGAAGATACACATGCATGAACCAACACAGTGCATTTAAAATCACACTATAAATGTTCTGTGCTGAGATACGGATGTATAGTGAAATATAAAACTGAAGAAGTGATCTGGAAACTTAAGACCAAAGCTGATACTTTATTCTAAAAGAGACTGTGGACTCTGAGCAACAAACTGAGGGTTTTGGAGGGGCAGGGGTGGGGGGTTGGGTGAGCCTGGTGGTGGGTATTGAAGGGGGCACGTATTGCATGGAGCACTGGGTGTGGTGTATGAACAATTAATCTTGGAACACTGAAAAAATAAAATTAAATTAAAAAAATAAAAATAAAATGACAACTTGAATCAATCAAGTTTAAATCATCTTCTCAGATTTCAACTGCATCATGTAAAGACCTAGCATCGGAAACTTTGAAATGTTACAGCATATTTAATTGAGGAATTGTTTCCTGAATCTATTAAAAATATTATCTTTGTAGCATTTCTTATGAGTAGTAATATATTGTCAGAAGAGTATTTTTCTGATATAAAAGCTATAAGGGACAACCAAGGTATTTCCCTAAGATTTGGGGTAAATATAATGAATCAAGTAAGTTAGCCCTCTATTCTGATCATATTTTCCTGGCAGTTGTAGCATGATCTTGTTCTCTTAGTTGATTCTATTATTGCTTCACGAGTTTGCAAGACTATACCTCATTCTCTTTAACGTTGGTTTAGAGAAAAGATTTCATGGAAAACCACTTAATATATCCAAACAAAAGTGACCCATTATCCTCAGATGGCAAAAGCTGGCGTAGAGAACATGGGATCATGCCATTGGCAAGCTCTCACTTGACTTCTTCTATTATTTCCAGCCTTACCTGTAAAGGTAGACTGTATATTTCTATGCTATGAATTTTTTAGAATAGAAGGAATGATGTTCCCTGGCTACATCAGTGTGGGGACATCAGACCCCCTACAGTGTGGGGTCTTTGACTAAGAGCACAAAAGATGAGAGTGACATCAAAGCCATATGGTTAATGGACATTAGGAGCTTGTGAGGAATTTCCAAGCAGTGAGTGGGATTTACTCAATGTTCTGCATCAATGCACTAGTTGTGAAGGTTAACAAGAACCCTGTGGAGAACTTTCAATAAATTTGACACCTTGGAGAGTGTGACTTCAAGCAAATGAGAGCAGTGCTGTGGTCTTTATGTTGGTGATAACTCTTCCTGGTTTTAATTATAACATTAAACACATTAGGTGAGTGGCTTAAAGATGTAGGGACTACAGAAACAAAACCACTTTAGCAAGTTCCTGACAACAGAGTTAAGTAGCAAATGGGATTTCAATAGGGTCCTCAAGCCAGTTTCCATTTTCAAGTGTGCAAGTTTAGACAATAGTTTTAAGATTTATCACTGCTGACAAGAATGAGAAATCCTCTGTTCCTGGCCTCATTACGCCATAATGTAGTGTTTGTAAGAATGAGAGGTGCACTGCCCAGAGAGAGGGCAGAGCCCATGGAGTTCATGGTTCAATCCAAGTCCTAACACAGAAACTCACAGTAGGAAGTACATTTAGAACTAAACAGTTTTCATGGACAGATCATTGCTTATATTTGTTTCAGCAAAATTCTGAATGAAATAAGGAAATTATGAACAGTTCATAAATGTTATCATTAGATTTGCATCCTTAAGAAGAATCATGTGTTTAGCTAAGTGAGCTGATCCACCAGAATAACTTTCAATTTATCAAAGATTTTTCCTGGTCTGAACTTAGTTTTTCTGTACATTTTATGTAATGCTGCTTTAGTACTTTCTGACACAGTTCTTTATGAGATAGCATAGGCTGTGGACTAAATGTTTATGTACTCCCAAAATCCACTATGTGAATACACAGCAAAAAGATGGCTACTTGTGAACCATAAAGAAGCCCTTGACACTAAATTTGCTGGTGCCTTAATCTTGGACTCTTCATCTTTTGGACTTCTTCCCAGACTGTGAAGTAACTTGCTGTGTAAGCCACACAGTCTATGGCATTTTTGTAGAAATCTAAATGGATTGAAACAGTGTATCACTTTAGCATATTATTCTAGAGTCAGAGATCTTGATTAAAATCTTGGTTGTGTCCTTTTCTAACAGTGTGACTTTGGGTCTTAGTCCCTTTATCTAAAAGATGGAGATAAAAATGATACCTCTCTCATAAGCCTCTGAGGATTAAAAAGTAGCTATAAACTAGTATTATTTTAACTCTGATACATTCACCTTTTTGCCATTCTTTGAACAGGACTGTATTCAGAATTATTCAGATTTTACTTTTTTTTTTTTTTTTACTGTAGGTATTGAGGTACTGGTGAAATCCTTGAATTCTTCACAAATAGATTTTTTTTTCTATCCTAAGTATCCGTATCATGATTTTCCCAATCACCAAATCAGATATATTTGATTTCCAGTGAAATCAAATACAGTGAAAGGGATTTATTTGGTTAAAGGAAATTCTTTAAATAATCTATCTGTCGAGAATTATTAGAGTCACAGGATATAAGAAGGAATGAGTGAGATGTTAGGTCTCAGCTCAATGATCTTAAAATGCACTGATGGAGATGGGAAAATAAGATGTAAATAAGAACATAGAGGGAGAAAGCTTACTCTTCTGGGGAAGGACAATCCAAGGCGGTGAAGTTTGAGCTGAGTCTAAAAGTTCAAGCTCATTAGGAAGACAAGGATAAAGGGCATTCCTGGCAGGGGGAATTGCATTTGCAAAATCATACTGGCATAGGAAGGCATGAGGGTTTGAAAAATCTAAAAGTACCATGGTACTTGTAGAGTAAAACATATGTAATGATGGATGGCAGGGGGGTCAACACAATAGAAATAGGTCTACAACACAATGTATATTGAGTACAAACTAAAGGCATTCACCTTTATCAATCATCAACTGTATGAATAATTATCCACAGCCTCAGGCAGAGTAGTTGGTGGCAAAACCTGAACACACACATGCAAGAGAACAGCATATACTCAGCACCAATTATGTGCCAATCTCAAAGTGAAGGACCTTTAATATATGGTCACATACAATTGACATAACAAAATATATGGAGAAGTCCATACCCACTCACACTGCCACAGATCAATTCCCATGCAAAGTTCTGAGGGAAACACTTTGGCAACAAAGATCTGTGCCTGTTGGCTACTGCTGTTGAGCTCTTTCAGAATATCAGTTCTGGTATAGGAAAGCCAAGACCAGGTGAAGATGTGAGAGTGGATGCCCCTGAAGTACCTGGTATTATTTCCTGGAAGAAATTTTTGTTAGACTAAAAAAAGAGAGAAGACTCAAATTAATGGAATTAGAAATGAAAGACGACACACTCTACCACTAATGCCACAGAAACAGAAAGTCTCATAAGAGAATACTATAAATTTGAATTTTTTATAGTATTCTCTTACTCAAATTGGCAATGAAGAAGTCAAACTCTCTCTCTTTGCAGATGACATGACACTTTATATGGAAAACCCAAAAGACTCCACCCCCAAACTACTAGAACTAATACAGCAATTCAGTAATGTGTCAGGATACAAAATCAATGCACAGAAATCAGTTGCTTTTCTATACACTAACAATGAAAATATGGAAAGGGAAATTAGAGAATTTATTCCATTTACTGTAGCACCAAGAACCATAAGATACCTGGGAATAAACCTAACCAAAGCGGTAAAGGATCTGTACTCGAGGAACTACAGAACGCTCATGAAAGAAATTGAAGAAGACACAAAAAGGTGGAAAAGCATTCCATGCTCATGGATCTGAAGAATAAACATTGTTAAAATGTCTATACTGCCCAGAGCAATCTATACTTTCAATGCCATCCTGACCAAAATTTCACCGGTTTTTTTCAAAGGGCTGAAACAAAAAATCCTAAAATTTGTATGGAACCAGAAAAGACCCCGAATTGCTAAGGAAATGTTGAAAAAGAAAAACAAAGCTGGGGGCATCACATTGCCTGATTTCAAGCTTTACTCCAAAGCTGTGATCACCAAGACAGCATGGTACTGGCACAAAAACAGATACATAGACCAGTGGAACAGAATAGAGAGCCCAGATAAGGACCTGCAACTCTATGGTCAAATAATCTTTGACAAAACAGGCAAAAATATCCAGTGGAAAAAAAGACAGTCTCTTCAATAAATGGTGCTAGGAAAATTGGACAGCTATATGTAGAAGAATGTAACTTGACCATTCTCTTACACCATACACGAAGATAAACTCAAAATGGATACAAGACATCAGTGTGAGGCAGGAATATATCAAAACCCTAGAGAAGAACATGGGCAGTAACCTCTTCGACATCAGCCACAGCAACTTCTTTCAGGACATGTCTCCAAAGGCAAAGGAAACAAAAGCGAAAATGAACTTTTGGGACTTCATCAAGATAAAAAGCTTCTGCACAGCAAAGGAAACAGTCAACAAAACAAACAGGCAACCCACAGAATGGGAGAAGATATTCGCAAATGACACTACAGACAAAGGTCAGATATCTAAGAGCTATAAAGAGCTCATCAAACTCAACACTCACAAAACAGATAATCACATCAAGAAATGGCCAGAAGACATGAACAGACACTTCTCCAAAGAAGACATACAAATGGCTAACAGACACATGAAAAAATGTTCATCATCTTTAGCCATCAGGGAGATTCAAATCAAAACCAAACTGAGATACCACCTTACACCAATTAGAATGGCCAAAATCAACAAGACAGTAAACAAAAAGTATTGGAGAGGATAAGGAGAAAGGGGAACCCTCTTCCACTGTTGGTGGGAATGCAAGTTGGTGCAGCCACTTTGGAAAACACTGTGGAGATTCCTCAAGAAATTAAAAATAGAGCTACCCTATGACCCTGTAATTGCACTACTGGGTATTTACCCCAAAGAAGCAGATGCAGTACAAAGAAGGGCCACATGTACCCCAATGTTCATAGCAGCAATAGCCACAATTGCCAAACCGTGCAAAGAACCAAAATGCCCTTCAACAGATGAATGGATAAAGAAGATATGGTCCATATATACAATGGAATATTATGCATCCATCAGGAAGGATAAATACACAACTTTTGTATCAACATGGACGGGACTGGAAGAGATTATGCGGAGTGAAATAAGTCAAGTGGAGAGAGTCAATTATCTTATGGTCCCACTGACATGTGGAACATAAGGGAAAACATGGAGGACATTGTGAGAAGGAAGGGAAGGGTGAATGGGGGGAAATCAGAGGGAGAGATGAACCATGAGAGACTGTGGACTCTGAGCAACAAACTGAGGGTTTTGGAGGGGAGTGGGTGGGGGGCTGGGCGAGCCTGGTGGTGGGTATTGAGGAGGGCACGTATTGCACGGAGCACTGGGTGTGGTGCATGAACAATTAATCTTGTAACACTGAAAAAAATAAAATAAACATATTTGGGGGAAAAATGAATACTATAAATGATTATACACCAGAAATTGGACAACCTGGAAGCAATGAATAAATTCCAGAAATACACAACCTACGTAGACTGAATCATAAAGAAATGGAAAATCTAAATTGACCTATAATTGTTATGGAGGTTGAATCAGTATTCAAAAATCTCCCATCAATAAAAGCCCAGTACTGGGTGGTTTCACTGGCTAATACTAATATTTGAATGGGAATTAATGACTATATTTATAATGCTGTATTAGTATACTTGAAATTTGCTAAGAAAGTATATCTTAGGTATTCTCAACGCATCAAAAAAAAAAAAGCTATGTGATGCAATGGATGTGTTAATGAACTTGATTGTAACTGTTTCCCAATATACACACGTATCAAAATCACGTTGTACACCTTAAATGTATGCTTTTTCAGTCAATTATACCTTTAAAAATCTGGGGATAAAAAGATGAAAACCATTCCTTTTCAAACTTTCAAAAACACTGAAGAGGAGGGAACACTTCCAAACTCATTTTACGAGGCCCGCATCAATACCTGATACCAAACCCAAACAAAGAAACCACAAGAAAACTAGAGGCCAATATCCCTAATGAACGTAATTTCAAAAAGTCTCAACAAAATACAAGCAAAGTGAACTCAACAGCACATTAAAAGGATCACACACCTTAAACAGATAGGATTTATCCCTTGGATGAAAAGATGGTTCAACATATGAAAAATAAAAATCGATTATGTGGTATACACATTAACAGAATAAAGGAAACAATTTACATGATAAAATCAACAGATGGAGAAAGGACATAATAAAATTAACACTTTTTTATAATTAAAAAATCTCCACAAATTAGGTATAGGAGGATCTTACTCTTAACATAATGAAGGCCATTAACAAAAGGCCCACAGCCAACATCATACTCAGTGGTGAAAAACTGAAAGCTCTTCCTCCAAGATCTGGAATAAGGCAAGAATGCCCATTTCTGTCACTTTGATTCAATGTAGTACTGAAAATCCTAGCCAGAACAATTAGGCAAGAAAGAAAAATGAAAAGCATCTAAATTGGAAGTGAAGAAGTCAAACCGTCCCTGTTTGACTTGTTTATGGATAATATAATAATATAGAAAACTCTAGAGACTGTAAAAAAAAAAAAAAGCCTGTTAGAACAGAAAATGAAATCAGAAAGGTTTCAGAATATAAAGTCAAAATACAAAAATCAATCATGCTTTCATAGACTAATAACAATATCTGAAAAGGCAATTAGGAAAACAACCCCATTTTATAATAGTATCAAAGAATAAAATAATTAGTAATAAAACTAAGGAAGTGAAGGACTTGTGCACTGGACACTAAATAATGCATTAATGAAAACAATTTAAGAACATACAAATGGAAATCATCTGTGCTCATGGATTGAAAGAGTATTAAAATGTCCATACTACCCTATTTGATTTATGGATTCAATGTAATACCTATTAACATTCCAGTGGCATTTTTTCCAGAAATAGAACAATTCCAGAATTCATATGGAACCACAAAGACCCTAAAGAGCAAAAATAACCTTTGAAAAGATCAATCAAGCTCAAGTCATTATAGTCCTCATTTCTACATATATTACAAAGATACAGTAATAAAACTGGTATGGTACAGGCCTAAAGGCCCATAGATCAATGGAACAGAAAGCTTAGAAATAAATCCATATGTATATATACTCAACTGATCTTTGACAAGTGTCCCAAAAATATACACACTGGGAAAGACTAATCTACAACAAACGGTGATAGGAAAATTGGATAGCCACATGCAAATCAATAAACCTGGATCCTTATACCATATACAAAAATCTACTCAAAATGGATTATTTAAATACAAGATGTGAAACTAAGATTTTTTAGAAGGAAACACAAGGGAAAATACTAGTAACATTGGTCTTCAGTGATTTCGTGGATAGCACACTAAGCACAGGCAGCAAAAACCAAAAGACAAATTGGACTACAAACTGAAAAGCTTCTACATATCAAATGAAACAATCAACAGAATAAAAAGGCAGCTTAGGGAATTGGAAAAAATATTTGCTAAACTTATCTGCTAAGGGGTTAATTTCCAAAATACATAAGAAATTCCTATGACTTATTAGCAAAACAAATCACCTTAATTTAAAATTGGGCTCAAGACCTGGGGTGCCTGGATGGCTCAGTCAATTAAGCATCCAACTCTTGGTTTTGGCTAAGGTTATGACCTTAGGGTCAAGAGATTGAGCCCAGCATCGGGCTCTGCTCAGCACAGAATATGCTTAAGATTCTCTCCCTTTCTCTCTCTCCCTCCTTCTCTGCCCCTTCCTCCCCCTCTCAGCCTGTGTGCTCTCTAAAATAAATAAAATCTTAAAAAAAAAAGACTAAAGACCTAAACATTTTTCCAAAGAAAATACGCAAATGGCCAACACCTATATGAGAAGATGCTCAACCTCACTTATTAGGGAAATGCAAATCAAAACCACAATGACATATCCCCTCACACTTGTTAGGATAGCTATTCTCAAACAAAAACACAAGATAGCAGATGTTGCTCAGGTTGTGGATAAGTTGAAACCCTTTTACACTGTTAGTGGGAATGCAAAATGGTGCAGTGACTATTGAAAATAGTCTAAAAGTCCCTCAAAAAATTAAAAACAGAATAATCATATTATCTAGCCATCCCACTTCTGAGTCTTTATCCATGAAAAATGGCAAGCAGGGTCTCAAAGAGGTATTAGCACTCCCACTGCAGCACTATTCGCAATAACCAAAATGGGGAAATAACTTAAGCGTCCATCAACAGATTAATGGGTAAAGAAAGATATGGAAAGTGTGGTGTACACATACGACAGAATATCATCCAGCCATAAAAAAAAAGGAAATTCTGTAATATAGCGCAACACGGACTAACCTAGGCTATGTGAAATAAGCTAGTTACAGCAGGACAAATATTGCATGACTCTCCCTATAGGAGATATCCGAAAGAGCTCAACTCACGGAAGAACACAGTTATAAAACTTCAGTTAGGCAAGATGAGTAACTTGTAGGAATCTACTACACAATACTGTGCTTACAGAGTATAATATTGTATTGTACAATATGATTTGTTAAGTGTTCTTAAGTTCTTAGATTACACATGAAGCGTTCTAACTGCAATAAAATTAATAAAAAGAAACCAACCTTGCCGGCACCTTGATCTTGAACTTGCAGCCTCCAGAACTATGAGAAAATAGATTTGTTGTTCAAGCACACCCCCGCCCCAGTCTGTGGTATTTTGTTATGGTGGCCCGAGGAGACTAAGACACCAGCGAACTCACTGCCAGGTTATGCCTCAAGTTCCCAAGTCACTAGTCATTTCACTGTCTTTCTCTTTTCAGAGTCTTCCTGTGCTTGGTGTGTTAGTTCAGGGCTTTTGTTATGAGGCTAAAGACCTAGAGGAAGAAAGGGGTCTCACCATCTTGGGAGTGGAAGTCTGGGACTGGAAGTCTGCTTCTCATTTGGTAACAATCAAATGAAATAAGTTTATCTCAGATGTGTCAGGATTAGATACTCTTTTTGGTGACCCTCCTCTTTATATCACTATATCCTTAGCACGAATGGGGATAAAATAAGCATCAGATTCAGTCCCCACTTGATGGTTCTTTCCTCTTTTAATTTACTCGCTAAATAAGAATACCTGCCTAGAGACCCTAACCAGCTTCCACACCTAGACTTGTTTCTTCTTTGCTCGTTTGTGCATCCATGGTGGTTTACCTTGCTTTAAGGCACACATAAACACCTGTCTGTGCCTTTGTTCCAAATCCCCATAGTTGCAGCCTTACGTCTGTTCCTTGTGCGGCTTAATTCTAGCCTATTACTGTCAGTACTTGCAGTTATTAAATATTTTTTAAGTGTCTCCTTTATCCATAAGACAATTACAATCTGTAATAGGCCACTATGGGATGGAAGGTTCTTCCTGGGGATTGTTATGGAGGATGGAGCCTGTTTCTCAGGACCGGATATTTGATTCTCCAAACCCAGCGGTCCCAGCATTTTGACACTTTGCTGGTCTCCTATTACATTGCTCTTTAATAGTGACTGAAAGGAGTAAACAGCAACAGTTAGAGTCACGCTGGTGGCTCCCAGGCCCCTGAAGAACTATTAGCATCTAGAACGTTGCACTGTGCAAAAAACAAAGGAATATCAGGCCTTTGTCCTTGCAGCTCAATCACATCTGAGAAGAAAATGAGCTCCTGGCTTCTCTACTACCAAATGCCACCTTTGTTTACACGCTTCCGGGTCCAACACACCTTATATTCCTCCTTGCTTTGCTATTATTTTCAAATGCTCAACCTCAGTAAGATCCTGGCAATTAATGGTCAAGCTTCATAGACATTATTCTTAGCCTGACCCCCAGTTTATGGACTCTCTGTCCTCCCTAAGGATAACTCAGAATGGCCAACAATTCATGATATTTTGAATTTTTAACATCTTTTTTTAAAGATTTTTGAGAGAAAGAGCACGCATGCATGAGCAAGTGGGGGGAGGGGCAGAAGGCGAGAGAACAAGCCCGGAGCCCAATATCACAACCCTGAGACCATGACCCGAGCTGAAACCAAGAGTCAGATGGCTAACTGAGCCACCCAGGTAGCCCACTGAATTTTTAACATCTTTTTGTGAACCAGAGGACTGAGGCGGGCTTGCACAAAACTTGACAGAGTTTGGTGCTTAAAAGTCCTTTAAAAACACCTTTTAGATACTCAATAAAACTTTTATCCATAACAAGCTATAATTAAGAGCAAAAGTGTTTCTTAAATATGTTATAGAAAGAACTACCTACTCCACATCAAATGGAACACAGGGCTATAAAAACACAAATCACCCCTAGTCGTCTATGCTTAAGAGTAACGCCAATGACCATTATAATGAAAACCATGAAATCCTTTCTATTTGTGAAACAGTATTTACATTTTCTAACTGTATTTAATATATGTGCTGCCGAAGCGAGCACTCTAACTGTATTTGGAAATGAAAGTGAAACTTCTTCCAGCTATACCCAAAGAACCCACTAAAGACAATTATTTAATTATTAGCAGTTTGCATACCCAACTAAGCCCCATAATTTTCCAAGCTCTGAAAAGCATTTCCTTACCTAAGTTGTATGAATCAGAGTCATCCTAGAAAGCCAAACTAGAAAGGGTCCAGGAAGGAAGCCACAAGATTCAGACTTCTTTTGAAGATGAGAAAACTGATGTTCAGAAAAGGTACATGGCTTGTCTAAGATTATAAAGTCAGTTAACCCAGGACTAAAATCCACTGGAGTGTTGGTTGGAAATGCCAGGAGTTATCCGGCTGAAATTTGAAACTGGCCCCACTATGTGGACTTGCATTGAGCCACCAGACTAAAAGATCTCCGCACCTGCCCGTCACAATCTTAAGAGTTTATATAGAGGGCTTAACAAGATTCGGTTGCCTGTATACCATCATATGATTTCAATAAGACATTACTCTCTCAAGGTTGCATCCTTGAAGTAGCTCCTGGGATGGGGGTGGGTTAGGGGTAAGAAGTCTCTGACTGTCTAGGCTCAGCAGGAGGGTGAACCAACGGTCATGTCCTCTCAATGACCTCCTCCAGCATGGACCAATACTATCGTCACGACGTTGATGATTTTCACATGGTAGAGGTATATCAGAATCACCTGGAGGTCATGTTCAAACACAGACCTGGGCTTCACCCTCAGGGGTTTTCCTGAGGTGGGTAACTCAGGAATTTGCATTTCAAATAAGATCCTAAATCGCTGTTGATGCTGCTGGTCCTAGGGATCGCTCTTTAAGAACCACAGCGCCACAGTAGTTTTGTCCCATATTTACATGTTATTTTAATTTTAAAGAATTTCTTTTTTTACCTTTGTATTTTGGAGAATTTTGAACATATACAAAGGTGGATAGAAGTGCATAAGGAATCCTCATAAATCTTTTGAGCACTGGCAACTATCTAACTATGGGCAATCTAAAGAGCTTCTTAAAAAGCCACTTTAACATGATGAGTGCTGGGTTGTTACACGCAACTGGAATTACTGAACTCTACATCTGAAACTAATGATATACTATAAGCTGGCTAATTGAATTTAAATTTAAAAAATGAAATAAAAAGCCACTTTATTTTTTTTCTCTTGGGAGACAGGGACTCTCATGAGTTCTTAAATTCTAATGAAAATTATGGTTTCTATTCCTACTCTATTAATTTCCAGTTTGCCCTGTTAACTAATGTGTACTATTTCTGCAACTCTAGGAAAAGGTGGAAACGGTGGTTTACCAGCTTCCATGTTACCTCGAGGGAAATGGAGGCTCAGAGGCTTATTAAGCAACTCACCCAGGACTCACACTGAAGTCTGACTCCATCGCGCAGAACTCGTCTTAACAGACATAATTATTCGATTAGTTCAAGTCAAACTCATCTGCTCTGAAGGCAACAGCACAATCCTGGCTGTACTTCTCTTCACATGTGGAACCAGTGATCGCTTAGCACTTGTGACACCCCTTAGCACTTGTGGTCAAGTATTCTGTGGTTGGTGGCCCAGGGAAATTCAGGCCTCCCGGTGGAGTGGAGGTGGCTGCATTTTCAGTCAAATTCCCAGTGTGATTAATTGCTCTTAGGATTTAGATACCACCACCCAACTCAAACTTCACACCAGAGTATGCAGATCTTCCTTTATTCAGGACCTGACTCTCCCTGGGACTCTTGCCTCTTGTTTCCAGAAATGTGCATGGTTTTTGTCATTTATGTGCCTCAGACAACTTGTGAGGCTGAATGAACTATTAAGAGCCTTTTAGATGAATGCTCATTTATAATAGCGTGTGTCTCTAAATAGTTCTGTGTGTTGTACACACATGGTCACATACATATTATGAGCAACACATATGCATTTATGACTCAGTATTCAGAGAAAATGATAAAACAGTTATGTGTGTCAAAATGCCACTAATCGTGTCTTATGAAATCTTAAACTCATCCTAAACTTCTAACATTTGCAATGCTCTAATATTTGTCACCTTTCAGATATAACTGATTTAGTCAGTGTTACCATATGCCTCTCTATTTGTGATGGATGCTGTGCTCTGGACATATTATGATTAGCACAAAACAAAAAGTCAAAGGTGGGACTAGCTCTGAGATTAAGCTTGGCGGTTACAGTCCTTTCTTGCTACTGGCCTGAGGTTTTGTTACTGTGATTCTGGGTTCTTCCCTTCAACTTTATTAAACTGAAATAATAATGAATGGTTTTGGGGAATTTGTTTAGCTGTTTTTATCTAATGTTATCATTTTTCTATAAAGAAAAATGAAAATATCTAATTTATGATTCACTATTATTGAGATATAATTGGCATATAACATTGTATAAGTTTGAGGTGTATGTGTTGGTTTGATACATTTATATATTATAATGTGATTACTACAGTACCATTAGCTAGCACTTTTATCACACCGCATAATTATCATTTCTTTTCATATTAATAAATTAAAATATAGTCTTTTAGCAACTCTGAAGTTTATAATACAGTATCATTGATTATAATCACTATGTTGTACACTAGATCATCAGACCTTATTTATCTACTAGCTGCAAGGCTGTGCCCTTAAACATGTCCCCAATTCCCCTACCCTCAGCCCCTGGTAACCATCATGCTAACTCTATGTTTTTGCAAGTTCCGTTTTTTTTGTTTTGTTTTGTTTTAGATTCCACATGAGTGATAGACAGTATTTGTCTCTGACTTATCTCACCTAGCATCCTGCCCTCAAAAGACAACATGGATGGACCTTCAGGGCATTATATACTTTTTTTTTTTTTTAACATTAAAAGAGCTTGCTTCCAATTCAGATTGTTAATTAGTACGTGAAAAGGTACTAAACAGAAGGAAATGCAAGTTCGAACCTCAGGAGGGTAGCAGTAGATCACCACCAGAAAAGTGACAATACCACATGCTGGCAAGAATATAAAGTAACTGAAACTCTCATGCATGGTTGGTTGGAGGGTAAACTGGTAAAACCACATTGGAAAACTCTTTGATAACAACTGTAAAGTTATAAAAGAAACACCTTAGGATTCAACAATTCCACTCTTGGTTATATACACAATAGAAATGTATATACCCGTGAAACAAATAACATGGACTAGAATGTTCTTAGCAGCTTTGTATATAATGCCCCAAACCTGAGATCAAAGGTGAAAGTGTAAATACATATGATATCTTCATCTAATGTGGTGTGTTCATAGGAGATACAACTCAGCAATAAAAAGAAAAAACCTGATAAAAGCAAACATGTGGATGAATCTCATAGACAACATATTATGTGAAAGAAAGCCACACAGAAATGAGGACAAACTATAGGATTCCATGTATATGAAGTACAAAAGAGCCACAACTATTCCATATCAACAGCATTTGAAATGGTAGTGACCTGATGGGGAGTGGTAACTAGGAGATAGTACAGCGGAGCTTTCCTGAGAACTGGTTATGTTCCACATCTTGATCTGGGTACTGGTATCATACGTGTATGATCATGTATCACCATGTATATCACCATGTATCACGGTGTATACATGTCAAAATTCATAGAGCTTTACACTTCAGATCTGTTTACGTACTAAAATATTTTTAATAGATATAAGAGTATATATTCAGAATTGTAGGAAGGCCCTGTTAAAGTGACACTTCTGGACTGGCTGATTTCCAAGCACCTCGCCTTGGTCCCAGAGTGACCTTATTTCTGGAAATTCTCCATGGGAAGTATAATTTAAATGCTGTGCTTAGGAGCCAGTGATGCTGAAATATAGATTTAGTATCTTTTCTATCATGAAATGCCACTCAGTCATATGATTCATCATTTTCTATTCTTAAACATAGAAGTTAACAGCTTAAAAACAATTTATAGCCTGCACACATCTATGTAGCCAGCACAACTTACGTAACTCCTTGTAAGCTACTGTTTAGGTAATGACAAGGTATATCTATTCTTGCAGGAATGTGGTATAAGTCTAAGAGCTTTGCTTAATAAAATATTTATCTTTTTTGAGGTTTATAAAAAGAAATCTTATAAATATCTTATTTCCTATTTTTTCATATACATGTCTTATTTTCATACATAATATATCACCATTTCAAAGAATGATAAACAAACCTGGGAGAAAGGTACAGCCCACATTTCCAATTTTAGTGTATGTGCTGCCGAACCGAGCACCAGCCTCCATTTCCAAGCCATACTCTGGATGGGACAATTTTCTACTTGAGCTGACTATCCTACAATGGCAGACGAGGCAGGAAGGTGCTCTAGACACTGAGAAAATTGAAGCCACTAAGACTTCTGCTGAGGTATTGACTTTTGCTTTCGCTAAAGTTTTACACGGTCCTCTGTGAGTGGTTGTCCCAGATATAAAATCACACAGGGATGAAGCTGAAGTCACAGGTTTTCTTTGTCTTTGGAAATTTCAGAATTGTTTTTCAGCACTGTCTTTCTGATCTTTGAAACGGAGCAAACCCTCATACTTTGGAGATGATTTTTTACACCACAGACTATGCTTGAATATCATTTTTCTTTTGGGGACTGTTTCTTAAGTGGTAACCTTGACATATTACAGAATGTGTCACCTCTCCCAATTAAAATATCCTTTTACAAGCCAGGTGCCACTCTCGGCACTGCAATGGCTGAAACAAAGTAGAATATGGAAGATTTTTCACATCAGTGGAAGTGGTAGAGCCAGAAAATGAATTGGATTCCTTTTAGATGAATCTTTTATGGATCAGCAGGTTTATTCAGTTACTTAAAAAGCAGTTAACATTCCATTAGCAACAAACTGTGATCTGTGTCAGCAATAAGACATTCCTCAGTCATTTATTTTAGTGCAAGAAGTCACTTCACAAAAAATGCAAATATTGAATGTCTAAGGGGCAAATAAATACTGAGGCAAAATTAGGTTATTTTTCTTATGGAATTACGGACTTTATGCTTGATTCTCAGCTTCATTTAATCAAAGCATTTGGCTGTTTCATTTTGTCTGTAAGTTTATGATCAGGAAAGATGAAATGATTTTAAAAGAACAGTAAAGTCAACATATTTTCAAAGTTCACAGCAATGACTTCAGTAACAAGTCCTTCAAGCTATTGTACAAAGGGGAGAGGAGATGCTCTTTGCGGGTTCCCGAGCCTGTGATGTGGGACAGAACACTGCTAGACATGAAGAAAGGCCTGGTCTCAAATGCTGGGGAATCTTGCAGAAGCTGGAGCTGTCAGAGGCTCACTAATGCAGAGTGCCCTTTACCTTGACTGCATTGGGTTTAACCTCAAGCCTCCACACTTTAGAATTTTTCTTGGTATTGACAATATGGAAGCAGATAGTAGAAAAATCCCAAAGGGGTCTATGAGTCACACTGCAAGTCAGCTTCCCATAGAGTGGAGAGGTCAATGGCACCAAGCTCCTTTTGACTTTTGAAATAAATGAAAGACAATCATGCTGGAGAAGACTGAAAGCATCCATGTTATTTTTTTTTCTCTGAATTAATTAGATGCATATAAAGCTAGACCTCCTCTTCTGTGAAGATGAAGTAATTCAAATGTATTTATCCCTTGTCCTCCCTATAAGTACAACTTAAATATGTGTAATGTTATGTATATAACTCTAAAAGATGAAGAGAAGGCAGACTGGCTAAGGACAACCCTGGAACTCGAGAAAGGACTAGGACAAGGCCAGCCTAGCAGACAGAAAAATTAGACAATAACTTCTTTAGCCAAAAACCATAGAAAAAACTGTGGCTTCACACTCATCCTCACCAATAAAGGCCAAATCGAGAATGGAGGCTAGACTTTTTTTTTTTTTTTAAGATTTTTATTTATTTGAGATAGAGAGAGAGAGCACAAGCAAGACGGAAAGGCAGAGGGAGAAGCAGACTTCCTGATGCATCAGGAGCCTGATGTGGAGCTCGATCCCAGGACCTGGAGATCACGACCTGAGCCAAAGGCAGACGCTCAACTGTCTGAGCCACCCAGGTGCCCCAGAGGCCAGACTTTCACAGTCACACTTGCCAGACTGTAATAAAGTGCCACAACTCCCCACTGGAGCAGTGTCAGAGAAGGGTGAGTAGGGGCAGGACTTTCAAATCTATTCCTGCCAGGTGGTAATAAGACTCTACCCCCAACACTGTCAGAGAAGGCCATGTGGAAGGCCTGGACATCTACCTACACTCTACAGTAACGAGTTGCTCCTGTCCATCCTAATTGGAGTGACAGTGAGGCAAGACTTTCACCACCTCTCACTTGTGATGAAAAAAACCCTCCTTGTGGTGTCCCTGGAGGCCATGTGAGGAGCAGGAACAAGGTACTCCTAGCCCTTCCTGCCAGAGAGGTATCAGGGGAAGCCAAGTGGAAAGGAAGAACTCCCATCCCACCCAGCAGTTAATAAGTTCTCCACTCCTTGAGTGTTGATGGAGGTTGAGTGGGAAACCTGCACTTGTGCTCTCATCGCGTAGTAACAAGTTGGTGTCCTACCTTACGCTGGAATGCTGTCATATGAAACCAACAAAAACAGAAGGTTGAAATAAGATTCAGGATCTCATAACATAATACCCAAAAAGCACAGGTTTCGAATGAAAATCCTTCTTCATAAAAATAACCAGGAAGATCTTCATTTGAATGAAAAAAGACAATCAATAAATGCCAACACTGAGGTGACAGGGATGTTAGAATGATTAAAGGTTTTAAAGCAGCCATCTCAACAAACAAATGGATGATATAGGTAAGAATCAAATTTTAGAAGTGAAAACCACAATAAATGAATTTTTAAAAACCCACTGTGTGAGCCCGACAGGACAAGGGAGGGGACAGAAAAAAAAAAAAAAAACAACAAACAAACTACTGCCTCTAATCTGAATACTAGAGAAAAGAAGAATTAGAAAAAAATGAACAGAGCCTCAGGGACAGAAATATAATATTCATGTCATCAGAATGAGAGGAGAAAAAAGATAGAGCTGAAAATGTACTTGAAGAAATAATGGAGGAAAACTCCCCAAATTTGGCAACTACAGATTGAAGAAGTTGATAAAATTCTAAACAGGATAAATCCAAAGCAATCCATACCAACATGCATCAGAGTCACACTTCTGAAAAATGAGAATAAAGAAAAAGTCTTGCAAGCATCTACAGAGAAATGACATCTTACCTAGAGGGGAAAAACAATGATAACGACAATGAATTTGTCATTAGAAACCATGGAAGCACAAAGAAAGTGGCACATTTTTTAAGTGCTGAAAGGAAAGAACTGTCAACCTAGAATCCTATATCCAGTGAAAATATTGTTCAGAAAGGAAGAAGCAGCGCAGATATTCTTAGACAAGGAAAATTAGTGGAATTTGTTACCAAGAGAGCTACTCTAAAATAAAGGTGAAAGAAATTTCTCTAAACAGAAAGGATGTTATAAAAGAAGGAACACTGGAACATAAGAAGGGAAGAAAAAATACAGTGCACAAACATATGGGTAAATATTATAGACGTTTCTTCTCCTACTAAGTTTTCTAAATTATGGTTGATGTTGGATGAAACCATAATAAACAAAAGAAAAAATTATAACACCATCTGATATGGTTCCAAATATATATAGAAAAATACTTTAAAAATTATATAAAGGGAGATAAGGATGCTGCACTTGACTCAGACTGATAAAATGATGATACCAGCAAACAGTGTAAGTCATGAATATATAATAAGAAAGGTATCATAATAAAGTTATACAAAGTTATACAAAGTTATACAAAGAAGTACTCTTAAAAACACTTTATTCAAAATGGTGTTTAAAAAATGTATAAGTAATCCATAGTAGGACAGGAAAGTAAACAGAAACAAACTCTGGAGTGAACAAAGAAAAAAAAATTTTTTTTCCTCTTCATAAAATGAAGAGGAAATGTAGGGAGAAAACTAGTATTTTTTTGACAGTAGGAGAGAAACAGCTTATATCATCACAGACCCTGTAGGTATCAGAAGGTTAACAAGGGAATAAGCAAAAAATGTCTACACATATACATTTACCAACTCAGTCAGCAAGGATGTGCGTTGCTGTCGCAAATGTAAAATGGTGCAAGCACTATGGAGAAGAATATTGTGGTTTCTCAAAAAATTAGAAATAGAATCACCATATGATCCAACAATCCCACTTCTGGGTAGATACCCAATAACTGAAAGCAAGGATCCAAATATTTGTACACAAATTTGTATACAAATATCTGCATACCCAAGTCCATAGCGGCACTATTCACAATAGCCAAAATGTATAAGCAACCCCAGTGTCCAATGTAGGATGACTGGATAAAGAAAATATGGTATATACATATAATGGAATATTATTCAGCTTTAAAAAGGAAATTCTCTCATATGCTACAACATGAATGAACCTGGAGGACATTATGCTGAGTGAAATAAGCCAGTCATAAAATGATAAATGCTATATGATTCTACTTTTGTGAGGAATCTAGAGTAGTCAAATTCCCAGAGACAGAAATAGAATGGTGGTTGCTAGGGCTATAAAGAGGGGGAGATTGGGGAGTTATTGTTTAATGGGTATGCAGTTGGAAAGATGATAAGTGTTCTGGGAGAGATGTTGGTAATGGTTAAACAACAATGTGAATATACTTAATGCTGCTGAATTGTACACTTAATGGCTAAAATGGTCAATTTCATGTGCATTTTACCACACATACACACAAAAATTTTAAAATGAAAAAAAGTACTGCACTCAGATATATAAATAAGGTACCCCATGATATTTATTTCTGTATCTGGGCTATACACTTGTCTCCCTCCCCCCAACTTGGTCTGACCCAGTAAAATGTGGAAGCCATCAACATCATATATCCCTTATTCCATGTATTAGTATTCTTGTCCTTCCTCTTTAAACAAATCCAGAAGGAAATCTTTTGGTAAACTCATTTAGAGTAAAGAATTAGTGCCTGAATTTTAAGTATAAAGGGGCTGTCAGGATTCTAATTCAAAGATGAGCAATACAGACGCACCTCCCCAGTGATATGGACAAGCCACTGGAATGGTATTAGTAAGCAGGACACAACCTAGTTTGTCTCTCCGAGTCCATTTAACTTATTCTCTCTCTGAAGACGGGTCTTACTGATGTTTTGCCTGCTGCATACATTGCCACCCCTCAGCTCCCAAGTTTACCTAACCAAATAACTGAGACCAAAAGAACCTCTCCAGTCCCAATGCCAAATTCCTAGAGAGGGAATCTGACAGTTTTTCCCAGACCAGTTTCTTACTCTTTATCCAACTGACTGTGGGGTCATGTGGGAGGATGAATATGGATATTGAGGACTCAGATATAGTATCCAGTGATATCTGCCTTTTGAAAGCAAGGATGTGCAACATGAAACTATTGGTAACAGAGAATTATAGGCAGGAATGAAGCAGATAACTTTGGAGGAACACTATCTTGAGGTCTCACAAATACTGCTCACCTGTGCATGTAGTGAGGATGACCTTATCTGTTATACAGATGTCCCGAGTTCCCATATCAGTATTAGAGGACAGGATGGCTAAAGAGTTACTCTTGGTATGTCCCCCATACTCTTAATACTCATTGCGCAGTAACTGACAACCCTGCCCCATCGCAAATTTCTGCTGAAGGGTTTTCTTTCACACTTGGGAAGTGTTTTATAGTAAGCATGGCTGAGATATTCAAACAGATAAAAACTTAACCTTCTGAATAGACGAGAAAACCAATAGGATAAACTCTAAGCAGGACATTGCTGATAGCACTACATACTTAACCTATTGGTTTTTGTGTCCATTCCAATAGGTATTATTTCTCCTATTTCGTGAGTTTTATATATTTACCTTTTTAATATGTGTCACTTCTTGTTTAATATTTTCTTCTTCACTCTTGAATGTTCATGTATATTCTTTGAGTATCAATTATAAAAATAATAATAACAACAAAATAACAACAACATGATAAATCTATTACTAGATATACAACAGAGACATTTTTAAGAAATCAAGCATGAAAGAAAAAAATCTTAAAGCTGAAAAGAAATGTCAGTTTACCTAAAAGTTGACAACTTGACATACAACAGACTCCTCATTATAAACAAGGAAGGCCATAGAAAATAGCTTCAGGGGCGCCTGGCTGGCTCAGTCGGAAAAGCAGGAGACTCTTGATCTTGGGGTCGTGAATTTGAGCCCCGTGTTGGGTATAGAGCTTACTAAAAAAAATAGATAAACTTAAAAAAAAAAAAAGAAAATAGCTTCAAAGTGCTGAGACTATAGCTTCAAAGCGCTGGGGAGAAAATAATTATGAACTCAGAATTCTATACCAAGAAAAAGTGTAATTCAAAAGTAAGGACAGGGAGAAGAGCAAGATGGCGGAGAAGTAGGAGGTTGAGATAGAGTCGGATCCCAGAAGTTCATCTAGATAGTTAATAAATCATTCTAAAAGCCAGAATACTCAACAGGAGAGAGAAGAGAGGAAGAAGAGCAATTCTAGGAGCAGAAAATCGACCACTTTCGGAAAGGTAGGACGTTTGGAAAAGTGATTCCAAAGCGATGGGAAAAGAGACCGCGGGGGGAGGGGCCGGCTCCCTGCAGCCACAGAGCCACGGAGCACAAAATCGGAACTTTTAGAGTCAGCTCCGCTGAGGGACATTGCTCCAGAGGCTAGGCCGGAGGTCTGGCCCTCGCGGGAACAGAGTGGTTTCAGGACCCGCGAGATCATAAAGAGACCAGGGGTGTCTGAGTGCGGCAGAGCTCCCAGATATCAGGGTGGAGAAGCCGGCGGCAGAGAAAGAGCCGCGCAGTGCATTTTCAGCTGGGACTTACCTTAGACCGTGGCCGCGGCCCTTCGAGCGGGGACCACATAAGGCATTCCGGAGAGACCCCCTCCTTCCTCCTTGGGGAGGAGCGGCGCGGCAGCGCGCAGCAGGAATCTGCTGGGTTTGGAGACTCCAGACGGGGCCGCGCGCCAGAGATAGAGGCGTGCTGCCACCGGTGGCTGAGCTCAGAGCTTGTGCGGACCCGGGAGACAGGAGTGATTGACTGCTTTCCTCTGAGGGCACGCTGAGGAGCGGGGACTCCA
>CM052801.1:27676389-27756920 GCA_028533885.1 Nasua narica | reverse complement strand
GGGGGGGGGATAGGGATATGGACATTGGGGAGGGTATGTGCTATGGCAAATGCTGTGAAATGTGTAAGCCTGATGATTCACAGACCTGTACCCTGGGGTAAATAATACATTATATGTTAATAAAAAAATGAAAAAAAAAAGTGAGGACAAAATGACATTTTTAGAAACACAAAGACTGAAAGAAGTTGTGTGAAAGGTGAAATGAAATGGGGTCACTTATGTCCAGGGGTTTTAAAATGGAGCTGGGAGGCCATGGAGGTGGTGGGCCTTATGCATGTCCTTACTGGGTGGAACCGTCCACTTTTGAACTGGGCCAAACAGCAAATACTCCAAGGCCACATCTGCAGCTTTGCTGCAGTAATGCACATTTGCTTAGTGATAGCCTTAGCAACCAACTATATTCAGCCCAAGATTAGTTTCCTGCCACCAACACCAATCAAAATTCTTTGTGAACAACATATATTAGCATCCCCTTTTGTCTTTAAAAACCTTTTACTTTTGTTCCTTGAGGGGATACGATTTGGGCTGCTGTCCAAGTCTGTGCTCCCCCAACTGCAATTGTAAGACACCAAATAAATGCTTTTGCTTCAGCTCTGCCTCTTTTCTCAGTCAACAATTGTTACAAACAAAACCTTACAATATTGATTTAGGTCAGAAAAAAAGACCCTAAATGAATAACACTTTTTTCTTCCTGCAAGTATGTTTCAACAATCTGTTTATAGGGAGGTTGGAAAGGACTCAAAACTTTCCCCAGCCTTCTTACAACCCCCTCTTTAACCTTTTCCTTCCCAGTGGTAAATACCCCACATTGTCCTGTCTGTTCTCAACCTGTGCTATACGGTTGGTTGGCTCAGTGGGCACAAGACCCCTGACTGGTGTACCCCAAAGTCAAGAGCAGGATCTAGATGTTTCTTCTTTCTTTAGCCAATGTCTTCTCAGTTTACACCGCTGCCTCTTTGCTCTGCTTGCTACTCTTTAAATATTTTTCAGAGTTTTATCCATGCCCTTCTTTTCTTTCTCAATATTGCATCTTAATGTGCAAACCTTAGATAAACGCATATTAAAATGCAGAGTCTTGCATGTAGCACCAATATACTGAATCAGAATGAAGAAGAGTGACCCTTATAAGTCTTGCCAAACAAGAAAGAACTGAGGCTGCAAAGCAAACCAAAAGTTTATTTGGGGTCTTTAGGAATTCAAATACCGGAGACGCAGATTTAGGAGAAGCCTGAAATATGCGCCAAGCAGGGAGGAGAAAGACAAAGTTTATAGAGGCAAAAGTAATTAGCATTGGTATATACATACACACAATAGATTACTTTGCTCGTTGCTCAGTTGTAGTAAAGAAAAACAAACCTCATTCTGAGAATTCCAACAGGCTGTGGCGATTTGTGGTTGGCACAGTCTAAAAGCTTCATGTTTCATTCAGGTGTCAATGGACGTAAGACCAGCCTCCCATGGGGCCTCCCAGCTCCATTTTAGGGCCCCCTGACATTCCTACTTTCAATTTTTTTTTTTTTAAAGATTTTATTTATTTGAGAGCAACAGAGCAAGTGCAAGCAAGAGCAGGGGGAAGGGCAGAGGGAGAGGGAGAAGCAGGCTCCCCTCTAAGCAGGGAGCCCGACGTGGATGCAGGGTTCGATCCCAAACCAAGAAGGGGGGAATCATAACCAGAGCTGAAGGCAGAGGCAACCAACTGAGCCACCCAGGCGCCCCCTTTCAAATGCTTCTGTTCACACTTAGCATTTTTAGCAGTCAACTTAGATAATTCTAATGCATACTAGAGTTTGAGAACCACGGCTCTTAAGAGTTTTCTATAAGCATTACCATGTATAGCTTTGCTTTTGACTCATACTAATTCACCAATAAGTCACAAAATTTGTATCAGAATCAAACCCATGTTCTAAGTTCCATATGACTGTATCTACCTGCTAACTGGTCATTTCAATATACATATTCTATAGTTACCTAAAGTAGTGCATCCTAATTTGAACCCATTTTCTTACCCCTTCATTTTATGTAGTCCCTGGGCTAAGAATGTGAGTTACTTTAATCTCTTCTGTTCCCACCTACATTTGTTCCCACATTTTCTATCACTCCCCAAATCACTTATCCGGAGCTCCAATCTCTGCTTACTTGTCTTTGGACATGCTATATTGTCACATTTGTATGCTTTGGAACATGTTCCTCCTCCCAGTCTGAGAGTTCATACTCCCCTTCTATACTTAGAAGACTCCAACTCCGTTAATATCCTCATCAAATGTTACGTCTTCCCTGAGGCCTTTTCTCACTCCCTACCCGGGTCCCCACCTTTGTGTTTTTATACCAAGGTCGCAATCACAACATCTTCCATATGGTCTGGAAACTACCTGCTCACAACTGTCTTCTCCATCAGTCGGGGGCACTTGCAGGAAGGGTCTGATCAGGGTTCATTTTTTTTTATATCAAGGTTGAGTAGCTTGGAGCAATACTTACCACCTGTTTAATAAGTAAGGGCATAAACACATGAGTGAATTAATAGATATTTGATCATGGTTCAAAGAATCTACAAGCAAATTCCAAATCAGCATATGTATATTTAAGAATGTACAGTCGTAGCACACATGTGACTTTTAGATTCCCAGAAAAATCTTATCTTTCATTCTGTAGGAAATTCACTTGCTAATGAGAAAAATTGTGGTCCTCAAATAAGAAACTCCAAGTAAAACCTCTTACTGCTTTTTCAGACTCCTTTTTCAATATGAAGATATAAACATAGCACACTATATGTTCTTTGTCCTCTAGAGATAAGGAAGAAGTTTGTGGATATTGTTAGACCTCTTTGTGATTACTTGCCCTACACCCCATGTAACTGCTCTAGTTTCTGAATTAATTTGATGCCTTTTGGTCTTAGGGGCCATTGATATTCACAAGTGCCGGGTTAAGAAATAGTGGAAAGTATACAGTGCAATAGTTTCAATTTATTGGAGAATTTCAGATAGGAGAGCAATTATGAAGGCTCAATATAAGAGGTTTAAGATTAAATATTATACATTATCATAAACACCAAAATATAAAAACACCAATATAAACACTGTATGTTCATGGCAAATGTGATTTTACTTTCTTAAGGATTTGGGGAACTTTTATAAAGGCTTTGTGAGAAATACACTCAGAGACTGACCAAGCCCCTACTCACACACACAGTACAGCAGAGGAAAGGACAGACAAATAACTTGTGACTCAACTCAAAGAAAAATCTCTAGAGAGCCAGAGAATAAGAAAGGCTTTTGGAATTTTAGCTTTTGTCCTTTTTGGGGATGGAAGATTTGGAGTACGTGGGCCTCTACTCCCTTCTACTTCAATACCTGCAGGCAAGACTGATTGCATAGATGTGTCCCTAGAATTCCACTTAACACCTTGGGAAGAAATTATAATCAACCTACAGTGGTTCCTAAAGGCCATTCCTACGCTAGTACAGGGTTGCCAAATATTTTCTGTAAAGTACCAGAGAGTAAATATTTAAAACTTTGTAGCTATATGGTTTCTGTCCGTTGGAGCTCACAGTTACCGCACGGAAGCAGCCATAGACGATACATAAAGAGATGATTGTGGCTATGCTTTCAAAGAACTTTATGTATAGACAATGAAATTTGAATTCTTAAAAAAGATTTATTTATTTATTTATTTATTTACTTACTTACTATTTAGTGAGAGAGAGAGAGCATGCACGGGGTGGGGGAGCAGAGGAAGAGCAAGGATCCCAAGCAAACTCTTCTCTGAGCACACAGCCTGACACGGGGTTTGATCCCAGGACCCTGAGATCATGACCTCAGCTGAAATCAAGAATCAGATGCTCAACAGACTGAGCCACCAGGAGCCCCTGAAATTTGAATTTTATGCAATTTTGTTACTCAATATTATTCTATTTTCGATCATTTAAAAATGTAAAAGTCCTTACCTGTTAGTAGGTATATAAAAATAGGTAGTAGACTAGATCTATAGTTTTCTTGTCCTAGTATAGTTCTTTTGTTTTGCACATAAGAAAATAGGGCAGAAAAAGGGAGAGTGATTTTCTTAAAATCATATGAATGAATAATCTGTGGCAAAGCCAATCATTTTGTGCCAGATTCTCTTCAAGATGGTCCATATTGGCTACTTATTATTATATTTTCCCCAAATGATAAGTACTGAGCAAACTACTCTACTTTAATTTGAGAAAATGAATTTTACTCAGGATAATTTTGAAATATATGCATATTAAAGACTCAGTATAGGAGTGGAGAACTACATATACTTACATGCATTGATTTTTAAGCTGAAATCATTTTTTTTACTATAAATGTACCCCTGTACCTTAAAAGTGAACCAATCCCAATAATTGCAACTACTCTATTTTAAAAGACCAACATAACAGAAATCAGGTGCAACATATTCAGAGAACAGATTTAGTCAGAATTTTAAAAATAAAATAGAGAAGGCCTGTTATAATTGAAACACTACTTGTCAGAAATATTCCAAAAGATGAAAGGACAATCATGAAAATGTGTTCAATTCTACTTAAGGCCAAGAAATATTTTGGAAAAAAGTATTTATTTATTCTTCAACACCAAAGGTGCACCCTTGATGGTAGAGGACACCCCTGTCCTTATAAGTGTAGCATTTTCACGGATAAAATTGCGCTGACGAGCTGGCTTGCTCTGAAACTTCTCATTAGTAGTCTTAATTTTGGCTTTTACATTCATCGGTGGCATGGTAACTTGAGGTAACCCATTGATATCATACAACCAGTACATGTCTGGTGTCTGGAAACAAAGAGAGGAGAGATTTTACATAAAATATTCAGGTACTGAGAAAGCTATAGGAAAAAGTTTATCAAATTTTTTTAAAGATTTTATTTATTTATTTGACAGGAGAGAGATCACAAGTAGGCAGAGAGGCAGGCAAAGAGAGAGGGGGAAGCAGCCTCCCTGCTGAGCAGAGAGCCTAATGCGGGGCTTGATCCCAGGACCCTGAGATCCCAGGACCCTGAGATCATGACCTGAGCCGAAGGCAGAGGCTTTAACCCACTGAGTCACCCAGGTGCCCCAAAGTTTATCAAATTAATAGGGCCTCTATTCTCCATGCAAGGTATGGGAAATGTACAAAACTGAAAGTGTGCCAGTAATAAATAATTAACATGGGAAATAAATTCAAGAAAGCATTTAGCTTTATGAATTAAGAACCACTCACTAAAAAGTCTCTCAAACTTAGAAGTCTGCCCTCTGGGTGAAATAAGCATCCATCAGATCTAAGGACAAACAATCTATTTTCTTTGCATGAAACTGTTGCCCAGCATGATCTATGTAACTAACTGAAACCATACTTTGCAAGAACTTATCCATGACAATTTAAGCATGGCTATAGAACCAACTGGTAATATACGTTGTGCTTCTGTTTTTTAGGTTATGAAACTCCGTAATTAATTGAACCATTTGAAATTACTGAGAATTGTGTAAAATCATGAATGACAGTTATAATCTAAATCCAAGTTAGTACAACTTGGGGATTTATTTTAAAAATCCATCATTTTTTTCTGCATATATGGACAGGATGACAATACTGAAGTACACAGTCTAGTATTTTCTGCATGTTTATGTTAACACTTAAATCCCACTGCTCTTGCAGAATTTCCGGTGTTGTGTTTATCTAGCTCTTCTTCCCCACAGGAAGATTTGTACCATGTATATTCAGAAAACTCATTCAGGATAAATCCAGGCTAAGTGAATATTGCAATAACATCAGTCAGGACTTAAGGGGTAATGTGATATCAATCGAAGAATGTTAAGTGCAGGACTTTCTTACACATCTGGAATGACCGTATTTTAACAGAACTGGCTCTTCCACCCAGTGTTCATAGTAATTGTGTATTCTGAATCCAGGAGTCAAAAGCAGAACAAACCAAGGACTATACTATAACTAGGTTAAATAACATTTTACTTCACACGGAATGTTGAATTTGAAAAACAAAGCTGCATTTTGGTAAGGGTGCATATGTCATTGTAAATTTTTATGTTACAGGTGACCTACCTCATGAGCACATATGCGTGAGGTACTTGAAGGGACCTGCACCTGTGCCCAACACTCAGTGGAGCTCAGGAGTGAGCGACATGAAGGAATGTACACTCCTATTTGGAATGCACTAGGTACAATTGGGAATGACATGTAGGGATTTGTACCTTCACCTGACCCATCTCCAAGACCCTTTGAAAACAATTATCTATAAGGATACTATTTTTAAAATCCTAAATGTTATCGTATATATTTCAATTAAGATTCAAATAATTTTGCCATAAGTGATACTGAGTGTGTGTGTGTATATGTTTATATTTATATATACATCAATATATATAATTCAAATATAAAATAAATTTGTAAGAAGTCATTCATAGACTTTATTCCAACACTCTATATGGTAATAAGAATACATTTATTTTATAAAAATTAAATATTACAGTTCTCATTTCTATAGTTAACTTTCTTCAAGTTATAAATAAATACAATGACTCATTATGTTTTTGGAAATACTTTAAAGATATACCTCTCTATCTTATACTCTGAATCTCCCTTTGAAAATATAAATTAAAAAGCTTAAGTTAAAATAAGAATAAATCAATACCTCCATGTCATTAGTGCCTTTGAGAATCACTGTTGGTTTTTGCAAAAGAATGTCAAATTGACAATTACACTCAACTACTTATTTAAAGAAATTTTTAAAAAACAACTATTTTTTAAACAGATGAAATTTCTCTATTTCAGTAATATCTTTCTAGTATAAAAAGGGATCAGCCAAAGCCAAAGACCTCATGGAATGAATGCTCAAAGCTATGCTTTAAAGGACACATTCTTATGAATGGAAACAGCCCATTAGCAGATGTGGGCTGTCCAGACCCAAATCCCTCAGGTATTTCCTTTTCATTGCCTGCCCCAACTTCCAATTGCCACTATCTGTACCTCTTGACTCAAGAGTTTTTCAGAAAACAGAACAAAACAAAACAAAGAAACAATAAAAACCCGCCAACTCACTAGCCCCATCAGGTGTAAATATCCTGCAGTGTGTGTTCCACACTATTTTCCATAGAAAACCCATGGGATTAAACTCCAGTTGCCCACTATGGTAATTGCCTTGATAAAACCCCCTTTATTGGTTTCCATTCTTTTCTGTCTCATATCCTGGCTTTCCTGCATCTGTTTCTTCAGATGACATAGGAAATATGCTACATGGATTCAAATCCCTATTTCAGGTCTACTTAAGAGAAAACACAAACCAAGATTTAAATATATAAATAAAATGCCATTTCTTACAGTTTCATGACAACGAGTTATTCCTTTAAAAGCAATGCATTTACATACATACTACTTAAGTTTGATTATGTCTCTAGTTATAACAGGTCCATCGATATTACTTTTGTACAAGCACTGTATATTTTATCTTGGATAATTCTGATAGGTTTCACATTTTTGTATAAACTATTTAAGATTTATCATGCCCACCATGGAAAGCTGAATGGACTATTTATTCTCTTTGAGTAACATTGCTTTTTGCAACAATCTGACCAAGTTAACTTAAGTTTCTCAATGACTTGCATATAGCACTAGTTATATGTATTGTTTAATAGCAGGGAAAAAGCAGTTTTTAATCATTCTAAATACGGTTTAATTGAAAGGGAACTCATGAAACTTGCTAATGTAGTTGTTGAAGTTTCTGTAGGCTAATATTTAACTGAACTATTTTTTTTTAAGATATTATTTATTTGTCAGAGAGAGAGAGAGCAAGCACAAGCAGGGGGAGCAGCAGGCAGAGTAGGCGGAGGGAGAAGCAGGCTCCCCACCGAGCAAGGAGCCCGATGTAGGACTTGATCCCAGGACCCTGGGATCATGACCTGAGCCGAAGGCATCAACTTAACCGACTGAGCCATCCAGGCGTCCCTAACTGAACTATTCTTAAAGATCCTCATTTTTATTTCTAGGTAAAGCACAATGAAGGTCATATGCTTCATATTTAACTATTAATGGAAATAATGCTTAAAATCAACAGTTTAAAAAGATAATACTGTACATAGTAATTTTTTTTAAGGGTTTTATTTATTTATTTGACAGAGAGAGAGAGAGATCACAAGTAGGCAGAGAGAGGGGGGAAGCAGGCTCCCCGCTGAGCAGAGAGCCCGATGCAGGGCTCGATCCCAGGACCCCGAGATCACGACCTGAGTGAGCCGAAGGCAGAGGCTTTAACCCACTGAGCCACTCAGGCGCCCCTGTACATAGTAATTTTTATATAATGAATTAACTTTTAAAATTCTTCACATTTACCATGTGAGACATCATGGTGTTGTCATTAAGAGCAGAGTTTTAGAATCAGACAATGTTTGAACCATGATTTCAAAATCATTGATTTGATATATGCAATAACTTTTATGAATTGCAAAGCCACTATACTCAGCATAAAAGCCAATCTTAAAAGGTTACATAGAATACGATTCCATTTATGTAATATTCTAGAAATCAGAAAATTATAGAGATGGAGAAAAGATTAGTGGTTTCTAGGGTAAAGAAGGAGTTACAGTATTGGATGTGACCATAAGGAGTTAGCAGGACACAGTTTCAATACTGTTAATCAGTTCCCACAGTTGTGTTGGAAGAGCTCTGTATCTCAGTTGTGATAGTAGTTATACAGATCTATATGTGGGTTCAAATTGCTTAGAACCACACACACACATATACACACAAATATATGTGAAAAATGCTGAAAATGAAATAAGATCTCTAGTTTAGTTAGCAATATTTTGTCAATGTTAATTTCCTTCTTTAAATACATTACTACAGGTCTATAAAACCTTACCATTGGGAGAAGCTGGGAGAAAGATTCACTGGATTCTGTGTACAATTTTTACAACTTCTTGTAAGTTAATACTTTTTTAAAGTTAAAAGATATGAGATTTATGAGTCAATTGGAAATTTGAACACTAAATGGATATTTGATATGTCGTGATATTAAGGAATTATTATAAATTTTTAGATGTGATAATGGTATCATGGTTATGATTTTGGTCTTTTAGAGATTAATAGGAAATAGTTGAAGATAATAGGATGTCTGGGATTTTCTTCAAAATAACATGGAATATGGGGGAGGGAGTGGGAATATACTGGAATTGGCCATGATTCGATAAGTGTTCATACTGGATGATGAGAGTATGCAGATAAATTATTCTCTCTATTTCTACTCACATTTGGAATTTTCCAAAATAAAAATAGAATCAACGAAATAGTTATTTCTTAAACACATTGCAATCTCAATTTTCCCCACATAAACTTTATCAAACTGTACCACTTCAGACTAAATAAAAATTTCACATTTTCATTTGATCCCATATGTCAACTTATTCTCTCACAGAAACCCTTCAATTCTGCTGTGATTTAATTGTCAAATCAACATAGGGAAACCAGGCACAGAATGTTTTGGGAAAGCCTTCAACATAGTTAATTCCAGAAATGTTCACTGTGCATCAGGTAAAATAAACATCATTTTTATTTGTAAACCTGTTTTCAAATATGTCATTTAATCCCCTTAGAGTAAGAGTATGTCCTTACTTCTTAAGGAGAAGGTACAACATGATCATTTTAAATCAAGCATCTATATAGCAAAGGGCGGTATGCAGCAAGGCTCCAGAGGCTTTATATTTTTATTACATGGGTTGTAAGAATTCCCAGAAAGATGAAAAATATAAATAATTTTCTTGGGACATATTCAACATTATTCTTTTCTCTATTCATTAAAACAGAAACAATACATTTTTCTGCCCATGGCACTGCCTAATTAGTGTCTGATTTAGAAGTCTAGTAATCACTTTGGCACCAGTGGCTGTGTCTTGAAACATAACTACATGTCCTTTGTGTCTGTGCTACTGAAACTAGACACTGGCAATAGGCATCTTTTCATAAATAATTTGAAAGTTGTCTTTAAACTAAAAACTATTAGTGAAATACATGTGTGAAATCTGATGGAGAAATTTTGCTTACTGCATACATTTTCAAAATTGTGTTTACCTTACCTTTTAATAAGATGATCACTGGAGCCGACTTTTATATTAATGGTTCACTACATTGTGTTTTTCTCAATTCAAAATCAGTTTTATCCTCTACCTGATTTTTTTCATTTTAGACTTTAACATTTTGACAATACCTTATGCTTTAATTAAAGATTCCAAAATCTGTTTCAAATCACCTGAAGTCCTTGAATAGGTTATTACAGATAACAATATGTGAATATACAAATCACTTTGTAGTCAATATTTATCTCTTCTGTATTTTCTTAATATGGAAGAGAAAGAATTTCTTACTTCCCACTGGTGATGATGACTTTTTTGTTATATTCGATATTTACAAGTTCTTTATTGGGCAAAAGGAAATTAAAACAAGACAGAGTAGTTAAATTTGTTGGTTTCTGCAAGGTAATATTGCTATTCTTTACTTGGGTAAAACCTTTTCTTCTTTCATGTCTTTAGTGACATCAAACATCCCTGACTATTACCTTTACAGAACTCACCTGTATTGCTAATGTTGCTTTGTATTTCCTACTGTACATCCGGGGTTTGAAGCCCACAAGGAGGACAGTTCCTTCAGAATCAAAAGGAGGAAGTTCTCCGACCTGAGGTTTCACAAAAAACTCAGGATCACTGCCAGGTAGGAAGTATGCAGTGAATGGTTCAGGATTTCTAGAACAAAAATATAAATATTAACATATAAATTTTATCATTACTCTTTGTGAAAACTTGGTGGATAGAATTTATATCCTTTTGCATAGGACTACAGTTAAGCTTTAATGCAGCCATGCAGCTGTAAGCCTAATGCTTGTTTACTTTATAATAGTGAGGAGGCCTTTTAAAAATTACTTAAGAGTGTCATTCTTCCCAGGGTGACAAAATGGAATCTTAAAGATTTTTAAAATTACGTCTTATGTTTTTGGTGTACAAAGAATAAAATGTTGTCCCTATAAAAATTTGAAGAACTCAATGTCCTAAATTAAAATGTAATCATTTGTAAGTAAATTCATATCTAAAATGCATGGCTAGAATAGCTATCATGAAGCCTTTGTTTTTATTACTATTCCAATATGACTGCTCATTGTCCTTTAGCTTTCCACTTGCAAAGTGAGATGAAAGTACTTTGCAAGTTCACTAAAGATTCTTTTTTTTTTTTTTCAAAGATTTTATTTATTTGACAGAGAGAGAGAGACAGTGAGAGAGGGAACACAAGCAGGGGAAGTGGGAGAGAGAGAAGCAGGATTCCCATAGAGCAGAGAGCCTGATGTGGGGCTCAATCCCAGGACCCTGGGATCATGACTTGAGCCAAAGGCAGACACTTAACAACTGAGCCACCCAGGCACCCCTCATTAAAGATTCTTGAGCCTGAAGATCAGTTGCTATGATCTGAAGTGAACTGAGTGGCATGTAGGATTCAAGTGACCATTTTCTTGTCAAGGTTGATTACATTTGAGAGGAAGATGGTAAGAGAAGTTGAGGAATTCCTTTCGTAGAATAAAACAGGGGAGGAGTACACTGCATGGAAAGTTGTACAGGAGGAACTTTAAATCCAAAATTTCTGGGGAGATGAAAGTAGAAGGTAAAGAACAGTTTCCTAGAACAGATCCAACAGTGAGTCATAACAAAGGGGACGGGAGATTCAGGTTGGGACTCAGTGATCCACTCAGCAAATGTATTATCATCTCGGAGGGTTTGAGAAAGTAGACTGCAGATATGGATGGCCTGGATTGGAATCCCAGCTCCACATAGGTGCATAACTTTAGAGAAATTTACTTTTTTCCTACCTCAGGTTTCATATCTGTTAAATGAATTTAATAACCTCTATAATGCCATTAGATCAGTACCTGACATGTGGGAAGTGCTCTGTAAGGATTAATCAATATTAATATAATCATTATTCTGATTGTTGTTGTTTTAAAACATCTTATTACCAGTGCTTATTACCAGGCAATGGTGCATGATGCAATAAATTTAAAAAACATGTAAAACAGAATACCCAGTGGTTCTGGTGGAATAGGAAGACCCAGACCCTCTTTTCTCTCAAGGACCAACAATACAAAGACCAATTCCCATTGTGAGAAATTCAGAAACCAGTTAAGAGACTTCTGCCTTCCAGGTAAGCACAAAATCAGCTTTTTGAAGTCAGTAGGAAAATTTGTGGCATGCTCTTACCACAGTCTGCCCTCCATACCAGTGCAACAGCACATGATTGGGAGGAAATTCTCAGCTTCCATTTTTCCCTGGGGAAGGAAAGAGAAGAGTAGACCAAATATCCAACAATGGGACTTCTGGTTGTAATGTGAAGGGGTGCTGCCTGAGGGACTGGCTTCTGTCTAGCTTGTCTTGAAGTACTGATGGGACCTGACATATTGTAGTAGATGCATGGGGGATTCTAAGAATAAGCTGGGCAGGGTGCTGGTGCTCTAGAGGTCCCAGTAGGTTGATACAGCTCAGAAGCCTCTCCCTAAGTGTGGAAAAAGGAGAGTGGAACATGTGTCGAACTTTCTGGCTTTTCAGTGGGCTGCTCAATGTTCTGGTTTGTGTCCATCCTGTCTCAGAGAACTGATAGAACTTGGCAAAATCTAGATACATAAAGGCTACTGAGGGGGAAAAAAAAAGATCTGATTGGAGTATTGTTGCTTTAGAGTACCAGGGCACAGAAGACAGCAAAGAGAGCAAGAAGTTAGGAACTCCTGAAAAAATAGAAACCTACAAATCCCTCTAATTAGTAATCTTCACACACCAGTTCAGACAGATAAACTCACGAAAAAGATCTGAGGTGTCCCCAGGATCTCTAGTTGGTCTTATTGATGAAGATCTTTCCCTGCATGAAGCTAGTCTATGAAGACTGAGAGAGGTGGCTACTTTTTTCAAATATGTAGTTATCAACACAAAGTTGCAAAGAACATGAAGACAGGAAAAAATTATACAATTAAAGGAACAAAAGAAATCTCTAGAAACACACCATAAAAAAATGGAAGTACAGGGATCACTGACCATTTATTCAAAATAATTGCCACAACGATGCTCACACTATCAGGAAAATAATGCATCAACAACAACAACAACAACAAAAAGAAGATATAAAAAAGGAAAAACAAATTTCAGAGCTGAAGAAGGCAATAATTGAAATGAAAAACTTACTAGAGGGGTTCAACAATGGATTTGATCAAGCAGAAGTAACCAGGGAACCCAAAGATAAGTCATTTGAAATCCAGTTAGAGGAGCAAAAGGAAAAAGAAATAAAACAGAGTAAAGAAAATCTAAAAGACTTATACAGCAACATGAAGTCACCAATATATACATAACGAGTCTCGAAGGGAGAAATAGGTGCAGAAAACTTACGTAGAGAAATAATGGCCAGAAAATTCCCGAATCTGAGGTAGGAAAGAGACGTACAGATTTGTGAAGTCCAACATACTCCAAATAGGATGAAACTAAAGAACTCCACAATGAGACACATAATCAAAACATCAACAGTTGGGACGCCTGGGTGGCTCAGTTGGTTAAGCAACTGCCTTTGGCTCAGGTCATGATCCCAGTGTCTTGGGATCGAGTCCCACATCGGGCTGCTTGCTCCGCAGGGAGCCTGCTCCTCTCTCTGCCTCTGCCTGCCTCTCTGCCTGCTTGTGTTCTCTCTCTGTTAAATGAATAAATAAAATTAAAAAAAAAAAACAAAAAACATCAACAGTTAAAGACAAAAAGAAAATTTTGAAAGCAGCAAGAAAAAAATGACTCCTCACATGCAAGGCCACCCTTGTAAGACCATTACCAGATTCCTCGTAGAAACCTTGCAAGACTGAACTGAGTGGAATGGTATGTTCAAAATGCTAAAAACAAACTGTCAACAAAAAAATACTGTATCTAGCAAAATTGTCCTTCAAAAATGAAGATAAAGACTTGCCCTGATAAACAAAAACTGAAGGAGTTAATCACCATTAGACGTGTCTTACAAGACATACTAAAGGGAGCCCTTTGAACTGAATGAAAAGATGTCAGACAGCAACACAAAAGTATTTGAAAGTAAAAGTTCCCTGTTAAAGGTAAATATACACAAAAATACACAACACTGAATACCATAATGGGGTACCTAAATCATTTTTTTTAAAGATTTTATTTATTTATTGGAGAGAGAAAGACTGAGAATGAGAGGGAAGAAGGTCAGAGGGAGAAGCAGACTTCCCGCAGAGCTGGTAGTCCGATATGGGACTCGATCCCAGGACTCCGGGACCATGACCTGAGCTGAAGGCAGTCGCTCAACCAACTGAGCCACCCAGGCGCCCCCTTAATCATTTTTTAATTGTGGCATAAAAGTTAAAAGATAAAAGTATAAAAATAACTAAATTATAACATGTATTAATGGATACATGATATAAAAATACATAATCTGTACATCACTAACACAGTATAGATATTTTGTATGCAATTGAAGTTATCAGCTTAAAATAGATTAAGCTTATAAATTATTTTATGTAAGCTCCATAGTAACCACAAACACCTACAGAAGATACCAAAAAGAAAATGAGAAGGAAATCAAAGTGTGCCACTACAAAAAACATCAATACTACACAAAGGAAGACAGCAAGAAAGGAAAAGATGGACAAAAGAGCTATAAGACATACAAAAAACAATAAAATGGCAACAGTAAATCCTTCTCTATCAATGATTACTTCAAATATAAAACAATCAGATTCTCAGTCACACGACACAGTAGCTGATTGGATGAAAAACACGATCCAAGTATATGCTGTCTACAAGAGACTATATTTTTAAAATTTAAATTCAATTAATTAACATATACTGTATTATTAGTTTCAGAGGTAGAGTTCAGTGGTTCATCAGTCTTATATAATACCCAGTGCTTCTTACATCACATGCCCTCCTTAACGTCCATCACTCAGTTATTCCATCCCCCACTTCCCTCCCCTCCAGCAATCCTCAGTTATTTCCTATGATTAAGAGTCTCTTATGGTTTGTCTCCCTCTCTGATTTTATCTTGTTTCATTTTTCCCTACCGTCCCTTATGATGCTCTGTTTTGTTTCTTAAATTCCACATATCAGTGAGATCATATGATAACTGTCTTTCTCTGACTGACTTATTTTGCTTAGCATAATACCCTCTAGTTCCATCTACATCATTGCAAATGGCAAGACTTCATTTTTGATGGCTGAGTAATATTCTGATGTATATATTTATACCACATCTTCTTTATCCATTCATCTTTCAATTGACATCTGGGCTCTTTTCATAGTTTGGCTATTGTGGACATTGCTGCTATAACCATTGAGTAGAGGTGCCCCTTTGGATCACTACATTTGTATCTTTGGGGTAAATACCCAGTAGTGCAATTGCTGGGTCAAAAGGTTTGACCTATTATCAACTTTTTGAGGAATCTCCGTACTATTTTCCAGACTGGCTGCACCAGCTCACATTCCCACCACCATTGTAAGAGGGTTCCCCTTTCTCTGCACCCTCACCAACATTTGTTGTTTCCTATCTTGTTAATTTTAGCTGACTGGTGTGAGGTGGTATCTCATTGTGGTTTGATTTGTATTTCCTTGATGTCAAGTGATGTGGAGCATTTTTTCATGTGTCTGTTGGCCATTTGGATGTATTCGGAGAAATATCTGTTCATGTCTTCTGCTCATTTCTTGACTGGATCATTTGTTCTTTGGGTGTTGAGTTTGATAAGTTCTTTATAGAGTTTAGATACTAGCCCTTTATATGATAAGACATTTGCAAATATCTTGTCCCATTCTTTTGGTTGTCTTTCAGTTTTGTTGACTGTTTCCTTTCCTGTTCAAAAGGTATTTATCTTAATGAAGTTCCAATAGTTCATTTTTGCCTTTGGAGACATGCCTAGCAAGAAGTTGCTGCAGCTGAGGTCACAGAGGTTGCAGCCTGTGTTCTCCTCTAGGATTTTGATGGATTCCTGTCTCACATTGAGGACTTTCATCCATTTTGAAACTATTTTTGTGTCTGATGTAAGAAAGTGGTCCACAGCTTCATTCTTTTGCATGTTGCTGTCCAATTTTCCCAACACCATTTATTGAAGAGACTTGTCTTTTTTCCACTGGATAAGATTAGCATACCATAGAGTTGAGGATCTATTTCTCCATCCTCTATTCTGTCCTATGTGATGGTTTTTATGCCAGTACCATATTGTCCTGATGATTACAGCTATGTAATAGAGCCTGAAGTCTGGCATTTTGAGGTCATCAGCTTTGGTTTTCTTTTTCAACATTATTCTGGCTATTTGGGGTCTTTTCTGGTTCCACACAAATTTTATAATTATTTATTTCAGCTCTGTGAAAAAAGTTGGTGGTGTTTTGATAGGGATTTCACTGAATGTTTACATTGCTCTAGGTAGCATAGACATTTTAATAATATTTGTTCTTCTAATCCATGAGCATGGAAGGTTCTTCCATTTCTTTGTGAAGAGATTAACTTTAGATTTAAAGTGTAAATACGCTGAAAGTTAAAGGAAGGAAAGAGATATTCCATGAAATGGTAAACAAAAGAAAGCATGGATAGCTCTCTTACTTATATTAGACAAAGTAGACTAATAACAATATGTAACAGGAGACAAAGGACATTAAATAATGATAAAAGATCAATTTACCATATATATGGTAAATTATATATTTTATATGGTAGATTATATATCTATATAGATATATAGATATGTCTGGCAGCAGAGTACCTAAATGTATGTACCAAAGATTGACAGAATTAAGGGAGAAATAGATAGCAATAGAATAATAAATAATAGCAGATTTTAATACTCTGCTTTCATTTCATTTCAGACAGAAGATCAATAAGAAAAAAGAAGACTGGAACAACACTATAGACCAAATGGATCTCATAGATATATACAGAACACTCCACTGAACAGCAACAGCAATTACATTTTTCTCAGGTGCACATGGAACAACCTCTAGGATGGATTGGAGGTTAAGTCACAAATTAAGTCTGAATAAGCTTAAGAAGACTGAAATCATACCAGCTGTCTTTTCCCAGCACAATGGAATAAAACTAGATATCAACAGCAGAAGGAAACCTGGGAAATAAATAAATATGTAGAAATTAAGCAACAAACTTTTGAATAACCAATAAATCAAAGAAGAAATTAAAGAGATATTAGAAAATATCTGAGACAAACAAAAATGAAAACACAACATACCAAAGCTTATAGAATGTAGCAAAAGTAGTACTTAGAGGGAATTTTATAGTGATAAAAGCCTACATTAAGAAAGAAGAAAGATCTCAAATAACCTAATTCTACACCTCAAGAATGTAGAAAAAAGAGCAAATTTAACATAAAGTTAGCAGAGAGAAGGAAATAATAAAGATGAGAGCAGAAATAAATTAAATACAGAATTAAAAAAATCAACTAAGATTCAAACTAAGAGTAGGTTTTATGAAAAGATTGACATGATTGACAGTGAGCTAGACTGAGAAAAGAAGAGAGAAGACTCAAATAAAATCATAAATGAAAAAGGGGACATTATAACTGATGCCTCAAAAATAAAAACAATCAAAGGAGACTGCTATGAAAAATTATACACCAAAAAAATTATACAACCTAGAAGAAATGGATAAAGTCCTAGAAAAATGAAATCTATCAAGACTGAATCATGAAGAAATAAAAAATCTCAACTGACCTATAAATATTAAGGAGAATGAATCAGCAATCAAAATCCTCCCAACAAAGAAAAGTTCAGGTCCAGATGGTGAATTCTACCAAATATTTACAGAAGAATTAACAGCAACCTATCTCAAACTCTTCCAAAATACTGTAGAGCAGGGAATACTTCCAAATTTAATTTATTTATACCACTATTGTCCTGATATCAAAGCCAGAAAACGATACCAGAAAAGAAAAACACAGGCCAATATCCCTGATGAATATAGATGCAAAAATCCTCAACAAATACTACCAAATGGAATTCAACTGCGCATTAACAGGATCATAAACTATGTCCAAATAGGATTTATCTTTGAATGTAAGGAAGGTTCAATATAAGAAAATCAATCAATATAAGAAAATCAATCAATATGATATACCACTTTCACAGAATGAAGGATAAAAAATACATAACAATCTCAATTTATGCAGAAAAAACATCTGACAAAATTCAACATCCTTCTATGATAAAATTTAGGAATAGAAGGAAATTACTTCAACATAATAAAGACCACATATGAAAAGCCCACAACTAACATCATACTCAATGTTGAAAAGCTGAAGCTTTTCCTCTAAGATCACTGTCTCTATTAGAAGACGACATAGCAGATACATGACATTCTTACATGTAGAATGATTACACAAAAAACCTGTTAGGACTAATAAATGAATTCAGTGAAACTTCAGGATATAAAGTCAACATAAAAAAATAAGTTATATTTTTATACAACAGCAATGAACTATTTGAAAAAGAAATTTAAAAAACCATCCCATTTAAAATAGCATGAAAAAGAATAAAATACTTAGAAATAAAATTTAACCAAGGAGGGGCGCCTGGGTGGCTCAGTTGGTTAAACAACTGCCTTCGGCTCGGGTCATGATCCCGGAGTCTCGGGATTGAGTCCCACATCGGGCTCCCAGCTCCATGGGGAGTCTGCTTCTCACTCTGACCTTCTCCCTTCTTATGCTCTCTCTCACTGTCTCTCCTAATAAATAAATAAAAAAAAAATCTTTAATAATAAAAAAAAAATTTAACCAAGGAGTTTAAAGATCTAGACACTGAAAACCATAAGACAATGATGAAAGAAACTGAAGAAGATAATAAATGGAAAGATATCTCATGTTCATGGACAGGAACAATTAATATTGTTAAAATGTCCAGGGGTGCCTGGGTGGCTCAGTGGGTTAAGCCTCTGCCTTCGGGTCAGGTCATGATCTCAGGGTCCTGGGATCGAGCCCCACATCGGGCTCTCTGCTCAGTGGGGAGCCTGCTTCCCCCTCTCTCTGCCTGCTTCTCTGCCTACTTGTGATCTCTCCCTGTCAAATGAATGAATAAAATCTTTAAAAAAAAATTTTTTAAAAGATTTTATCCATTTATTTATCAGAGAGAGAGAGAGAGAAAGAGAGAGAGCAGGTTCCCCACTGAGCAAGGAGCCCGATGCGGGGCTCGATCGCAGGACCCTGGGATCATGACCTGAGCCAAAGGCAGCAGCTTAACCAATTGAGCCACCCAGGAGTCCCTAAAAAAATTTTTTTAAATAAATAAAATGTCCATAGTACCCAAAGTAATCAACAGAATGAATGTAATCCTCATCAAAATCACAATGGGTTTTTTTTAAAAATATTTTATTTATTTGACAGAGAGAAACATAGCGAGAGAGGGAACACAAGCAGAGGGAATGGGAGAGGGAGAAGCAGGCTTCTTGCCCATCAGGGAGCCCGATGTGGGACTTGATCCCAGGACCCTGGGATCATGACCTGAGCCCAAGGCAGAATTTTAATGATTGAGCCACCCAGGCACCCCCACAATGGTGTTTTTTAAAGAAATAGGAAAAAAATCACAAAATTCATATTTAATGTCTAAGGATCCTGAATGGCCAAAAAAAAAAAAAAAAAAAAGGGATAGTTTCATCAATAAATGTGGCTAGAAAAACTGGATAACCACATGCAGAAGAATGAAACTGTATCCCTATCTTACACCACACACAAAAATCAAACCAAAATGGATTAGAGACATAAATATAAAACCTAAATCCCACAAAAACATGTAAAAACTCCAGAAAAAAACACAAGAAAGCTCTTTGTCTTGGAAATGATATTTTGGACATGACATCAAAAGCACTGGCAACAAAAGCAAAAATAAAGAAGTGGCACTATACCAAAAGAAAAATTTCTGCAGAGCAAAGGAAAAAAATGACAAAATGAAAAGATAACCTGTGGAATTGAAGAAAACATCTATAGACTGTATATCTGATAGGTGGCAATATCCAAAATATATAAGGAACTAATGCAAGTCAATAGAAAAATACTCAAATAACCCTATTTTAAAAATGGGCTAAGGACCATAGAATTTAAAATTGGCACAGCCATTCTGGAAAATAATATGAATTTTTCTCAAAAAAAGTAAAACTGAATTATCATATGATCTAGTAATTTCACTTCTGGGTATACTTTCATTTCTGGTAAAAGAAATGAAATCAGTATCTCAAAGATATATCTGTATCTCCATGTTTATTGCAGCATTACTCACAATACCCAAGATATAGAAATAACCTAAGTGTCCATCAACAGATGAGTGGATAAAGAAAATGTACTATATATATATATATATATATATATATATATATATATATATATATAATGGAATAAGAAATAAATAAGAAAGAAAGAAAGAAAGAAAGAAAGAAAGAAAGAAAGAAAGAAAGAAAGAAAGGGTGGTCATTTGAGTATAGAGTCATTTATCTTTAGAACTTATTTTACTGGGGCAGCTGCGTGGCTCAGTCATCAAGTATCTGCCTTCTGCTCAGGTCATGATCCCAGGGACCCACTTCCCTTGCTTGTATTCCCTCTCTTGCTATCTCTCTCTCTGTCAGATAAATAAATAAAACCTTTAAAAAAAAAAGAACTTATTTTACTCTTGATCGCTGAAAAAAAAAGTTGTTGAGTTGGTTTGTGGAGAAGCCAGTTAAATGCTGAATATGATTAGGTCAATCTGTCTTCCTGACCCATTTTGTTTCTTTTTCATATGTTCCCCTCTGGATGACGTGAGATTTCCAATATCTAACTGGGTATAGCCTCCCTAGAGGTAGAGAGTAAACTGGATATATTCAGTAGCTTATTTATATCATTGAGTCATCTAAAATAAAATTTTTTTCCTTTTTAAAAATTTATCTATTTACATGAGAGAAAGCAGAAGCGAGTGTGAGGAGGGGAGGGGCAGAGGGACAGGGAGAGAGACACTCTAGCAGACTCTGCCCTGAGTGCAGAGCTCAACACAGTTCTCTATTTCACAACTCCGAGATCATGACCCTGAGATCATGACCTGAGCCAAAACCAAGAGTCAGATGCTCAACTGACTTAGTCACCCAGGCATCCCTAAATAAATTTAAAGACAGACTTGGTATGGGAGTGCCTGGGTGGCACCATTGGTAAAGCACCTGACTTTTGATTTCAGCTCAGGTTGTGATCTTGAGGTCCTGGGATAGATCCTCATGTTGCGGGGGGTTGTCCATGCTTAGCAGGGATTCTGCTCGAGGACTCTCTCTCTCTCTCTCTCTCTCTCTCTCCCTCTCTCTCATAAATAAATAAATCTTAAAAAAAAAAAAAGACAAACTTGGTATAGGATAGTTTTCAACTGCCCTAGAAAAGTGATTCAAAACATGTCTCCAAAGGCAAGGGAAACAAAAGCGAAAATGAACTTTTGGGACCTCCTCAAGATAAAAAGCTTCTGCACAGCAAAGAAAACAGTCAACAAAACAAAGAGACAATCCATGGAATGGGAGAAGATATTTACCAATGACCCTCCAGATAAAGAGTTGGTATCCAAGATCCAAGATCTAAAACCCAAAGAACTTCTCAAACTCAGCACCCAAAAAACAAATAATCAAGTCAAAAAATGGGCAGAAGACATGAACAGGTACTTCTCAAAAGAAGACAAACAAATGGCTAACAGGCATGAAAAAATATTCAACATCATTAACCATCAGGGAAATTCAAATCATACCACACTGAGATACCACCTTACACCAGTTATAATAGCAAAAATTTACAAGACAAGAAACAACAAATGTTGGAGAAGTTGTAGAGAAAGGGGAACCCTCTTACTCTACTGGTCGGAATGCAAGTTGGTACAGCCACTTCAGAAAACAGTGTGGAGGTTCCTCAAAAAGTTAAAAGTAGAGCTACCCTTTGACCCAGCAATTACACTACTGGGTATTTACCACAAAGACACAGATGTAGTGAAAAGAAGAGCCATATGCACCACAATGTTCATAGCAGCAATGTCCACAATAGCCAAACTGTGGAAGGAGTGGAGATGCCCTTCAAAAGACGAATGTATGAAGAAGATGTGGTCCATATATACAATGGAATATTACTCAGTAAACAGAAAGGATGAATATCCCACATTTTCATCAACATTGCTGGAACTGGAGGAGATTGTGCTAAGTGAAATAAGTCAAACAGAGAAAGACAATTATCATATGGTTTCACTTATTTGTGGAACATAAGGAATAGCATGGAGGACATTAGGAGAAGGAAGGGAAAAAAGAAGGGGGGGGATGTCAGAGGGGGAGATGAACCATGAAAGACAATGGACGCTGGGAATCAAACGGGGTTTTGGAGGGGAGGGGGTGGGGGGATGGGTGAGCCCTCCCAGGGTATTAAGGAGGGCATGGATTGCATGGAACACTAGGTGTTACATGCAAACAATGAATCATGGAACACTATATCAAAAACTAATGATGTTAGGGCGCCTGGGTGGCTCAGTTGTTAAGCATCTGCCTTCGGCTCAGGTCATGATCCCAACTGAGGTCCATATCGGGCTCCCTTGCTCATCAGGAAGCCTGCTTCTCCCTCTCCCACTCTCCCTGCTTGTGTTCCCTTTCCCGCTGTGTCTCTCTCTGTCCAATAAATAAATAAAATCTTAAAAAAAAATAAACAAAAAAACCCAAACTAATGATATACTGTATGGTGACTAACATAATTAAAAAAATTAAAAAAAAATTGATCTATGAAGAGAAAATAAATGCACCCCCTTCTGCTGCTTGGTATGTTGCCCACCATAATCTGAGCCTTGCCATTCAAAAAGTATTCTTGCCGGTGAAAATATCTAGGAAGAATCTGGAGAGAGTTTATTGATTTAGAAGAGGCTTAAAATACTCAATCAAGGGGTGCCTGGGTGGCTCAGTGGGTTAAAGCCTCTGCCTTTGGCTCAGGTCATGATCTCAGGGTTCTGGGATTGAACGCCGTGTTGGGCTCTCTGCTCGACAGGGAGCCTGCTTCCCCCCTACCCCGTGTCTGCCTCTCTGCCTACTTGTGATCTCTCTGTGTCAAATAAATAAAATCTTAAAAAAAAAATACTCAAGCAAGTAGATTCCACTATAGTATGCTTACACATTTTTAAATATTTTTGCCATGGAAATGTGGGGCCTGTATTCCCTTTCATAAATCCAAGCCAACACAATGCCTCTTTTATAACCAACAGAATGTGGCTGAAGTGATGCTGTGTAACTTCTAGGTCTATGTCAGAAAATGTCATGTGGTTCTTTTGGAATACACATTGTGAGGAACAAGTCACCATGTACAAAATCCAACTATTTGAGACACACATGATATAGAGACGACATAATAGCTGCACTATTATCCAACAACTAGCATTAAGAGCCAATTGTAAGAGCTAACTGTTTTGATCAGCTAACTCAATCACGCCTTCAGATGACCATGGACATGGCCAACATGTAATTGCATCCTCATGAGGAGACTCAATCATTAAAATGTATCAAAAATGCACCCCAAACCCGCACATTAAATGCACTTAATGAGGATAATTCTATTTTCTGTTGAGTCTTAAAAATATTCCTCCTGTGTCAATAATATACAGGGTGCATTATTACATCCTCAGAACCAAAACTGAACAAAGTTAAAATCTACACTTTAGAAAATATTCTGTGGCATTTTTTAATATTTTAAAAATTTTAATTCACTTTCTCAATATAAGAGAGCTATTAGAGTTCAGGACATAACAATCAAATTTCACATTTTGAGTGCATTTGACATAAATGACTATAATCCTAAAATTTTTTTTTTTAAGATTTTATTTATTTATTTGACAGAGAGAGAGAGAGATCACAGGTAGGCAGAGAGACAGGCAGAGAGAGGAGGGGAAGAAGGCTCCCCACTGAGCTGAGAGCCCAATGCGGGGCTCAATCCCAGGACCCTAAGGCCATGACCTGAGCCGAAGGGAGAGGCTTTAACTCACTGAGCCACCTAGGCACCCCATCCTAAAATTTCTGATAAATGTAATCATCCACTAGGAAAATGTTTATTGAAATCTATAGAAGTATAGTTATATTTAAGATTTCTGTTGAATTTAATGCTTGCAGAAATATACCAAAATAAAAAACATTAGCTGCTTCTTACTTTAAATAAAATACCTGAAAGAATATTTGTAATATTAATTTAAAATGAACTCAGAAAATTGTGGTTGTTATGAAGCAGTGACTGTTTCCCTTCTCCTTTTTTACACAAGTATATTGTCATAATTGTTTTTTTTACTTAATAAGTATATAAGGGCATAAGGAAACATCTTATTTTAGAAACTGAATCATATATATTTTCTGGTTGTAGCCATATAAAATAACCTCAAGATACTAAAAAAATCAAGATGCCCAGTGAAAACACAAAAATAAATTGAATGGCATTTTGAAGAAATTGATTTTGTAAATGTCTTATTTTTTTCCAAACCCTTACTGAAAGTATGAAGGTATGTTCAAAATCAGTTGGGATTCAATTGAGAGAAAAAAATAATGTAAAGAAATCAAGAAAGTGAGAACTGAGCTCCTAATTTTTTACTTTGAGAAGGCTGAGTGACATACAGATGCAATCTTAAACTTTTTTTTTTAAAGATTTTATTTATTTATTTGACAGAGAGAGAGAGAGAGATCACAAGTATGCAGAGAGACAGGCAGAGAGAGAGGGGGAAGAAGGCTCCCCGCTGAGCTGAGAGCCCAATGCGGGGCTCAATCCCAGGACCCTGAGACCGTGACCTGAGCCGAAGGCAGAGGCTTTAACCCAATGAGCCACCCAGGTGTCCCACAATCTTAAACTTTTATCATAAACAATATCAGGTTCAGCATGTCTGTAAAATATTAACATTAGCATTATTATGGTCAGAGCCCATACAATTTAGGATATTACTCAAGATATTGGGGGAATGAATCATATTGGAATCTGAATTAAAATGGATATTCAGTGGGGACCTGGGTGGCTCATTCGGTTAAGGGTCTGCCTTGGGCTCAGCTCATGATCCTGGTATCCGGGATCGAGCCCTGCACTGGGGCTCCCTGCTCAGCCAGGAGCCTGCTTCTCCGTTTCCCTGCCTCCTGCTCGTGCTCTCTCTCTTTTTCTTAAATAAAATCTTTAAAAAAAAAAAGGATATTCAGTAGGATGTAACATGTATGTTCTTTCCTCCTTCTGACAATAAATATGGGCCTTGATGTCTCCAATTAACTAAATAAGTGCAGGGGGGTTCCAATTATATTTGGAGAGAAAGTAGACCAAGGAAAGTAATTTTTCAATTTAGACAGAAATAATCATGATGATATTCTTCCAGAAAGCTCACATTTCATTTTATAACTTTATTGAGTGTTGCCTTCATGAATACATCCAAAATTTTCAGACTTTTAAAACTGTAATCTAACTAATGATTTAATTATATAACATATCTGTCAAAAGCAGTCTCAAATGAGGCAATGAAGGATGGAATTCGTGTTATTTTGAATTCAAATGCTTTTCATTTGAAACAAATTCCAATGTTTTCATTAAATTAAATACAGGATAATATTACACAGTGATTAATTAACAAGGATAGAATGCAATGCCTCAGATACTCTGAACTCTATGAATTATTTATTTCCTGCAACCAGGAGAGAATAAAGATAATTTTACTCATTAAAGGCCCTTACAGGTTATGAAATCAGTTCACTTTCTCATATTTTAGGTAGTAATTCTTGCACTTATTTACTTAATTCTTACCGATAAGGGAAACATGTTGTAGATGATCTAAAACAGACTTGCAATAACAAAGACTGTGGGCAAAGCTAAAGTGTTGTGTTGGCCAGAGGTACATATAAAACTGGATGAAGGAGAATTGATTTCCTGCTTAAGAGGCAGTTTTTCTAAACAAGTATAATATTAAAATTTCTTGCCTGCCAATAAGCAGAAAGTCATTTGCGCACTCCTGATTGCTAAGAAGAAGGTTATACAGGCCAGTCAGTAAAGAATATTTAATAAGTTATTAGAAGAGTAGAGTTCTAATCATGCCCATGACTGTGTTTATTTGTAGCTGATTAATCCACTAGAAAATTCTGCTGATTGCAATAAACAATTTACTTTGAAAAGACTCTGAATATACTGATGTAATGGTTCTATGCAATAAATAAGAACACAGATACTTTAAAGACCTATGAAGTTTAAAAAATGTTTTTAAGAGTTTTACAAGATTTCTCAATAGAAATTACAAATAATTATAAATGCTAGAATTCATCAGAAACCTAAGAAATACATCAAGCTTTTGTTTTGTCCCTAAGTACATTTGAAGGCAAATTTATATTAAATAATCACTATTACTTATGTTATGGAAACCAAGGCACTTGGATTTCATTCTTTCAGAGCATACTTATTAAGCATCTCTTAAATGTCTGGCACTGACCAAGATAGTCCTAGTCCCTATCTTCATTAAACTCAAGCTAATGGAGACAGCAGACATTACATGACAAGACTCATAATCAAACTTCTGAAAACTAAAATCAAAGAAGACATCTTGAAAGAGACTAGAGAAAATGAAATGTTACCTATAGGGGAACAATTCTAATGACAGCTCATTTATCCTCAGAAAGCATGCAAGCCAGAAGAAAGTGGCACAATATTTTTTTCCAATTAATTTTATTTTTTCAGTGTTCCAAGATTCACTGTTCATGTACCACACCCAGTGCTCCATTCAGTATGTGCCCTCTTCAATATCCACCACCAGGCTCACCCAATCTCCTACCTGCCTCCCCTCGAAAACCCTGTTTGTTGCTCAGAGTTCACAATCTCTCATGGTTCATCTCCCCCTCTGATTTCTCCCATTCACCCTTCCTTTCCTTCTCACAATGTCCTCTGTATTTTCCCTTATGCTCCACACGTAAGTGAGACCATAAGATAAATGACTCTCTCCACTTGACTTAATTCACTCCACATAATCTCTTCCAGTCCCGTCCATGTTGATACAAAAGTTGGGTATTCATTCTTTATGATGGACGCATAATATTCCATTGTATATATGGACCATATCTTCTTTATCCATTCATCTGTTGAAGGGCATCTTGGCTGTTTCCACAGTTTGGCGATTGTGGCCATTGCTGCTATGAACACTGGGATACATGTGGCCCTTCTTTGTATTGCATCTGCATCTTTGGGGTAAATACCCAGTAGTGCAATTGCAGGGTCATAGGGTGGCTCTATTTTTAATTTTTTGAGGAATCTCCACACTGTTTTCCAAAGTGGCTACACCACCTTGCATTCCCACCAACACTGTAAGAGGGTTCCCCTTTCTCCCCACCCTCTCCAACATTCGTTGTTTACTGTCTTGTTGATTTTGGCCATTCTAACTGGTGTAAGGTGGTATCTCAGTGTGGTTTTGATTTGAATCTCCCTGATGGCTAATGATGATGAACATTTTTTCATGTATCTGTTAGCCATTTGTATGTCTTCTTTGGAGAAGTGTCTATTCATCATGTCTTCTGCCCATTTTTTGACGTGATTATCTGTTTTCTGAGTGTTGAGTTTGAGGAGTTCTTTATAGATCTTAGATATCAGACTTTTGTCTGTAGTGTCATTTGCGAATATCTTCTCCCATTCTGTGGGTTTCCTGTTTGTTTTGTTGACTGTTTCCTTTGCTGAGTGGCACAATATTTTTAAACTGATGAGAGAAAAGAACTCTGAGCCATGCGCTCTATATCAAGCAAAAATATTGTTCAATAATGAAGGGGGAATAAAGGCAATATGAGATAAAGGAAAGCTAAGAGACTGTTAGCAGAGCTAACCTTATAGTACAGCTAAAAGAAGTTCTCTTAACAAAAAGAAGTGAAAACAGAAGGAAGCTGGTACTTCAGGGGGAAAGAAAGACAATGGAATAGGTAAAGATAGGGGTAACTATAATTGACTATCCTCATGAGTTTTTTTTTTTTTAAGATTTTATTTATGTATTTGAGAGAAAGAGAAAACAAGTGGGGGGAGGAGCAGAGGGAGAGGGAAAAGCAGACTCCTTGCTAAGCAGGGAGCTGAATGCAGGGCTAGATCCCAGAATCCTAAGATCATGACCTGAGTTGAAGGCAAATTCTTAACTGACTGATCCACCCAGGTGTCCTTCATGAGTTTTACAACTGTATTTTACAATTGAAGCAAAAATTACTAATTTTTGTAGGTAAACAAAAAATAAAAACAAAAATTACTTTATCATTATCAGACATGGTGCTCAATATGTATAGTGAAAATATTTAAGATATTTTAAAATATCTTTTACATTTAAAAAGTGAGGAGGGTAAAGGAACCAATGGAAGTGAAATTTATACATTTATCTTGAGGTAGCAAAATGTCTAACAGTAGTCTCTGATTTGTATATGGTATGTATATGGTAATATGTATATGGTAATATTGACATCACTACTGAAAACAAACTATACAAAGACACATTTTTAAAATGTAGGTAAATAACAATGGATTCTGGGGTGCCTGTGTGGCTCAGTGGGTTAAAGCCTCTGCCTTCGGCTCAGGTCATGATCTCAGGTCCTGGAATCGAGCCCCGCATCGGGCTCTCTGCTCAGCAGGGAGCCTGCTTCCCCCTCTGTCTCTGACTGTCTCTCTGCCTACTTGTGATTTCTGTCAAATAAATAAATAAAATCTTAAAAAAAAAAACAATGGATTCTAAAAACAGTTAAGATTCCCAATAAAAAGGAAACAAAAGGGAAACAAAAGAAAGAAATAAAATGAACAGACAGAATAAACAATAAAATGGCAGAAATAAACCTAATATATAAATTGTTACTTTAGATATTAGTAATGTAAACTCACACCAATGAAAGATAAGAGATTGGCAAAATGAATAAAAAACAGATGATCAAACTACATGCTATCTACAAGAAATATACTTTAAATTAATGACTAAGGTAGAGTAAAAGTAAAAGGATGAAAAACATTACATCATGCAGATATTTATTTTTTAAAAAGCAGGAGTAAAGCAGTAGTGACTATATGAATATCAGATAAAATAGACTTCAAAGCAATACATTTACCAAAGAGAGATATATCATGGTAAAGAGTGAATATACCAAAAAGGACAAAGAAATCCTTATTTGAAGATACTAAATATTAGAACTTTTAAAAATACACGTATCAAAAGCAGAGTTTAAAAAACAAATAGATAATGGGGTGCCTGGGTGCTTCAGTCTGTTGAGCACCTGACTTTTGATTTTGCCTCAGGTCACAATCTCAGGATCATGTGATCCGTGCTCAGCACAGTCTGCTTGTCCCTCTCCACCTGTTTCTCCCCCCTTCTTGCACTCTCTCTCAAATAAATAAATAAATAAATAAATAAATAAATAAATAAATAAAATCTAAAAAAAAAAAAAGAAATAGATAAATCTACAATAATGTCTAGAGATTTCAGCACTACTCCCTCATCAATTTTTAGAACTATGGGGCAAAGAATCATCAATGAAACAAAGGAATTGAACATGTGATCAACCTATAAGATCTAATAGATATTTACAGAACTCTGCATCCAACAAAAGAAAAATATTTATTCTTTTCAATAAATATAAAAATGATTTAAATCAGAGTATGTTCTCTGACCATAAGAGAATCAGACCGGAAATCAATTACAGAAACATAACAGAAATATTCTAAAATATTTGTAAATTAAACAATACTTTTCTAAATAAAAGGGGAAGTTCAAAGGAAATAAAACATATTTAGAACTGAATAAATATGAATATACAACTATTAAAATTTGTAAAATGTGGCTCTAAAGTACCTAGAGCCACATTTCACAATTTATCACAATAATTTATCACAATAAATGCTTAAAATAACAAAGGAAGATTTCGAATCAATAATCTAATGTCCCACTTCAAGAAACTAAAAAATGATCAAAATAGGAGCAACGTCAGCAAGATGACTGAATAAGTTGTCCCTTGCTCATATAGTCCATAGCAATAATAATTTGGTATCCATCCACATACAAAAGTACCTTTATGGGAGTTTCATTCACAATTTCCAGGTAGAAATTGTGAATGAAACTCTGGTGCAGTCTAAAACCAAGGGCAGCCATTTTGAGAATGCAGTTCCATATCCTGGTGACTGACTTGCTTACTATGGTCATGGCTATAAGCAAGGAAACAGCTCCCTATCCGATCCTCCCAATCCTCCCTGAGGATTGTCCTTGGCAGAGGAGCAGCTGGAAGAGCTGGGCAAAGGACTCTCAGAGGATATTAAAGAGACATGCATCCTACTATGTCGCAGACTCTGTCAAGAAGCCCACACAAAAGCCAACGGGGATGCTTCACCTGCAGATGTCCCAGCTAGCCCACAAGCATCCCTAGCACTCTGGGTGTCTCATGCCCACACAGTCTCACCCCATGGCTAGTTCCCTGTGTGTACTCCCCACTACTGTGGGTCTACAGGAAACCAGAAAGTCAACTATTCAGCAACGCCCCAGGGGAAGCAAAAAGGAGGCTGTCGGCTCTCAGAATGGCTTGACAAGATGGACAGAATTCAACCACGAGATTAGAGTAAGAGTTGTGGAGCAGCCACGGACATAGAAAAGCACTGAGAGGGGCGCCTGGGTGGCTCAGTGGGTTAAAGCCTCAGCCTTCGCTCAGGTCATGATCTCAGGGTTCTGGGATCGAGCCCCGCATCGGGCACTCTGCTCAGCAGGGAGCCTGCTTCCCCCTCTCTTTGCCTGCCTCTCTGCCTACTTGTGATCTCTCTGTTAAATAAATAAAATCTTAAAAAAAAAAAAAGAACTGAAACCAAGAAGAGAAAATCCCTGTTTTAACTGAACTGAAGGGCTCCTGAATCATACACAAATCTTTAAAAAAAAAAAAAAAGAAAAGAAAAGCACTGAGAAAGACTCAGAATCCCATGTAGGACTGAAAGAGGCATTTCTTTCCTGAAACCACTCAACAAAGACTGCAGGAAGACTGCTACTTTAAATGAGAGACAGCAACACGAGTAAGGAGACTGAATCAACGGCTAAAACCCTGCCAACAAAGAAAAGCCCAGGACCAGATGGTTTCACTGGTTTCTATCAAATATTTTAAAAAGAATTAATATCAATCTTTCTTAAATTCTCAGCGGGGAGCCTGCTTCCCCCCTCTCTCTCTGCCTGCCTCTCCGCCTACTTGTAATCTCTCTCTCTCTCTCTGTCAAATAAATAAATAAAGTCTTTAAAAAAAAAAGACCTAAAATTATAAAACTCCTGAAAGAAAATATAAAGCTCCTTGACATCTGTCCTGGCAATGATTTTTTCAATATGACACCAAAAGCACAAGCAAAGAACGCAAAAACAAATGAAGTAGGACTAAAGCAAACTACAAAGTTTCTGCACAGCAAAATAAACAATGAACAAAATGAATAGGCAACCTGTGGGACTGGAGAAAATATTTGCAAACCACCTATCTTTAAAGGTTTAATCACCAAAATATATAAGGAACATATACGACTCAATAGCAAACAAAAAATCTAATTAAAATGTGGGCAGAGAACCTGAATAGGCATCTTTCCAATGAAGACATACAAATGGCAAACACATACATGAAAACATGATGAATACTAACATTAGGAAAAAGCAAGTCAAAAAGACAATGAGATATTACCTCACACTTGTCATTCTTGTCAAAAAGACAAGAGACAGCAAGTGTTGGTGAGGATGTGGAGAAAGGGAACCTTTGAACACTATTGGTGGGAATGTAAATTTTTATAACTATTATGGAAAACAGTATAAAGGTGTCTCAAAAAATTAAAAATAGAACTCCTATATGATCCAGCAATTTCACTTCTGGGTATATAAGTGAAATAAATGAAATGACTACTAGAAGAGATATTTGTGTTCCCATCTTCACTGTAGCATTACTCACAAAATCTAACACATGTATATAATCTACCTATCTATTGACAGATGAATGGATAAAGAAAATGTGGTTATATTACAATGGAATATTACTTAGCCAGAAAAAAGAGGATATTCTGCCATTTTCAACAACATGGATATACTCTGAGGACATTGTTCTAAGTAAAATAAGTTAGAGAAAGACAAACACTGTATGATTTCACTTACATGAGAAATCTAAAAAAGCTGAACTCAGGAACAGAGAGTAGAATGGTGGTTATGAGGAGTTGGCAGAGGGAGGAAATGGGAAGATGTTGGTCAAAGGGTACAACTTCCAATTAAAGATGAGTAAGTTCTGAGGATCTAATGTAATGGTGTGACTATAGTAAAGAATACCGTAACATATACTTGAAAGTTGCTAATAGAATAGATCTTAAAGATTCTAACTACAATAAAAAAAATAAAGATCAAAGTAAACTCACAGCAAGTAAAAGAAAGAAAACAAAAATAAGAGCAGAAATCAATTAAAATCAAAACATAAAATAAATGAAACAAAAAGTTGATTCTTTTAAAAAGGTTAATAAAACTGACAAACTGTTAGCAGAATTCATAATGATGAAGAGAAGCTGCAAATGACCAATCTGAGAAATAAAAGAGGGGACATCACATAGGCACTACAGATATCAAAAGAAAAATAAAGGAATAGTATATAAAAAACTACATAAATATCTGGTAACTTAGAAGAAAAGGAACACATGATTACGGAGCATGAGCCACTAAAACTCACAATGAGAAATAAATAACACAAATATATATACAACTATTAAAGTAATTAAATCAGTAATTTAAAAAAACTTATGAAAGAGAAATTTCCAGGCCCACATGATCTCAATGGATAATTTTACCAACTATTTAAAGGATAATTACAGTCAACTGTAAGTAGTATCTCGCAAAAAACAGAAGAGGAAGGAACATTTCTGAAACTCATTTTTTTGAGTACATTATTCATTTAGCAAAATGAGACAGAGACAGCACACTAATCATTGTAAGGAGAATAATCATAACGATTTATAAGTAAACTATAAGGCAATATTTCTCATAAACTTAGGCACAAAAATCTTGACGAAATTATAGCAAACTTAACCCAGCAGTGCATAAAAAGAAATATATACCAAGACCAAGTTGGCTTTATTCCAGAAATGTAAATTTAGTTCAATATTTGAAATTTGATCAATGTAATCCACCATGTCAACAAGTCAAAGAAGAAAGATGGCAATGTAATATCAATCGGTGCAGAAAAATCATTTGACAAAATTCAACAACCATTCTTGATAAACGCTCTTAGAAAATCAGAATAGGAAAATTAGGAATCGTCTTCCACAAGATGTATGTTGAAGTCTTAACCCCCACTGCCTGTCAATATGACCTTATTTGAAAGTAGGGTCATTGCATACATAATTAAGTCAAGATGAGGAGATTCCGCAATTAGGGTGGGCTCTAATCCAATATGACATATCATTATGAGAAATGTCTCATATCATTATGAGATATTATGACAATATCATTATGAGAAAGACAAACAAAGAGGATGCCAAGTGACATGGCAGCAGAGATTGGACTGATGTGTCCACAAACCAAAGAAGCTCAAAGTTTACAGTCAACTCCAGAAGCAAAGAAAAAGGGATAGATCCAATTCTTTCCTAGTCCTGCCAACACCTTGATTTCAGACTTCTATTCTCCAGAGATGTGACAAAATAAATTTCTAATGTTTAAAGCCACCCAGATTGTGATAATTTGTTATAGCAGTTCTAGGAGACTACAGCAAAGGGGAAACAACTTTCTGAACTTGATGAGAATTCTCTGCAAAAATCCCACAGCTTATGTCATATGTAATGACAAATGACTGGATGCTTTCCATTTAAGTTTGGAAAAAAGGCAACAATGTCCACTCTCATCATTCTCATTCAGTATAGTACTGGAAGTCCTAGCCAGTGAAATAAAGCATAAAATGACATAAAGTCATAATGACTAGAAATAGAGAAATATAACTGCCCCTATTTATAAAACACTATATATATAGAAAATGCCAAGGATGGAACACCTGGGGGGCTGAGTCAGTGAAGCATCTGCTTTCGGCTCAGGTCATGATCCCAGAGTCCTGATATCAAGTCCCACATTGGGCTCTGAGCCTGCTGCTCCCTCTGCTTGTGCTCTTTCTGTCTGAGAAATGAATAAATAGAATCTTTAAAAAAGAAAAAAGAAAAGAAAAGAAAATGCCAAGGAATAAAAAACCAGAGCTTGTAGAACAAATATTTCTCAGCAAATTCAGAGGACATGAGATAAGCACATAATATCAACTGTACTTCTATATATTAGCAATAAACATTTGGAGACAAATTAAAAACAATGTACCTTTACAATCACTCCAAAATCATAGGTCATATGGTCAACATACATCCAATGTTATGATGCCTTCTATAAGATAGGTAGTCCCAGGGCTCATGATTGAATGATCTCTATCAAGGTGTAACATCTTGATCTCTAAATCCATTACTAAATTCACAGATCGTATCTCTATGAAGCCTCCCTAATCTATACACATCCTCTTTCTACTTCTCTCCCAAAATATGCAACCAATCCTTTATTGCCTAGACAGCAGCAAAAGCCAACTAACTAAATGGTCTACCTCCATTCATATTTATCCTTCATATATATTTCAGCTAAGGTGTTCTTTTTCCAAATACATAGCTTCTATGATTATAATACTTTAATGACTTTCCATTGCTCTTTGGATAAAGAGCAAACGTCTTACCATGGCCAGTAAGAACTCTAACTGTAAGTGTTGGTTTGCTCAGATCTGCCCCAGCTTACTTTGTTGCCAAGCCCAATTATTGAGTCTTTCATTCCAGTTTGGACAGTGAATTTTGTGGCCATTCTACCTAAAAAGCCTTGTATTGTCTGGCTCCAAATGACCTCTCCAGCCTCTCCCTACCCTCCATACCCTCTTATACCCATTGTCTCATCCACTCTGGTATTCCTTGGTCACCTGTTCATATCTAGCTATCTCCCATTAAAGAATCTTTGCCCATATGTTTTTTTATGCCTGCAAAGTTCTTCCTTTCTTCCTCACCTTCTTACCTCCTATAAACCTTCAAATCTTTCCCCAGAGAAGTTTCCCTCATCTCTATCACTTAGCCAAATTTCCTCATTATATGCATTCAGAACACCCTTCATTCTCGTCACAACAGATAAACTTTTATATTTGTCTAAATGTTTGTGATAAATATACCCACTGAATAATGAATAATAAAAATAAAGGAATGAATGACTGAAAGTAATATGTCCTATTATTGGTTTGAGTGATAAAACTATTTTTTTTAAAAGTCTACCAAATTAAGGTTTTGCCCAACAGAGGCTTTATTTTTCTTTTTTAAGATTTTATTTATTTATTTGACAGAGAGAGAGAGATCTCAAGTAGGCAGAGAGGCAGGCAGAGAGAGAGGGGGGAAAGCAGGCTCCCTGCTGAGCGGAGAGCCCGATGCGGGGCTCGATCCCAGGACCCTGAGATCATGACCTGAGCCGAAGGCAGAGGCTTTAACCCACTGAGCCACCCAGGCGCCCCGATAAAACTATTTTTTAAGATAAGGATGTCATGTCTCTTCAGTTCCCATAGGCCAAGTTTATTTGTTATCTTTTATTTTCTAGAATCTTGGCGAGAGATTTTAGGAGATCTCCTCATTCTGCTTTTCTCATACTTCCAGATACCCTTGAGATTTTTAGTGATGTTCTTATAATCCAAAATTCAGAATGGATATGTTATTCTTGTTTCTCTAATAAGCTGCATCATAGCATTATACTTCAAAATGTCCAGATTTCCCTTCCCTATTATTATAATTTCTCATACCCATGATTGCTACAATATTAAAGAGTTATCCCCATAAAGTTAAAACTAATTGCAGAGCATATTATCCCTTCTGATAGTAGACCCATCAGTAAGACAGGTTACTTAAATATTCTTATCAAAGATACCAAAAGAAGATATATGGATATATATACATATAAGAAGATATATGGATAGTAGTTGATTCTGCTCTGTCTTGCTTCTTTGCCATTTTTATCAACAGCATAACAAGGTTATCCTCCATGGTCATTATCCTTCTATATGACCTATAATCTTCTTTCTATTCTCTTTTCTTTAAACCTCAATCCAAAGTTCACCATAATGTTTCAACCTTTATGTTCCTAGATTTTCACAGGGGAATATATACCAGATATGTATGTATGCGTATGTGTATATGTGTGTGTGTTTGCACTTTGTCTTAGATACTTCTTCTGGAAAAAAAGATAGTTCTTCTGTCTTAGATACTTCTAACTGGCAAATTCTATGAAATATTTAAATTAGAAGTAATATCAACTCTCTACAATCTCTTCTAAAAATAGAAGCAGAGGAAACATTTCCTAATTCATTTATGAGGCTAATATTATCTTAATAACAAAGCAGGATACATACTTTGCAAGACAGTAAAATGAAAGACCAATATCTCTCGTGAACACAGATGCAAAATTCCTCAACAAAATATCAGCAAATCAAATCCAACAATGTAAAAAAAGAATTACACACCATAACTAAGTGGGATTTATTCCAGGTATGCAATGCTGCCTTAATGCTTGAAAATCAATTAATTTAATTTATCACACCAAGGTCTAAAAAGAGAAATCAAATGACCATTTTAACAGATACAGATAAAGTGTTCAAGAAAATCCAGTACCCATTCATGATAAAAACTCTTAGTAAACTAGGGATAAAAGTGAACCTCTTCAATTTTTTTAAAAAACATCTATAAAGGGGCACTTGGGTGTCTCAGATGGTTAAGCATCTGCCTTTGGCTCAGGTCACGATCCGAGGGTCCTGGGATTGAGCCCTGTATTGGGCTCCCTGCTCAGTGGGAAGCCTGCTTCTCCTCTCCCAGTCCCCCTGCTTGTGTTCCCTTTTGCTGTGTCTCTTTCTGTCAAATAAATAAAATCTTTTTTTAAAAAAATCTATAAAAGCCTACAGCTAAAATCAAACTTGATGATGGAAAACTAGGTATCTCCTCCCTAACACTGAAAACAAGAAGAGGATGTTCTTTCTCACCACTCCAATGCAACTTCATAGTAGAAGTCCTAGATAGTATGATAAAGCATGAAAAGGACATAAAAGGTACAGATATCAGAAAGGAAGAAATAAAAACTGTCCTTGGTTGTAGATGATATAACCATCTATGTAACAAATTCTAAAGAACTGACCAAAAAATTGCCTGGAACTAATAAGCAATTACAGCAAAGTTGCAGGATACAAAATTACAAAAATCAACCATTTTCCTATGTACCAGCAATGAACAACTGGAATTTGAAATTGAACACTCAACACTATTTACATTAGCCCTGAAAAATGAAGTAAATAGACATAAATCTAACAATATATGTACAAGCTCTAGATGAGGAAAACTACAATATTCTGATAAAGAAACAAAAGAAGAACTAAATAAATGGAGAGAGAGTCCATGTTCAAGAGTAGGAAGTCTCAATATTATTAAGATATCAATTCCTTCAAACTTTATCTGTGGATTTAATTCAATCCCAATAAAAATATGAGAAAGTTATTTTGAGACATGTACAAACTGACTCTAAAGTATATATGAAAAAGCAAAAAACCTAAAATAGTTAACACAATAATGAAAAAGAAAGTTGTAGGATGCACACTACCTGATTTCAGATCTTACTATAAAAGCGGTAATAGTATAGGTGAAAAAATTGACACATACATCAATGGAACAGAGTAGATAACCCAGAAAGTAGATAACCCAGGCTTGCATAAATGCAGGCAACTATTCTTTGACAAAGGAGTGAAGGTAATTTAATGGAGAAAGAAGTCATTAACAAATGGTGCTGTACAAATTGGAAACCAATATGAAATCAATCAGTCCATCAATCAAGAACCTCCATTCAAACCTTACACCTTTCAGAAAAATTAAGTCAATGTGGATGATAGGCCTAAATGTAAATGGCAAAACTATACGATATCTAGAAGAGAACATACAAAAAATAAAAGCAACTTTGTATTTGATGATGAGTTTTTAAATACAGCACCAAAAGCATAACCCATGAAAGAAAAAAATTAATTAGACTTCATTAAGATTAAAAAGTTTTTCTCTGTGAAAGGCACTGTTAAGTGCATAAAAACACAAGCTACAGATGGAGAGAATATTTTTTTCAGAACAAGTACCTGTAAAGGATTTATATCCAAAATTTACAAATAATTCTAAAAGCTCAACAAGAACAAAACCAAAAATACAATTAAAATACAGGTAAAAGATCTTAATAAACTACTCATCAACAAAGATATGCAAGTATCAAATAAGTATATAACATGCTCAATGTCATTAACATTAGGGAACTGCAAATTAAAACAATGAGATACCACTATTAGAATGGCTACAATCCAAAAAACCTGACACCACCAAATGCTGGTGAAGATGTAGAACAATAGGAAATCTCATTCACTGCTGCTAGTGATGCAAAATGCTATAGCCACTTTAGAGGATAATTTGGCAGTTCTTACATATCTAACCATATGTTTACTATATACTCCAGCATTTATAATATTAGGTGTTTAACCAAATGATTTGAAAACATATATCCACGCAAAAACCTGAGCAAATGTTTACAGCAATTTTTTCATACTTACCCCAAACTAGAATCTACCAAGATGTCCATTATTCAGCTATAAAAAGAGATGAAGTAGGAAGCTACAAGAAGATACAGACCAACTTTTAATGCATATTGGTAGTGAAATAAGCCAACCTGAGAAAGCTACATAATATATGATCCTAGCCACATGACATTCTGGAAAAGATAAAACTATAGAGTTAGTAAAAAGATCAGTGGCTGCCAAGGGCTCAGAAAATAGGGAGGGATAGATAGGTGAAAGATGGGGAGATTTTAGGGCAGTGAAGATTATTCTGTATTATACTGTAACGTTGAACACAGATTTGTCAAAATCCATGCAACTGTATAACACAAAAAGTAACCCCTAATGTAAACTATGGTTTTTAGTTAATAATAGTATATCATAAGGGTTTGTCATTTGGAACAAATGTGACACATTGGTGCAAGGTGTTATTAAGAGGGGAAATCATGTTGGGGTTTGTGAATGGGGTATACAGGAACTCTCCATACTTTACGTGCAAGCTTTCTGTATACTTAAAAAAATGGCTCTAAAAATGAAGTCTTACTAAAAATGTATGCTTCAATATTGTCTATTTCCACCAAATCTCAGTGGTATTACAATAAATTTATGCTTCCTCATAGTATAAATACTTGTTTGTATTTGCTTGTTCTCCATATGTTCTATATGGCTATACTAAGCAGCTGAAGACATGAATATTGTTTCTAATAATTTTCCTTCTTCATCTTATTCCTTCAATTAATATTTTTTCTTTTTTTTTAACTAAGGCTTTTTTTTCCTCCTTTCTCCCTTTTTTAAAGATTTATTTACTCATTTGAGAGAGACAGAGAGAGAGCATGTGAGTGGGGAGAGGGGTAGTGGGAGAGAGAGAATCCTGAAGCAGACTCCCCACTGAGCGTGGACCCTCACCCCCACAACATGGGGCTCAACCCCAGAACCCTGAGATCATGACCTGAGCTGAAATCAAGAGTCAGACACTTAACCAACTGAGCCGCCCAGGCGTCCCTTCTTCAATTAATACTTATGGGGTACCTGTTCATGAGCAAGTTACTATACTACTTGCCATGAATTTCCTGGCACAGACTACAATCCGTTGTCCTTTCTTGTAATTCAGCGGCTGCTCTTAATAATTGGTCATTTTGCAGTACTGTACATATGACCCTCAGCAATCCCTTACTGCATGCTGTGAAGAAATAGATCTTTATTCTTTATTCCTAAAGATTAAATTACTTACCTTGATAATTTTTTGGAAGAATTGAAAAATATAATTGCTTTACTCATTTCCCAACCCAAATGAGCTTAGTTCTATGACCACAAAAATTATTAATAGTGTAATTTATTGATTAAATCTCCTCTATTATCCATTATTTTAGAGTATCATCTTGTGATATAAGGTCTTATTTGCCATATATACTATAAATCTATTCAAAGTATGTTTTAAACTATTAACAAAGCTACTGCTTTAACATAAAGCGATATTTATATCCCCTTCTTTAATGGAGAGAAACAGTAATATCTTTGGATTGTTATGAAACAGGTAAAGGATATTTTTTGACTCAAGATTTGAGAATTTCACATCATGGTCCTTCCCCCTTCCTTTTTTTCTCTTAATTAATCTCAATGACTACATTTTATGAGGGAACATTAGGGCTCTGCAGGCCTATAAAACTTCCATCAGCAAATTACATTTCTTCCAGATAAATTGGATTTTTTTTGAAGCTCTTCGTCCAAAAGCATATGTTTTAAAGTCGATCGCTTGTAAATTTTGCTATCAAGATTTGCAATATCTTTATGTCACATGCATTCACAAAGTATTTTAAATGCCTTGTTAATTTTCAATTAAGGAAAATAAGACATTATATAGAGATATGACATATCTATTTATCAATAAGTACTAATATAGACATCAAAATTCTATATGGAGCAGAAAATTAAAACTTTATTTTCTAATTTTTGTGATTTCCGAATAACTGAGTAGGTAGATCCTTGAGATGTTTCTCTCTATTCTGATTTCATGAATTTAGTCATTTACTCACTAATCAATATTTACTGAAGCCCTAGAAGGTATAAAACACTAAATGGTGATTTCTGAGCTCTAGAATCTCACGTTCTTGAAAAATGAGAGATAAAGAGATAAAGAAGATACCAAATATTTACTCTAATTGTTGACCACACAACAGACTTATGAGCACAGATGAATAGAACAAGGGAGATGTGCAATAACTATTAATGAATTAGAAATGGTCACCACATCATTTTGCTCTTTCCCTCAGGCATGATGAATGAATAGAATAATAGAATCCAGGAGCCCTATGGTTCTCTAGTTAAGTACTTCTGAATGGATGCCAATTCTATGTTACCTGCTCCCAGTCTCCCCATGGTACTCCTAACTTCAGCCATTCTAACTACTTTCAGTTCTTTCAATAGAACTCACTGTCTCATCCCTCTAGAACTTTGTACATATAATACCCTCCTCCTGGAACTCCTTCACTCCCTTCCTTAATCTGCATTGCAAGTGACAACTTAACCTTCAAGACTCAGTTTAAAATATCTGTTGATGATGAAAAAATGTTCATCATCTTTAGCCATCAGGGAGATTCAAATCAAAACCACACTGAGATACCACCTTACACCAGTTAGAATGGCCAAAATCAACAAGACAGTAAACAACGAATGTTGGAGAGGGTGTGGAGAAAGGGGAACCCTCTTCCACTGTTGGTGGGAATGCAAGTTGGTGCAGCCACTTTGGAAAACAGTGTGGAGATTCCTCAAGAAATTAAAAATAGAGCTACCCTATGACTCTGCAATTGCACTACTGGGTATTTACCCCAAAGAAGCAGATGCAGTATAAAGAAGGGCCACATGTACCCCAGTGTTCATAGCAGCAATGGCCACAATCGTCAAACTGTGGAAAGAACCAAGATGCTCTTCAACAGATGAATGGATAAAGAAGATATGGTCCATATATACAATGGAATATTACACCTCCATCATAAAGGATGAATACCCAACTTTTGTATCAACATGGATGGGACTGGAAGAGATTATGTGGAGTGACATAAGTCAAGCGGAGAAAGTCAATTATCTTATGGTCTCACTTGTGTGTGGAGTATAAGGAAAAACATGGAGGACACTGGGAAAAGGAAAGGAAGGGTGAATGGGGGGAAATCAGAGGGGGCGATGAACCATGAGAGACTGTGGACTCTGAGCAACAAACTGAGGATTTTGGAAGGGAGGGATGTGAGGGGTTGCGTGAGCCTGGCGGTGGGTATTGAGGAGAGCATGTACTGAATGGAGCACTGGGTGTGGTGTATGAATAATTAATCTTGTAACACTGAAAAAATAAAATAAACGTATTCGGGGGGAAAAAAAAGAAAAAAATACCTTTTGATGGAAATAATTTATTGTGCACCTAGGTAGTGAGTTTAAAAGATGAATGAAACATGGTCTCATGGGGATCTCACTTTCTATAGAATAAAATATAATTGGAATAAAATACCACCTTTCCATATGCTTATTCCCTAATTATATGCAATAATTATAAAGCTCTATGTTCTTTGAATTTGCCTGTAGAAATCAGCTCAGGTCCTTTTAGATGACTTCACAATTAACTTAATATTTATTGAATACTGACTTTGATTCAAGCATTTGCAGAAGAAAAACACATTAAGAATATTATTATCCTCCAAAATAAGTGACCATACTATAAATTTCATATTGAGTCTATCTTTTGATATTAAGGTAGACTGTCTGTTTTCTTGCATATAACAGTAATTTTTCTAAGACACCACCTGTATTATACTGGCCTAACTAGAATATTTATCTTTGGAAATTTTGTTGAATGAATGAAATGTGTAATTCTAAATTATTTTTCTAAGTTTGATTCATTACTAGATACCTAATAGGAACTAATTTTGAACAAAGCCTAGTACTGCAAATACAAAAGATACAGGAGAAATTACAAAAAAAAATCTTATATATTATGCCTAAGGAATATATATATATATATGTATATACATACATATATGTATGTATATATATAAATACACACATATATACACATATATAAATGTGTGTATATGTATGTATATGTATATATGTGTGTATATATATATACATAATTGGTCAAGTAAGATTATATTGTGATGAGAAGAACAATGAGTAGAATTTAGAAACAAGTAGAGAGGAGATAAGAAGGGCATTTTAGAAGCAGACAGAAAGAGAAGACAGGTGAGAAGTAATGGATAAGACACTCTGAGAATAGTGACTTTTTCCCCTAAAGACTGAAGCAGAAGATCTGTTTTAGACAGTGGAAAGAAGAAATTGGAAAGGTCAGAGAGAGCTAGGACCATGAACAGCATGCATAATTTAGATGCCACTTTGGGTAAGCAACAAGAAAGCATCAAACGCTTTTGACAAGGGAAGTCACATGTTAATAACACTGTTTTAAGGAGAATGGTTTTACTGCAATGTATAAAGTAGATTGGAATGAAAGGGTCTACAGACAGAGTCCAATGAGGTGATTTCAATTGCTCAAACATAAAGGAAAAACCATCTGAACTACTATTGAGCTAAATATATATATAAGTAGCAAAGGGTAACAACATTGGGTAAAATCGAAAAATACAATTTAAGAAGCTTATTTCCAACATTTTTTTTGCTAATATTGGATTTGTAAATACAGTGGTTATGATAAAATCAGTTGAAACCATTTCAATAGTCCTGAAAAGCTTTTTGAATGCATTAAATAAATTTATATTTAAACAAAAATATCTAATAATTTGAAATATCTTTGGAAGTTGTAGAATAAGACTACCCAACTTCAAGACTTATTATAAAGCTACAGTAATCAAGACAGTGTGGTATTGGCCAAAGAAAAGGCAAATAGATCAGTGGAACAGAATAGAGAGTCTAGTAATAGACATACATATACATATACATATATATATATATATATATATATATATATATATATATATATAGTCAACTGATCTTTGACAAAGGAACAAAGGAAATCAATGGAGCAAAGGGAGTCTCTTCAACAAATGGTACTGGAACAACTGGACATCCGCATGCAAAAAAAAAAAAAAAAAAGAATCTAGATACATACTTTATACCCACTACAAAAGTTAGCTCAAATGGATCATAAACCCAAATTCGAAACAGAAATCTATGAAGTTAGCAGAAGATAATATAAAAAAAACCCCTACATGACCTTGGGTATGGTGATGCCTTATTAGATACAAGAGCAAAGATACAATTCATGAAAGAAAAATTGGTAAGTTGGACCCTATTAACATTAAAAACTTCTCCTCTGTGATGGACAATATCAAGAGAATTAAAACATAAGCTACAGACTGGGAGAAAGTATTTGTGAAAGACACATTTGATAATGGACTATTATGCATTATATGTAGAAAACTCTTAAAAATCAACAATTAAAAAAAAACCCAAACCACCCAACTTAAAAATGGGCCAAAGACCTTATCACACACCTCACCAAAGAAGATATACAGATGTCAAGTAAGCATTTGAAAAGATGTATTGTGCAACATGTCATTAAGGAAATGCAAACTAAAACTACAATGAGACACCACTATATGTCTTTTAAAATGGCCAAAATCCAGAACACTGATAGCATCATATGCTGATGAGGGTATAGAGCAACAGGAACTGTCATTCATAATTGGTGAGAGTACAAAACCGCACAGCCATTTAGGAAGACAGTTTGGCAATTTCAGAAAAAACTAAATATACCCTTACTATAGGATCCCGCAACCATGCTCCTGGGTGTTTACTCCAAAGACCTGAAAACTTCTATCCACAATAAAACCTGTACCAAGATGTTTATAGCAGCTTTGCTCACAATTGCCAAAACTTGGAAGCAACCAAGACATCCTTTAGCAGGTGAATGGGTACATAAGCTGTGGTATATCCAGACAGTGAAATATTACTCAGTGCTAAAAAAAATGAGCTATCAAGCCATAAAAAGACATGGATAAATCTCACATGCATAACACTAAGTAAAAGAAGCCAGTCTGAAAAGGCTACATACTATATGATTCCAATTATATAACATTCTGAAAAGTCTAAACTAGGAGACTAGGTTTCCAGAGGTAGGAGAGAGAGACAGATAGAGAGAGCACTGAGGATATTTTAGTAAAGTGAAAATACTCTGTATATTATAATGATGCATATATGTCATTGTTATTCTTTCCAAATTCATAGAATGTACGACAACAAGAGTGAACCAATCCTAAGGTAAACTATGGACTTTTGGTGATTTGGATGTGTCAGTGTAGGTCCACCCTAGGTAAAAAATGTACCATTCCAGTGGGTGAAGTTGACAATCAGGAAGGCTATGCACGAGTGGAGGCAGGAGGTGTATGAGAAATCTCTGCACCTTCTTCTCAAATTCTGTCATAAACCTACCACTGTTTAAAAAACAGGTTTTTTTTTAAAGACTACATATTGGGTGATTTTATTTACATATAGTATCCAGAAAAGGCACGATTCTAGAGACAGAAAGCAAATCACTGGTTGCCCGAGACTGGGGGTGGGAGCAGGGGTTGAATGCAAAGGGACTTGAGGGATATTTTGGGGGAAATGGGAGAGTTCTAAACCTGGAATGCGGTTATGATTGCAAATTCTACAACTTCAAAGAAATTGCTGAAATGTATACTTACAATGAAATTTTATGGCATGTTTGTTATATCTTAAAAACAGGTTTAAAATATATCTTACATGTGAGATAGGTAAAAGAATTATGGTCATTCTGCCTATGTTTTGTTTTTTTTTTTTTCATTCTGCCTATGTTATCACAAGTATAACAAGGATAGCTATGGTGGAGCAGAATAATAATACAAAAAATAGAATCAATATAGGTTACATGATCAGCTCTGCTTAGTTAAACCACTTTATAACCCCAAACCATTAAGGTTTACTGAAAAATATTCCATTGATCTTTAAAATTTTTCTAGATATGTCTTCTGAGGCAAGGGAAATAAAAGCAAAAATAAACTATTGGGACTACATCAAATGAAAAAGCTTCTGCACAGAGAAAGAAACAATCAACAAAACTAAAAGACAACCTACTGAATGGGAGATGGTATTTGTAAATGACATATCTAATAAAGGGTTAGTATCTAAAATCTATCAAGAACCAATACAATTCAACACCCAAAAAGCAAATAATCTAATTAAAAAATAGGCAGAAGTCATGAACAGACATTTCTCCAAAGAAGACATACAGATGGCAAACAGACACATGAAAAGATGCTCAACATTAGGGAAATGCAAATCAAAACTACAATGAGATATTACCTCACACCTGTCAGAATGGCTAAAATTACCAACACAGGAAACAACAGGTACTCATGAGGATGTAGAGAAAAGGGAAACCTCTTTCACTGTTGGGAATGTAAACTGATGCAGTCACTCTGGAAAACAGTATGGAGGTCCCTCAAAAAGTTAAAAATAAGGGGTGCCTGGGTGGCTCAGTCAGTTAAGTGTCCAAGTTCTGGTTTCAACTCAGGTCCTGATATCAGGGTTGTAAGATGGAGCCCCAAGTCGGGCTCTGCACTCACGGCACTCAGCTTGAGATTCTCTCCCTTTTCCTCTCCCTTGTTCTCTGCTCCTCTCCCTACTTGTGTGTATATGTGCTCTCTCCCTAAAATAAATAAATAAAATATTTTGAAAAAGTTCAAAATAGAACTACCCTACGATCTGGCAATTGCACTTCTAAGTATTTACCCAAAGAAGACAAAAATACTGATTCAGAGAGATACACGCACCCTGATATTTATGGCACATTATCAACCATAGCCAAGTTAGGGAAAGAGCCCAAATTTCCACTGACTGATAAATAGATAAAGAAGATGTGGTATATGTATACTATGGAATATTACTCAGCCATCAAAAAGAATTAAATCTTGGGATTTGCAAATGCAGTGGATGGAGCTAGAGAACATTATGCTAAGTGAAATAAGTCAGAGAAAGTCAAATACCGTACGATCTCACCCATATATGGAATTTGTGGGGGAACAAAAAGAGAGGCAAACCAGGAAACAGACCCTTAACTATACAGCAAAAACTAAGGGTTACTGGAGGGAGGTGGGTGGAGGATGGGTGAAATAGGTGATGGGGATTAAGGAGGCACTTGTTGTGATGAGCACCAGGTATTGTACGGAAGTGTTGAATCACTATATTGTACAGCTAAAATTAATATATACACTATATGTTGACTAACTGGATCTTAATAAAACTTAAAAAAAAAACCTACAGTGAGCTATCACCTTACACCTGTCAGAATGGCTAAAGTCAAAAACAGAAGAAACAACACGTGTTGGTGAGGATGTGGAGGAAAAGGAACCCTCATGCACTGTTGGTGAGAATACAAATCGCTACTGCCACTGGAGAAGACAGTATGGAGGTTCCTCAAAAAGTTGAAAACAGAACTACGCTATGATCCAGTAATTGCACTCCTAGGTATTTGCTCAAAGAACACAAAACACTAATCCAAAAGGATATACGTAGCCCTATGTTTATTTGTTTATTGCAGCATTATTTACAACAGCCAAATCATGGAAGCAGCCCAAATATCCATTGATAGAAAAATGGATAAAGAAGAAATGGTACACACACACACACACACACACACACACACACATTTTAGCCATAACAAAAATTGAAATTTTGCTATTTGCAATAGCAAGGATGGAGGGAGAGAGTATTATGCAAAGTGAAATAAGTCAGAGAAAGACAAATACCATATGATTTTACTTACATGTGGAATTTAAGAAACACAACAAACAAAGGAAAAAAAAAGACAGAGGCAAACCAAGAAACAGACTCTTAACTATAGAGAACAAACTGATGGTTACCAGAGGGGAGGTGGGGGGAAGGGTATGCTTATTAGGAAGAGCACTGAGTATTGTACAGAATTGTTGATCACTATATTGTATGCCCCAAACTAATATAACACTGTATGTTCGTTTTACTGGAATTAGCATAAAAAAACTTAATGAGAGTGGGCTATAAAGATACATTAATAACATCCTTTGAAAAACAAACAAAGGGGCATCTGGGTAGCTCAGTCAGTTAAGTGTCTGACTTAACTCTATTCGTCTTTTGTTTTTCAGATAGTTTTTCAGATTTGTTTTTCAGCTCAGGTCATGATCTCAGGGTCCTAAGATCAAGTCCCTCATCAGGCTCCATACTCAGCACAGAGTCTGCTTGAGATTCTCTCTTTCCCTCTCCCTCTGACTCTGCTAATGTGCTTTCTTTCTCTCTCTCAAATAAATAAAATCTTAAAGAAAAAAGAAAAACAAAATAGAAATATCATCCGAAATTTCACTATTTACTTTTGTTTCTTGTTTTTTTTTGTTCTTCACTTTGTAGAATCTATTTTTCCAATGTTTAATTAAAAATTATGAAATATATTAATCTTTGATTCATAGAAGCAATACTTCTCTGGCTTAAACAGCAAAAGATGACATAATAGAATTTTCCATCTTAAATTTTGTTTCTCAATTCAGCATAAATTACATTCACAAAACCGGTTACATACTTTTGCTTGATATATTACCTTGTCTGACTTGTCAGCTTGAAGTCAACAATAGATTCCTTAAATAAACCAATGCCTTCAATATCAATGACATCATCCACATCAGGCTCAGTAGCAACCAACGTTATGGGAAACTTCCAAATCCCATCTGTTATGCACTCTATTTTCAGTGTAATTTGAGTCCTTAAATAGAAAAAGAGATTACAAAGGATACTACAGGAAAACAAGCAAAAAGAGAATACAATATAGCAGACCAATATCTAGGGTGAAAATGTAAGCAAACCTTGTGGTTTTGGTAAAAATACTGGGACTTTTAATTCTTTTTAAAATTTTTAATTTATTTTTATTTTTTAAAAATATTTTATTTATTCATTTGAGAGAGAGAGAGACAGAGAGAACACAAGCAGTGGGAAAGACAGCAAGAGGGAGAAGCAGACTCCCTGCTTAGCTGGAAGCCGGGGGAGAGGCTCCATGTGGGGCTCAATCCCAGGACCTAGAGATCATGACCTGAACCGAAGGCAGGCGCTTAACCAACTGAGCCACCCAGGTGCCTCCAGGACTTTTAATTCTTTAAAAAATGCAGATGACTGTGAATTACATTTTAGGAATAAATTTTAGGTCTTTAGTTATATTATCAATCTCCCTGTGAGATAATTATTTTGTAGCACATCTTATCTATGTTCTAGTTATTTACTAAGAACCAGTAAAATGTATAGAATTGACTGCAAATTTTCCATAACCAGCACAGAATATGGAAAGTAACATTTAAGAATCCAAGGCTAGGTTGGCAAAGGGACCCAGGTGCTATACAGATAGGTCTGTATGGAAATTTTGTTCAAAAGGAAACATTGTGAGAAACTTTTTTAAATTTTTATTTCATGTAGGAAAAATTATATTTTCTGTGGAAACTTACAAAGCTCACAAAATTGACTTAAATATTTTAAAAATTAAATTCTAATTTTAATTGAAATTAAAAGACCACACATACTTTACATAATAATTTATAATTAAGTGGCAGCTGAATTAATGAAGTGAATAGAGATTGCCTTTCTAAGCATTTGGCTATGAAGGAGAGTGGAAACATGGGGCAGTACGTGACACTGAGGAATGGTTACTTGTTTGTTTGCTTGCTTAGGGTGGAAACAATGCACACATATAATGGTGTGACTGTAATATCATATGTCAGATTGGACAACAAAATCACAATCCTTTTACCTTAAAACTTTCACAAAGAACAGCAGGTCAAGAGTTCCAAGAGAAAGTTGAGCTAAGATAATTATTATTTCTTAAGAAACTCTAAGACAAATGGTATCGATCATTTATTTATTAAAAAATGTTTAGACCTGTGTTAAATTAGAATCATCAGGCTGATTCATGACCATAATACTAACTATTGATCTCTCAAGCTTTTGTATTAGACTCTTGATTATTACTGAAAGAAAAGGTCAAGACCTATAGAAATAATCTTGTTTGTTTTTGTAAAAACCATCATTTAGGACCCTGACTATTATTTTTTTTATTATTATATACACTACTCTGTGAAAAGAAGAATGTGAAAAATTACCTTGTATTAACTGCTGTGAAATAATGCTATATTTTCTTTTCACCAAAACATGAAACTTTTGTTTTCTTTCTTACCTCGCCAAACAGGAAGAAAATAATTGAATTTAATACTTATTTTACTTATCTAGGTAAAGCATGGCCTAGATATAACTGTTTTCTTGTTATTTTTCATAATTTAGAGCTGTTGGGTTCATTTTGGTTTTTCTCATTTAACTGTCTTCCAGTGAACCATCCCAAATAAATAAGGAAGAAAGAATGACAAAAGTAAATGAATATATACATATATAAATAAAACAGAATTATTAAACTACATCAGAATATCACACAACACTCACAAAAATTTATGAATCATGCATACAAGTTGTCCTAAAACAGTTCTACATTCACCAAGAAGCTCTAAATCCACAAAATGTTGAAGGGATATAAATTCACACTGGTTGTGCTCATATTCACTAATGAAAACATTCTCTCCTTCTGGTTGTTGCTGGTAATTTCCATATCACTAAATCAACATAATACAAATCTAAATGTGAAAAAAAATACTATGAAACAAACACAGAAAGCTATCAAAGTGGAAGAGAAGATAAATGTTTACAGTATACTATCTTCTTGCAGCATGGTTTTACTATTGTTTCCTGAAGATGACCCCGGTATCTTTTAGTTACTGAACTACATATTCAAAGCCACATGGCTACACCAAATACGTAGTTAAACTATAGAAAAGATTAAAAGCACAGGTAATAATTCAGCTGTCTTTTCATTGCAAGGCTGTATTTTTGTACTTTGTGTGTATCGTGGTACTGATCGGTATCTCTATATTAAGACATAAAGAAAGCCCTATTTCAGACGTGACCTATCATACAGCATTTAGATGTGTTAAGTACCCGTTGCCTGAGAAGTAAATATAAATACATTGGATGAGTTTTCACAGAAGAAAGACATTCAAAGTCACTATTTTCATAGATTCCAATATCCTCTTAAGCCTTACTAAAGGATGTGCAATGATATAGTTTTGGTGGTGAAAGGGTAATGACAGCAATTACAAAGTAGAACACAGCTGAGGCATTTTTTATCATTCGAACTGGTTCTTTGAAGTAGTATCAAGAAATATCATGTTGGGGCATCTGGGTGGCTCAGTAGGTTAAGTGTCTGACTAGTGATTTTGGTTCAGGTCATGATCTCAAGGATCACGAGATTGAGCCCTGTGCCGGGCTCTGTGCTCAATGGGAAGTCGGCTTGAAGATTCTGTCTCTCTGCCCAACCCCTGCCCCGACTCTCTCAAATAAATAAATAAATAAATAAATTTTTTAAAAAAGGAAACATCATGTTCTTAATGCACAGCACCAAGTCAGTAATATTTTTAAAAATTTTACAAAGTGTACCGCTCTTTTGTGAATATTATACCCTAATGACCTTTGGGAGGTTATAATTTGTGAAGGAGATCTTAGATTTCTAATCATTTGGACTACTTTCTCTCATCAGAATACTTTTCAGAGTTCAGAGAGCTAGAGATAATCTACCTCAAAATATTGACTTCAACAGCATTACAAGGTAATACAATCCAAGCATAAAAGATGGAAGGAAAAATCAACATTATTTTGTTTAATAGAGTAATAATATGTGGTTTCAAAAAGTAATAATATTATTTAAAGAAAAAAGATTTACCTCAATGGTTTCTTTGGTGCAAATACCACATTGAAGACCAATGCTATCATTTCAGTTTTGATATGATAAGATTTTTTGATCATATATAAAGCTACACAGGATCCTAAGTTAGACTTCATAACTTCAGATTCAAATTGAATTTCATATTCAAATTCACGTTTCAGAGGCGTATCTAAAAAAATAAAAATTAAAATGATTTCAAATTAATTAAATATATATAGATTGAAAATCAATTATCTGTCATCACCAATCATGCACAGGGTATTTAGAGGGAGGGAGATGGTTTATTGTATTTACCCTTGTGTTCATAATACCTAGTGCATTACTATGTATACAATAGTATTCTATTATGGTTTTTGTTAAAAGGTAGATAAATGAATGAATAAAAAATAAATGCAGAAAACAACTCCCACTACATTAAATTTTTAAAATTCAGATTTATGAAACAAGAAATAGCCAGATGGAAATTAATAATCAATATTTACCATAAAATATAAATAAAATGGTATAGTCTATATAATAAATATATTAAAAGTTTATAGACTTATAATTTATAAAGAAAGATTTGAATTAAGTTTAAGGAATATTAAAACAGCATCCCAATTTATTTGGGCAGAATTTTCAAGTTCTGGTATATTTTAATAAAAGAGAGAGTTCTTCATGTTTTAGTCTGGAGTTTTAGAGATAATCAAGCTAACCATATTTTCTTAACCAGTAGGTTGCCAGAGGAAAGTTATAGCAGGGTTTTGTTGGGTACATGTGAAAAATATCTTAAATCCAGTACTGGCGTGTATAAGAGAAGCACAAACATCTATTATATTAACTCTCCACATACATGTAAGGAGCCCAAATGCCAAATTGAGAAATTTGTTGCATATAGATCATAAAAGAGAGATCAGGAAACCATAACTTGACCTGGTCCACAGCTGAGGTAACTTCTAAAGTTTGTCTGTAGTGTATAAAGGTAAATGTGATCCTTGGATTCACAGAACTAATAGCCACCTTTCTTTAAGCAATCCAAACAGAAAACGGACCACCTTTAAGAAGTAGCTGATTATAATGTATGCTGTAGAACTCTAAAACATAGCGTGGCTGTAACAAGCCCAAGTCACATTTAATGATTATCCAGCAAAGCTCATTAATGTGAAACAACTGGCTGACCCTCATCCTTACAAGGTCCCTTTTTTCCTTTTTCCACATGTAAAAGTATATTTCTGATCTACTAAATTGCTAATTTTTATCCTGTTGGTAAGATCAGCAATTACTGTTCCTATCAGTAACCTGTCTTTGCTATAGCAAAATCAACATGTCTACATATAATGTGTCTATTTGTTCTGGGAATGAGACACGGAATTGTTCCATAGGAAGCCATAATCCATACAAAGAAAGAGCATTTAAGAATTTTAGAGTGGTTAATGGGAGATGAAATTTCCACTGCATTCAAATAACATAATATTTTTAAAGCAAATACTGTATGTAGTTGAGCTCTACATCTGTTTCTACTTAATTACTAAAGCTTTTATGGGAATGCTTGTGACAGAATGAAGACAAGAAATGAGAAGCTAAATTTAGTTTCAGAAGCACTGAAACCCCTGTGGAGAATCTGTCACCATGGATGTTATAATTGTAATCATAAGAAGATCCATTGGTACAAAATAGAGACATGATTATCAGCTAAAGGACAGGAGGTTAGACAAGTAGAAACAATATGAATATATTTTTCAAACTACACATATCCCCCTTGTCTGTAACTGGAATATATTGATCTGAGCCCGTAAAGGAGAGGGAGAGAAGAAAGCTGAACAAAAACACAATAAACTGACATTGGGTATTATATCTTAAAAATAATCTGTTAGAGTCTCTGCATTTTATTTGCAAAGTCATATTACCAAGTGAGAAACATGGTTTTTGTTAGGCTCCTAATTCGGAGAGAAACTATGCAGTATTTTTCTGTGGATTGGGTGGATAAGTGCTAAGTCAGTGAGGCCAGTATAAATTAATTATGTGATTGTTGGATAAAATTAATCTCTCATGACAAACATAGCTCATAACTCTAAAAGAATACCTGCACATTTCTAAAAAAAATCTAGGGGCGCCTGGGTGGCTCAGTGGGTTAAGCCTCTGCCTTCATGATCCCAAGGTCCTGGCATCGAGGCCTGAATCGAATCGGGCTCTCCGCTTAGCGGGGAGCCTGCTTCCCCCTCTCTCTCTGCCTGCCTCTCTGCCTACTTGTGATCTCTCTCTCTGGCAAATAAATAAATAAAATCTTAAAGAAAAATCTAAATAAATGTAGTTTCCCTTAATACACATTACAATTTCAAAGTTACAAATCAACAGTCCTTGAGACTACCGCAACAAATTTTTCAACATCGAAGGAAAATCCTATCGTTTTTTTTTTAGCAAACCCTTTAAAAGGCACTTAAATTCATGAAACTAGCAGGATAAACATATATCTGACTTCAAATTGTGTTTTACCAGTAAGCAAGAAGCTTTCCTTGAAATGACAAGTACGATTTTTGTCCTCATGGAGCTGATGACTGAGAGGCAATAACTGGTAATAATTACTACCAGTAATACTACCAGTTTTTAATTACTGTGATAACTGCTATTATGGAAAAGTAAAAGAGGCATGAGAGTATCCATCCTGGGAACCTGGCTGCGAACGTCCTGCGGAGGAAACCAATACACCAAAATCGAAAGGTGATAAAAGTTACCCGGATGTAGAAATTAAGAAAATGCCTCCTAGACATCATCAGAGCAGCATGGGGAAGTTTTCTAGGGTGGAAACCACCTTAGCGCATTTGAGAAAGAACTTATGTGGATGAAGCAGAGAAAGTGGCAACAATTTGTCAAAAGATTAAGTGGGCAAAGTAGGCAAGACTATATATACAGGTCATGGTGAGGAGCTGGGACTTCTAAGAATAACAGGAGGCCACTGAATGTTTTAAATGTCAGTAATATGCTCTTTTAATGGCAAATTGAGCAAAAGGGGATTAGAAGAGAACTTAAGGATGTTTCCACGGTAGTTTAGACCAGGTGGTGGCTTGCACAAGGGTGAGAGGAAGATGTAGATTAAAATCAAATAATGTCCTGCTCTGTATAAAGTGGGAGAAATGTGAGCAGTCATGACTGGCAACTAGAATCACCAGCTTATCACTTCTGTCCTGTATGTGTACCCTTGACATATATACAAAATATTTACTCAAACAGGTTTCAGAGAATTTCATAGTATGATATCTGTATCTATCTATATTCATATCCGTATCTATCTATTGTGTCACAAAATAATAATGGTGATAATTATTTGGGTATGGCAGTAGAGTCATTATATTGAACAGAAGGGGCATGTCTCCCATCCAGATAATGTCCCTGCATAATTATCATTCAACCTAATGCCTGCATCATAGTGACAATAAATCATGCAGTGGGAGCTACGTTGGCCAGTGGTTCGTCACGAAGGTGAATTTGCTCAGGGCAACGACTGAATTTTATTCAATGTAGGAGAACATCGGACATTTTAAAAAAAAGAGAAAACATCTGACTAAATATGATAAATAATCAGAAAGTATTGGATTATAACAAATTAATTTACAAAATATACTTTGAAATTATGTATTATACCATATAGGTATACCATATACATTTTAATCTGTAAGATTAAATTATACATATTTTACCATATTATACAAACAGTATATATATACATATATCGTATATGTATATATGTATGTATCTGTACACAGATACATACACATGTATCTGTATACACATGTATACATACATATACATATATACACACATATATGTACATACATATATTATACATATACCATATTATACCATATGTATACCACATACATTTTAATCTGTAAGAAATACATGTCAAGGCAAACCAAACAAAAAGGTCTCAATTATGGATAAATGACTATTAAAGAATAATGAACATTGTTATTCATGTTCTTTCCTTAAATTTCTGCAGTTTTCCCTTCATTAACAGACATGCGCATTTGTTAGAATATCATAATCACATAAGGAATGAATGGAATGCTGGAGACAAATCTGATATAGATGAAGACAGCAAAGTATGCAAAGAAAACAGAGAAGGCTGGATAAACTCACTAAAGCTATTTTCTCTCAACAAGTAATGAAGAATGAACCATTCTTACTATTTTTTTAATAAAGTTGCAAACCTTGGAAAAAAAAAAAAAAGCTCCAAATCTTTCTGAAGGGGCATTTCACTGACATGTTTTTACTTCAGTTTCATAAGGTCATCTAATAGACCAGACATTTTGATTAATTTAAAATAACTGCATGTTCCTCTGCTATGACTACAAGAACAGTAAATTACAAAGTGAAAAATTAAAGGAAGAAAGTGGCCTCATATCTGATGCTCTTTTTGCACATTTTATTTGAAATAACATACCAAAAAGAAAAGATAAAGGGATTTCTTGCAACATAAATATTTGATCTCTACTTTTTGCAATTAGATTAAGCTCCAATTTCGGTCTCTAGCCAATATTTAGGCATCATGTTTTTGTACTTTCTTTTTCATAGAATATTCTTCTGTGTATTAATGAGAAAATCCACTGAATGACATTGAGAGGACCATGTTTCCATTATAAAACATTATTTGTCAGTGACTGAAGATGGGCACTCTAATACATCACTGTCACAAAATATCCAACTAGAGCCTTCAATGACAATAATGGTAAGGTCTAACACTCATGGAACACATACTTAGAACCATACACTTTCTAAGGATTCCATGCATTTACATATTTAATCCTCAGATATATCCCATGAAGTAGATACCATTAGTGGAAGAAACTAAGTTTCTAGAGAGGTAAAGTAATTTTCTCAAGGCCCTAAAAATACCAAATGGAAGAACCCTAGGTGCCTGGGTTTATACTTCCCAACCTAGGATATGAGGCCGGTCATGTGGCACAATTGCTGAGAAGATACCATTAACAGCAGCCTCTGAAAATGTGCAGGACATAACCGGCACAATGGAGTATGGTGGTTCTCAGGGCAGAGTCCTTGGTCACTAAAACATTTAGAGCCTGGTCTGAAGAAGAGGACCCCAGAAGAGAAATGGAGGAGAGACAACCAACGAGATCATAAATAATAAGACTAGTCATGAAAACTAGGAGTAGGACGTCTTTCAACTGGGTCAAATGGTAAATGCTACTGACAGGCTGAGTGAGCTCGGGACACAAACCTGGCCATAGGATTAGGCATACTTGTTAAGGGTGGTCTCACTAGAACAGTTAAGATAGAAGCCTTAACAGAGTTAGTTGAGCAAAGAAAGTAAAATGAACGAAAGCAGAGGAAAGGATCAAATCTGGAGGCCAAGGTAGGATGATAGAAGGACCAATCGCAGGTTTTTAAGGAGCCGTTTGTGATTACAGACCAAACAGGGCAGGAGAATTTATTTATTTATTTATTTGTTTATTTATAAGATTTTATTTATTTATTTGGCAGAGAGAGAGATCACAAGTAAGCAGAGAGGCAGGCAGAGAGAGAGGGGGAAGCAGGCTCCCCACTGAGCTGAAAGCCCCATGCGAGGCCTCCATCCCAGGACCTTGAGTTCATGACCTAAGCTGAAGGCAGAGGCTTTAACCCACTGAGCCACCCAGGCACCCCAGGGCAGGAGAATTTACATATGACATGCAAACAACATAAGCAGGATGATGGAAAAAAAGACCAATGTGACACATATATTAGCAAATCAGACACACAGAAAAGATAACAGATTAATCAAAGAACAATGGCCTCAAGTTATAGAACATCTGGAAAATAAAAGAAGAGGCATGAATCTGATATGCAGTTAAACAATAAAACCACTCCCATAGAAAAAGTCTTAGAGACAGTCACTACACTAATTCCCGGGGAGGCACAAAGAATGCATAGACCAAAAATTATGTAAGAAGAATAAATACAATTATGGGGGAGATTATGTTCACACAGAATAATTTGTAATCTTATAGAAATGACATTGCAAAATACAGTCTCAATACTCACATACAATATTATTCCAGTAGGGCAATACCAATTGATTTAAATACTGCAGGTGCATAAATCTGACACACTGGACAGATGTTCTTTGAATTCCTTGACAATAGTCTGTGTGTTATTAATCTTGCCATCTCTGGGGCTCAGCAAAGTATCTGGCAGCAAAGATGCTCGCAAGATTGTTGTTGAATGAAAAAAAATGAAGGTGATCAATCCTGGTTAAGTCAATGGTGTGTGTGAGGAATCAGTGGAAGGAGGGCAGAGAGGTCCTGGCATTTTCATTTAATGAGGCTTGGTAAGGTTTTTTGGACTCTCAGGGAAAGATGAAGGTAAAGGGAGACTTATGGGAAGGGAATGTTGGGGATTATGATCTCCGACTTACCATATTTACATAGAGGGGCTTACTCAAGAAAAGTAAAGTATAGGAGGAAAAAAAATCTCAGCATCAATCGGCCTCCTCAATCATGACTTGTCATGGGGGGAGGGGGAAGCAACATATCTGATCAGTGAATATGGGTGAAGGAATGGAACGTGAGCAGATGAGCAGAGCTTTTTCTTTCCTAATGTCTTCAATCCAGAATACACTTTCTCCTCCTTCTTCACGTGCACATTGTTTATTCCTGCCAAGAGTCTATACTGGCTAGTCTGGGGTGAATGCACTTCATTTTGGTGGAAGGTATTAATAAGCCCAAATGAGTCCATAGTGTCAAATCACTTTTCAGTTCACCTTTATAATTAATAGAGGTGACCTTTTGATCCCCATCTGCCTTGTTTCTAATCTACTTTTCATTCGGTCATAAACCTGGAAGAGGGAATATAAGGGTTTAATTAGTGATCGCACCTAAAATCCCATCACAGTCCAAGCCAGAGAGTTTTTTAATTTCCACCATAATGGATTTAAGAGACTTTAATCTCCACCATAATGGATTTAAGGGACCACAGGAAGGAAAAACTGGCAGGAACAACATGACTCTTTTGAACGCTATTTAACATGTTGGGTAAACTATAGTTAAATTACACACACGGGGAAAAAGAGCTGTTTACCTTTGCATATACTGAAAGCTAAAATAGTATTCAGACTTTGTGGTCAGACATGTCCCTAAAGAAATAGGTGAGAAGGGAAAGGCAAGCAGGTAGACTTAAAAAGTGCAGGCAAGTTGGTTATATCTTTCGAATATGGGCAGGGAAAGGAATCAAGTTATTACCAGATGCCTTTAAGAAGCCCAGACAAAGGAGAGGTTAATGGATTTATCAAATATTCAGGTACCACAAAGACAGAGAAAAACATTAAGTTTGGGAGAGGACTGAACAAACCTACTTCTATATAGGACATGCTTCAGAACAGAAACATTCACAAATTAAAATGTCTTTAGTCAAAAAGTAGAAAAACTTCTTGAGTATGGTAGTATTGAACACAGAAAAGCTATTCTACAGGGAATCACTGGAAGAGATAAGCCTGCAATCCTTCCAAATTGTTATTTTCAATATTATTGTTATTTTTCATCATAAAAAGTAATGAAGCAGTGAACTATGAGCCATATCAAAAGGTGTGTTTTCAAGAGCTATTTTCTTTTTTTTTTTTTTCAAGAGCTATTTTCTTAACATGCTTTTCAAACCTCCCAAAATTATATTGGCAGATTCCTTATAGACCCTGCTTATCTAGAAGGAAGTGGATCCAGTAATAACATTTAGTCAATTTCTATTATCAGAATTATAATTTCTTTAGCTTGCAACCTAACAAAGGTATAAGACAATTAATGTAGCAAGAACATATTAAAATGGTTCCCATATATGAGCTTTTTTTCCTACCTTCCTTTTACCTACCTACAATGTCACAGAAACATCAATATTTTGCCTTCAACAGGATAGATTTCAAATAGAAATCAAGGTTTGAACACTCAGTTATTACAACTCCCTTAAGCACAGCAGGATGACACACAAAACAATTGCTTCACTTCAGAAAGGTACTAGACATCTACTGGGATACATTTACTATAAGTTGGCTGCTTATGAAAATATGTTTCATTTCAATAAAAAATGCTTACATTTACTTATCACTAGAAATGGACAGTTGTGTTACACATTTGAACTCTGAGGTTAATCTACACTGATATTTTTATATGTGATCTGCATAAACAATCAGAATTCCCTTAGTATTGTCTATGGGTTGAAGAAAAGAAAGTCAGCAGGGTTTCATTTACTTAATAATTCTTTTTTTTTATAAGATTTTATTTATTTATTTGACAGAGAGAGATCACAAGGAGGCAGAGAGGCAGGAGGAAGCAGGCTCCCTGCTGAGCAGAGAGCCCGATGCGGGGCTCGATCCCAGGACCCTGAGACCATGACCAGAGCTGAAGGCAGAGGCTTTAACCCACTGAGCCACCCAGATACCCCTACTTAATAATTCCTACATTTCTCTAATGCTACTACATGATTCTCTAAAGCAACATCTGTAATCTGTACTACACTTACAATAACATTTTGGAGACAAATGGAAATGGTTTCCATCAGCCTGATTTCATTATGAATAGATATTCTTTAAAATAAAGAGTAATTGGGGGCGCCTGGGTGGCTCAGTGGGTTAAAGCCTCTGCCTTCGGCTCAGGTCATGGTCTCAGGGTCCTGGGATCGGAGCCCTGCATCGGGCTCTCTGCTCAGCAGGGAGCCTGCTTGCCCCCCCCCCCCCACTCCGCCTCTCTGTCTACTTGTGATCTCTCTCTCTCTGGCATATAATAAAATCTTTAAAAATAAATAAATAAAAGTTAAAAAAAGAGTAATAGAACAGACTTCCAATAGAAAATTCCCCTCTCCTCACCCAAGTTTATTTCATTTTTTATGAATTTAAGCAGTCTATGATTAAGTTGGCATTTCTGCAATTACAAAACTAAAATTCGATCGAAGAGAAAAAAGAAATAACTAATAAGTGAACATAATAAAAATTAAATGTCTCACTGTGCAACTTAATAATATTTCCTTAACTCACACAATTCATATTATCAATATCGAGCTAGTCAATAAAAAGACAGTAACTAGTGTGAACTACTTTTTTTGTAATTCCAAAGATTTTATGAAGTATATTAGATACATGTAACATAGGTATTCATTTCATAATTCCATCTCAGTTTTTAAAATATTACCTTCCAAATCATGCAAGGAGAGTGTAGAGGGGAGATTGTTCTGACATTCTTATAATTCATTTAAGAAATATTTATTATTTCCAGATCTTCTGTATTTACTTTCAGAATGCTTGTTTGCAAAAACAAAACCCCAGTTTGAATGATCTATTTTGGAAGACAAAAGGGGTATGGGGGGGGGAAGTGAAAAGGATTGACTGATCATGACTGAGCGATGTATATGTTGATGAATAGGCAGAGAAAGTGGGCTAGAGAAGAGAGAAAAGCAGGAATGCAGAGAAAAGCAGGCAAAAACAAACAAACAAACAAACAAACAAAAAACAACTCCCCAGCTTTATATATTACAGCTTCAACAAATGAAGATAAAGAGTGGGAGATTTGACATGCTGCCCAGAAAGTGACTGAAACTCTATCCTAGAGTGGGGACATGAGTTTCATGGTAGGAGAGATATGGGGGGGGGATGAGTTTCTAGGCTCAGAAAAATATTTAATGTATAATAATTTTTTAGTAAGTACTTTTGTATGGACTGACCATAGATAGATTTTATCAGTCCACATTAAATAAAATAAGGCAGAGACTGCTCATTGTCTTCCCAATATTTGTTTTTTTTTCCTTTCTCCTTTGTTAGTAATAGAAGGCCCCCCAATTTTATCTTGATCTGTCAAGAGACCACATTTCCCAGCTTCAACTGCAGTTACACGTGCCCGTGTGACTCAGTTCTGACCAATGAGATGCAAGTGGATATGATGGGTGCACCTTCAGGTCATGGCCGTAAAGGGAACCAGCCTGCTCTCCACCGCAGATGTGACTCCTCAACTGACATGCAGATGAAGACAACACAGGGGATGGTGGAGCAACAAGAGAAAAGGAACCTGGGTCCCTGGGTGGTCCAAGGAACAGGGGCCCCACACTTCTTGGACCTAAAAGTCCAGGCTTTCATGTGAAAGAGAAATGAAGGGCATCTGGGTGGCTCAGTTGCTTAAGTGTCTGCCTTCAGTTCAGGTCATGATCCCAGAGTCCTGGGACTGAGCCCTAGTTGGGCTCCCAGCTTAGCGGGGGGTCTGTTCCCTCTGCTCCCCCTGCTCATGCTCTCACTTTCTCTCTCTCAAATAAATAAAATCTAAAAAAAAAAAAAGAAAGAAACAAAGAAAGAAAAGAAAGAATGAGAAATAAGCCTGTCTTGTTTGTTATTATTACTTGGTCTGGATTACAATAGCTGGTTAAATTCCTAGGATGTTTCCAGTGGCCCTCAGGTATGGCTAGAAGCACAAGAGAGTATATATCAAATTTATTAAGTTGTAACAACCATCCAAGTAAGACTGACTTGAGTTGGGGGTGGCTATCTGTATTACTTCAGAAATTTCTGGAATTGTTTAAAATGAGCATTTCTTATTTAATAGAAATAGTATTATAAAAAATTAAAAACTATTTTACTCTTGTATACTCTTTCTATACTCATATATTCAGTTTCTCTCTTCAGTTATATCTCATTTATATTCTTTTATCACTGAAATAATTAAATCAGGCACAAAGATAATAATACTAAGATCAAAGTAAAAAACTATAGATATGAATGAGAAAACTAGGGAAGATATTTTGTTTCTGCAGGAATTTCATACTTAATTTTGTGGTCAATTTGTTTTTTAAATAATACATAAACATTGATTCTCTTCTTTGATTTTAATAAAATACTGCCATCGGAAATTTCCCTTTCAATGTGAAATAGGAGCATTCTACCTCAGTTCATCTGGAAGACAGATGAAAACTAAACCTTGCATCACTGGGATTTGATTTTGCCAGGTCTTCATATTAACTTGTTGAAAAGTTTTAAGACTTTAAATGCCAGAAGGATTATTATTATACAAATTTGGGGATTGCATCTAATTTATGTCAATTTTTCAATTTCTTTAAATAAGAAACATTTTATTCAAGGTTGTGTTTCTGAATTTAAAGCTGCAAGATATAGTTTCAATCATATTCCTTAAATCAGAAAGAGAAAATAAAGGAAGAGATTAAAAGTGAAGGGATATGGAAATTAGTTACTATAGCCTTTTCTCACTGATGACAGAATCATAATCTATAGTTATAAATCCATTAACAACTACAATTGCTTTCCTTTTGGAAATAACCACTATGTGAGGAGAACAAACATCACTGAACACTTGTGGAGCTCTATTTTAAGGATATATTGTAACTGAAACATATTGAGTGCGAATTTTCATGTAACTTAAGAATCAACAACCTACAATTTAAGGAAATTGAGTTTTTACTTATTATCACTTTTTATATCCATGACTGTGGTTCTCTTACCACCAATATCTTCATAAGAATCATATGAATATTTTTTTGGAATCACTACAAAATCTGTCGCATCTAAGATAGGATTTTCTCCAAAAAAATCACCAGTCAGCGTGACTTCCACCTCCTGTTCTATCCGCTTCCTGGACTGACATTTTATGACAACTGCAGGAGAGAAATATTTCCAGTTGAGATGGAAGAAAATGAATTATGTCATGAAAAATAACCTTTTGCATACTTTGACTTACTGCGTCTGGCATAACACACACACACACACACACACACACACACATGCACACACTCAAGCAATATCTATATACATTGACATTTTGGAAACAAATACGAATATTAAATAATATATAAAAATAGCATGACAGAGATTAACCTAGAAGATATATACTAGATTACAGAAGATTATATTAGGATGTAAAATTTGATTCAGGAACTTACCTAGTCATATCAATAATTCACTTGGTGGTCAGGAACATGTGAATTTTTCAGCTATCTGTATATTCATTGTGGCAAATACCAAACTCTACTTACACAGTAATACTACAACAAATGCCTTCAAATAATTTTAAAAGATCAGTTCTGTAACATTTATTTCGTATTAACACTTCAAAAATATTTCCTATTCTTTATTCACATGCACCTTAAAAATTCATATTTAAATTATTTCAGTTGAATATTTTTATTTTCTTTTATAAACTGCTTTTAATTTACAAAATACACTAATTTATAAACAAAATTGTAACAAATTGTTTAAAATTACTTTAAAATGTAATTATAACATTAATATATAGCATTAAAGCTTTATATATATTTTTAAAGATTTATTTATTTATTTGAGAGAGAGAGAGAAAAAGAAACAGGGAAAGCACAAGTGGGGGGAGGGGCAGAGGGACAGAATCTTCAAGACCACTTTCTGCCAAGTGGGGAGCCTGATGCAAGGCTGGAGCTAGTTGCAGGCCTCAATCCCAGGATTGTGTCCTGAACTGAAACCAAGAATTGGATGCTCAATCGACTAAGCCACCCAAGCACCCCTAAATCCTTATATATTTATATATATATATATTAAATTTCAATGTTTTCTTCTATCAAGCACAGAAGAAGTTGTCAGTGATCTTGTGAGAAACCAAAATATCATTTCTATATACTACTAATTACACAAAGGGGTATTAATGAATTCCTTTGGTGTTAGCTCTATAATATCATGGGGCCAAGTGATTCCACATGAATAAATATATTTTTTCTCAAAAATGTATTAGATGCTTGGGGCACCTGGGTGGATCAACTGGTTAAATGTCTGACTCTTGATCTTGGCTCAGGCCATGATCTCAGGATTGTGAGACTGAGACCCATGTCAGGCTCCACATTCAGCAAGGAGTCGGCTTGAGATTTTCTCTCCTTCCTCTGCCCCTCCTCCCCTCTAAAAAATAATAAATAAATAAATCTTAAAAAGTTATATATCTATATACACATATATTAGATGTTACTTTTTTATCAATTTGGATGCAAATAAAATATAAACTTAACAAGGGATAAAAAGCTTTTATCCCTTTATCCCTTGTTAGGGAAAAAAAGCTTTTAAAAAAGCTTTTATCCCTTTATCCCTTGTTAGGGAAAAAAAGCTTTTAAAAAAGCTTTAAAAATGTATTACACTATACTGTTGTGGCATCAATAATATATTCATCTAAACTGCACAACTGGATAATGTCCTCAGATTTATATTTTTTCACATTACACACCACCCTTATAAATATCTAACATATATTTATTTTTAATTCTAAAACTTATAGGTTGATATTGAACATTCTGAACTTAGAATAAGTAGTGAAATACAAGATGTAAATTAAGAGGGTTGAAATGATTGAGGAAAATGTACAGGCTTCTCTGGTTTTAATTAGCTTTAGTCTTAAAGCATTAAATTGGAAATTAGTATGATCAAAGTTACAATTAGTATCATGTCACTAGTCTTGTCCTCTAAGTCCTTTCAGAAATTAGTGCCCCGGCAATGCATGGATTACTCAATCACAGTGGATTCACATTCCATTGTCTTCACCCTGTGACAGTAGTAGAGTCCTTTTCCAATTATCTGCCCCAACGGATAGGAACAGATAGGAATACACACAAAGAAAAGGTGGCTCACAGAACAAGTACCCCGGGTTTAAGAATAACCCAAGTGACAGACAAAGAAAAACACAAGAGAAACAGTAAGCATCGAAGGTGATACAGTTGAGCAGGGAAAGCAATAGATTCCCTCTGATGTGTTCATAAGAATGAAGGATGGACTGTACAGAAAGTAAGCAATATGTATTTATATAATTGAACTCATTTTTTTCTCAAGGGCATTTGTAGACAAAAATAATTACTAGAATAGGCTTTAGACTTCTGTTAAAATGATTTAATAGCAGTACACAATCTGTTTCAGAACACTGATGTTACTACTGGGTTGTGCTAAAGCAACAAAGGCTATTTATAGAACTCACACTTAATTTAAAAATTGAATAATTACTAAGAAAAGTGTTTGATAGAAAATGCATTTTTATTTCTGCAGCATGTTTAACTTCCTTTGAAGAAAATGGTGCAAGAAATTAACGTTTTATGTTTTCATAGGCTTTGTTTCAGACTAAAAAAATCTGCTTTAAATCTTTAATCTGGGAAAAACAAAAACTGTGTCTGCATGAGCAATGTTGCTGTTAGTATTTCAACAGAGTAATGTCTAGGATTTATTACATCACTTTGGTCACATGACTGTATTATAAATTTTGAACCGTTCAGCTCTATGGAAAATATACAAACAATTATCTTCCAGAAGGAAATAAAAGAATCATTTTGGCATGTTTGTGAGGCATTCAGAAAATAATTTAGTATATTTTAAATATTTATGTGTTGATAATTTTTTAACTTAAGAGCAAAAATACTTCAAGTAAGACAAATGACATTTACTGTCAAAGGTACAGCTAGATATGTGGATTTTAAAATTAAACGACATAAGGCAATATGTAACCTTGGCCCTCAGTGTATCTGGGGAAATGCTGTTATCCACGAGCAAAACTTACTATTTTCTCTCCTTTTAAAGTGTGGTGACATAATATATGCCAGTATAGGACTAACTCTGTTTCACTACCAAAGATTGGTACTGGAAGGAGAAGAAAAATTCAAAATCTCAAGACTTCTTTCAGATCATCCATGTTGCTCACAAGAGCGGCTCCAAAAGTGATATCTCTTTGTGGGGTGGAGCAATTCAGCATTCTTTAGTTACGAAGAACTACACGTAAGGCCTGGTAAGAGGTGGCTATATGGATAGCCAAGAGGGATTGCATTTCTTAGGCTTACCCTTGAAAGAAAATGGAAAAATCAAGGAAGGCAGAAGAAGTGAGAAGAGTATTGAGGAAAGAAAACACACAAAAACATGAGGGAAGTTTGGAGTAGGGGAAAGAAAAAGAGGGGTCACTAAGAAAAGAAAGGCATTTTAAGAGTAGGGATTTTATGTTGTGTATGCTAGTGAAATGAACCTCCCTGAAAACTTTAGTACATTCTGACTGGTTTTTGGAGGACATCATACAAGTTTAGTGTCTGGGACAACAGAGAATAGAAGGATCAATGTCCCTGAGGATAGTTCTTGGATGAGACTTAGAGTTATACAGAAGTTGGAATCTGGGGAATAAGTGTGACCCAAGAACCAAAGTACCTGGGAATCTTATAGACCTAGAGCAGTTCTCCAAGGGCCTCACAGAATGTGGGATGAAGGGGCCTGAAGTTAATGTTATTTCTATCTTAGTTGATTTTGAGATTTTCACCAATGAGAAGAACAACAGGAAATGGTGTGGTTTGGTGGAAAGATCATTGGACTTACGATTAGGAGACCAGATTCAGTCCTGGTGCTCCTACCAGTAGGGCCGTTCACTTCACAACTTACTTCCTCTGGACCTTAGTTCTCTTGCTTGTACAAGAAAAGATGCGATTAAAGGAGCCTCTAAGATCACTCAGAATCTTGGTGTTCTCTGACTCCAAAATATACGTACCTTGAGGGAATTTAGGATGTAATGCCTGTGGAAGTCCAAGAATAGGGTATATCCAGTGTATGGCTTGGATTTCTCCACTTTCTATTCCCATAGTTCTAATGAGAAATTAAATTAGGAAGAGTAAACAAAAACAGGAACACTTTCAATATTAGCATAAAAGAGAATATTCATTATTGACTTGATGTTATTTTAGCAGAGCTCATAAATTTAAACTTTGGTAGAGAGAAACTATGAAATACAAAACATTTTCTATAAATGTTATGAACATTTCAAAGCAAACCCTGGGAAATTATCACACAGAAAAATATAACACAATGATCGTGATACATAAGTTAAAAATAAAGAACTTTTTCCCTGCTTTTATGAGACTGACACACTACCTACTGCGCTAACGAAGTACCTTTTCCCTGCTTTTAAAAGTTGGTATTGGTGGGGCGCCTGGGTGGCTCAGTGGGCTAAGCCTCTGCCTTTGGCTCAGGTCATGATCTCAGGGTCCTGGGATCGAGTCGGGCTCTCTGCTCAGCAGGGATCCTGCTTCTCCCTCTCTCTGCCTGCCTCTCTGCCTACTTGTGATCTCTCTCTCTGTCAAATAAATAAATAAAATCTTTTTTTAAAAAAAGCTGGTATTGGTATTTATCGATGAGACTAAAATCTGATTAATCAGAGGTACTACAGTTCATACGGGTTATATTCTAAATTGGACAGGCAAATCACAAAACACAAAACACAAAAAATGCTGTTAAGTACAGTGACAAAGAAAGTGATGAAGAATTTACTTTTGGGGGATATCAGTAAAAGAAAGAGGCCATTTGTCAAAATATTCGAAGTCCATCACACACCATGAAGACAATAGCAATAGTACAAAATGGTTCTGGTCATTGTTGAAAATGGGATTTTCTTGTTAAAAATGAAACCTAAGACACAGCAGGCAGGACCAGCTTCATGAGCACATGACTTGTGCAACAAACAGCACAAGGACCCCACATCTAGAATTGTTCATGCTTATTTAATACACCACTGTAACTGTCTTAAAATTCTCAACCATTTTTGAACAAGGGTCCCCTCATTTTCATTTTACACTGGGACCCACAAATACTTAGGCAGTCTTGACTGTCGGAATGGTGAACATCATGGCAGAATGGACACCAATGGGCTCACAAAAAAGAAATGTTTTAAATGTGGAGATGAAATATCCACACATAGGACAAAGTAAGAATTCCTTTTAAATTAAGACTTCTAGGTCATTATTTAATAAAACTATAAAAGCAGAGATGACATAGACATTTTGTATCATTGGAGTTTGCTTAAATTTCAGGGAAGCAAATAGAGCACAGGCAATTTGCATCATGGTAGTGATACAGGTAATGGCAGGAGTCATGGCGGCGTTTCCTCAGGGTGTCATCCCTACCTGGCACAGGGCCATCACTTGGTGAAAGCCAGCATCACCAGCCCTATACTCTGCCAAGACAAGCTGCTTTAGGTTGTTCTCTAGCGATTTATTATTTGTTGTCTCAGCAGTAACAGTTTTCTCAGTCAAAAAGAGTCCTTTGCCTGTCTCTGATTCTGATGCATTGATGTGATACTTAAGGTTGACTTGTTCATCACTCTGAATTTCAAATCCCTCTGAACATCAAATGATATATACTATACCCATATAATAAATGTATTTTCCTTTTCTGAACATATAAATTTCAACACTTCAGAGAAAATAAAATCATGAATTTTACATCGCATAACATAGAAAAGAAAGTGATCACATCAGCACCAGTCAAAATCATTTTCATTCAATGTCCTTATTTAAAAGTTACCTTTTCATCTCTGTACTCAATTCATCAAAATTGTCAATAGGCCAATTTTCTCTGTTCGCCCTCATCATTTGAACAATGACCATTGTTCTGTGTAATTTCATAATGTGGGGCATAAATAACACTGGGATATCTATAGTCCCTTTAGGAGGCAATGTGATTCCTGTAAAAAACACAAAAATAAGTTTTAATGTGGTAAACATTTTCAGAATATAATTTTTTCTTTTTCTTTCTTTTTTTAAATTAACATATAATATATTATTTGTTTCAGGGTTACAGGTCTATGATTCATCAGTCTTACACAAATATAATTTTAACAGATGAAAATAATCTAATTCCTTTATCAGTTTTTCAAAATCACTTCTGAGCAAGAAAATGCTTCATGCTAAATTATAAGTACACTTTACTGGCTTCACTAATTTTCCTCAAATGCCAACAACCCTATTAAAATACACATTTTATCCGGAGGCAAGAAGCTTCTGATGAGGTTGGAAGGGATGAGAAAATGTTGAAAAGTGATGGCCTGGGTTTCCCAGAGTGATAAAAGAACCATAAAACCCATGAGTCTTTCCAAGTCTTACTATATTTTTTTTTAAAGATTTTATTTATTTATTTGACAGAGAGATTACAGGTAAGTAGAGAGGCAGGCAGAGAGAGGGAGAAGCAGGATCCCTGCTGAGCAGAGAGCCCAATGTGGGGCTCGATCCCAGGACCTAAGATCATGACCTGAGCCGAAGGCAGAGGCTTTAACCCACTGAGCCACCTAGGCGCCCCTTACTACATTTTTTAAAAGATTTTATTTTTTTGAGAGAGAGAGAGAGATTGAAAGCAAGCGAGGGAGCATGAGATGGGGGAGGGGCAGAGGAAGAGGGAAAAGCAGACTCCCTGCTGAGCAGGGAGTCCCAGGCCAGGCTATGCTGCAAGGTAGATGCTTAAACAACTGAGCCACCCAGGTGCCCGGCAAGTCTTAGACTACATTTTGCAAAAGCCAAAGTACAGCAATTTTTGACTCTTTTAATACTTTGTATATATTTTTTTCTAGTCAATAACAGCTCCGGGCTTCTGCTTGGAGTGCCAAAATTGTTATCAGTAAAGTGTTCACTTATTTACTTGATCCAAGAGGGAAGCCACAGATTATTTGTGAAAGAAAGGGGGATCCGCTCCAGGTTGTAAAAACCAGAAGACAGAAAAACTGACAGCATTTTTTCTTGTGTTCTAATAAAATTCAAATTTTTCAACCTTTACATAAGAATCACCTGTAAAACTTGTTAGGAGCCTGCTAAGCTCTACCTATAGATTCTGACTTATTCAGTCTGGGCTGGGGCCCAAAAGCTGCATGTTTAAGTAGCTCCTTATTCGTTCCAGAAGCACATGGTCATGTGGTCACACTTTGAAAAACAATATGTCCTCCCTACTGGACAAGTACTGAGAGGCTGGAAGCATTGTGAGCTTCTGGCTATTTAAAGCAGTGAGGCTTTCTGAGGGATGGATGTCTTCCTTTATTTTGAAAAGTAACACTATTTCTTTATAAGAAAAGATTATTGACTATATTCTGGTTATTTAAATTCTTTGTTATAAAATCAATGAATTCCGAAGTCATTTTTTCTCAGCTAAGAACACTATACTAAACCATTAAGAACATCAAGAAAGGAATTAGAAAATGGCCCCTCTACAAAACACCCCGACTCAAAATTCTTATAAATTTTTAAATTTTAAATTTTACTCCTTCAGGAAATGAAAATTGTTCTGTCTCATAGCATAGTTAATAGTAGTTAATAATTCATATGATTACTACTTAATATGTATTGAGTACTTGTTATATGCCAGGCTCCGTGCTAAGTATTTTTCATTCTCAGAAAATCACTGCGAATTATATGCTACTATGTTTCTCATTTTAGAGATGGAGAAAGTGAGACAATTTGGTTCAAAAACTGGTCAAAGCCCCAGCAAAAGACTGTGTTAACTTACTAAGATACCTAACAATGTCTGCCATCTTCAACTTTGTCTTCATGAACTCTAGAGGTTTAACGAATCATTGTTGTCAAACGGATAAAAGTAGCAAGAGGATAGGATAAAGAGTTGGAATAGGAATAAAAAGAGTAAAAGCTGAGTCGAATATATCATCCATGCATCACCGATGAAATCAAGTTTAGAAAGAATCATTTACTAGAATCATTTACCCTTATAAAATTCTATGTTATCACTAAAAATAGCTTTTAGTATGACTAAAAATAAAACCTAGACATTTAGATGGTGTAAGGAGCCAAGACAAAGATACAAAAGGGTAATTCATTGCCAACATCAACCTTTCTTATAATGTTTGAATTGAAACTATGGAAAGACAATTCTATGATAAATAAGTCCATTTACTTAAAAATCCAGTAGCCTATTTGTGGTTGTAATGTTTTACGATGGGTCTACAAGTAGAAATAGTTCCCTGCTGAAGTGATCATAAGTCTCCTTCACTATTATTATATGTTTGAATAGTAAGAATCACTGTGCTATTATTAACTTCCATGAAATCACTGAAATTTAACATCAAAAAGAACTTTGAAAATTTATCAAGCTCATTTTGTGTCTCACAAATGAGTTTTATTTTCTGTGGTATTCCCATTATCCTGTGCAACACTTTAAGTAGAGACAGGAAAGCTGTCCTCACTTCTTCCTTACAAAAAATCTACCCATGTTTTCTTCTAATACGTATATGCTTTCATTTTTATAGTTATTGGATCCGTTTGTAATTTACCCATACATATGAAATGAAGAAGAATGTATCCAATGTTACTGATTTTCTATATGGGACTAACTATACAAAACCACTTATTTAAAAATTCACTGATTTGATAGGGCGCCTGGGTGGCTCAGTGGGTTAAAGCCTCTGTCTTCGGCTCAGGTCATGATCTCAGGGTCCTGGGATCGAGTCAGGCTCTCTGCTCAGCAGGGATCCTGCTTCTCCATCTCTCTGCCTGCCTCTCTGCCTACTTGTGATCTCTCTCTCTCTCTGTCAAATAAATAAATAAAATCTTTAAAAAAAATTTTACTAATTTGAAATGCTACCTTCATGCCATGTCCATACATATTTTGCTCTTTTTCTGGATTTACTAGATTTCTTCAGTCTTTCTCTTCATTTGTACATGCCACATTGTTGTAATTATAGATATTTTTCTAGTGGGACTAACTGCCTCCTCCTCCTCCAGCTCATTTTTTAAAAGAATTTTCCCCACATTTGGAATGAACAGTTAGCTCCAGGAAATAGATGGGGTGGCAAAGAGTACATTTAATAGAATCACCCTACATTTAGACTTTTGGGATAACTGACATTTTTGCCTATTCATGATCTATCTAAGAGCAAGCATATGGCCTTTATTTTTATTTTTATTTTAAGATTTTATTTATTTATTTGACAGAGAAAGAGACAGCGAGAGAGGGAACACAAGCAGGGGGAGTGGGAGAGGGAGAAGCAGGCTTCCCGCCAAAAGCAGACGCTGAAGGATTGAGCTACCCAGGCGCCCCGTAGCCTTTATTTTATATTTCTTCTCTGGGCATTGTATTAGGTGCTTCTAAGTTCTTGGAATAGCTTTGCGGCCAGTTTTAATGTTCAGTCTTGCTAGAGGCTTAATTCAGTACCTTCATACGTATTTAGCAGGAAGCTGAGAGAAACCACATCAATTTTTTCTATCTTCTGACAAGGAAATCCAGCTACTATGATAATCCTCATTAGGTTGATAAATATATTCTGAACTCAAAACATTTTCTGAGCTTATCTCTTTCTGTTTTATCCCATTTCCACATGGTAACCACACAAAGTAACCACACATATATTTACTTTTTTCTATTACAGTTATCATTCTTCAAGTTCAAAACCCTAATAAGCATCTAGGGGAGGGGATATGCTCATTTTATTTTACATGATTAATTTTATGGACTTACATATTTTACGAGAGGTATACATTATATATAGAATTTTCAAAACCCTGATAATACTTTATGCTTAATATCGGAGAAACATTACAAAGTGTGATATTACTGTTTTGCCTTTGAAATCTCCTATGGCCTTGTTGCACTTGGCATTCAAATTTTATTCAGTATATTTTAAAACTGCTATTTTGATTGCTCTTCTGATTAAAGGTGTTAGAAATATTTATGCACTGATCTCTCATTTGAAACACAGAAATTGTACAATGCTTTAATGGCTATGAGGTTTCCTGCCTTCTTAGAAGAAAATCTTCTCAAGAGAGTAAAATGAGTATAATCCTCATTTTAGCAATGAAAGTATTTCATCCTGGGAGATTCATTTTTAATCACAGCATAATTTCTAATATTTAGCATGGCAGTAGGAATGGCCCATGTCAGGTAATCAAAGAGATACTAAGAAATATATTAGCACCCTAAGTCATGCTATTATTTCGGTTATCGTGGTTTATTTTAAATGAGTACAAGTTTTAAATTTTAATTGCAAATAAGAGTACAAGATGAACATGACTTATCACCAACCATTTTCAAACATGAAATCTATTCACTTTCTGCTTGGATACTTTATATTTTGAAAAACTGATTTCAAAAATCTTTAAACAATGACTAAAAAAATGAAGCAGAATTGTTAATGTGGTAGTTTAGAGAAGCGTCCTTTGATTGGTTCCTATGGAGACGCTGTGGGCTGAATTATGTTTGGCCACTGTTCCCTGGCCACTATTGATACGATGAAGTCCAGATTTCCTGTGTCTTAGAATGTGACTATATCTGGAGTCAGGGTCTTTGCAGAGGCAGTTAAGTTAAAATAAGACTGTGAGGGTGGGCCCTACTCCAATATGACTGGTGTCCTTATAAAAAGAGGAAATTCAGATACACAGACACACACCAGGAATGTGCATACCCCAAAGGAAAGACGATGTGAGGATGCGATGAAAAGGCAACCATCTACAAGCCAAGGAGAGACACCTCAAAAGAAACCAACCCCCCACAATTCCTTGATCTTGGACTTCTGGCTTGCAAAACTGTGAGGAAATAAACTTATTTTGTTTAAGCCAGTTTTAATACCCAGTCTAGTATTTAGTTATTGCAGTTCTAACAAATCTAGTTCATGAAATTATCTTTTCTTCTGTTAGAGGCTGAAGTATGGGATGCCATTGAATTGGGTTACAGAAATTCTAATTCCAGAATCGCAAACATAGGGCAGGGGCGCTAGGGTGGCTCAGTGGGTTAAGTATCTGCCTTCGGCTCAGGTCATGATCCCAGGGTCCTGGAATTGAGCCCCGTGTTGGGCTCTCTGCTCAGCAGGGAGCTTGCCTCTCACTCTTCTCCCTGCCTGTGCTCTCTTTCACCATCTCTGTCTCTCTTCCTCAAATAAATAAATAAATAAATAAAAGGTTTTTTTTTTTTTGACAAGTCTTCTTAAAAAAAAAAAAACATAGGACAGATAAAGACACTTGACTCTGATTGCTATTTGGCAGCTATGATCATGGAAAGCTAGGGATGAAGCATTCTTCCCTTCCTACTTGTATCTCCATTTGACTGAATGGGTGCATCTAATGAAGAGCAAAAAGGACATTTCAGGGATTATGTTTTCCTTGTTAAGTATTAGAGACTGTTGTCGCTTTACTCTATCTTTTGAAGAGCTAGCTAATGCTTGAGATTTAACAAAGAAGTTATCCAAAGAAGATACCATCAAAGAGACCACTGTAGAAAAAGTAAGCATAAGTGGAAGGTCATATTTACTAAAACAGATCATTGGGGAAAAGATATAAATCCATGCTTCTTAGAAAAAAATGTTCTGTTTAGGACATATAGTTTTAAAAGTAGATTTTGGAGTTATTCAACACAAATATGATTGCTAAGGTAAGTTTTACATCATGAACTAAGTACCTGCAAGCTGAAGTTTTGTGTTTGTTTTTTAAGTCTAAGAATTCATTAGCAAAGATAAAAACAAAGTTAATGCTTAAAGAAAATACTCATTTTTTTGTTTTATTTTTACTTACTTATTTCTATTGTGTTATGTTAGTCACCACACAGTACACATCATTAGTTTTTTTTCAATATTTTATTTATTTGACAGAGAGAAAGAGATCACAAGTAGGCAGAGAGGCAGGCAGAGGGAGAGGAGGAAGCAGGCTCCCTGCTGAGCAGAGAGCCCGATGTGGGGCTCGATCCCAGGACCCTGAGATCATGACCTGGGCCAAAGGCAGAGGCTTTAACCCACTGAGCCACTCAGGCACCCCACATCATTAGTTTTTGATGCAGTGTTCCACGATCCGTTGTTTGTGTACAACACCCAGTGCTCCATGCAATCCGTGCCCTCCTTAATACCCATCACTGGGCTCACTCATTCCCCCAACAGAAAATATTGATTTTAATGTAAACACTTAATTGCTGGCTCAAAATGAGTAAAAAATCCACTACCAGAGCCTCCTGACCAGATGCACAGTGAAGGAGAGAGTTTTCTATGATTAAAGGCCATCATATGCATGCTGCATAAGCCCGACAGTGATGAAAGAAGGGTTTTGAGCTTTACCTGAGTGTTTGAAATAGACTACCTCAATGTTCCTTCCAGCTCTAATAGCCTATGATAACATTTTTTCCTCATAAATAGAAAAGATAAATAAGATTCAAAAAACTAATTTCAGGGAATTAAACATTTTCTGGGAAAGCAGCTAATTTTAATTTCAGTTAAGATGACCCACAGAAGGGGTGCCTGGGTGGTTAAGTGGGTTGAAGCCTCTGCCTTCGGCTCAGGTCATGATCCCAGGGTCCTGGGATTGAGCCCCACATCAGGTTCTCTGCTCAGTGGGGGGCCTGCTTCCCCCTCTCTCTCTGCCTGCCTCTCTGCCTACTTGTGATTTCTCTCTCTGTGTCAAATAAATAAAATCTTTTTTTAAAAAAACCACCTACAGAAAATCCTAAGATAAAATAGTATCTAGTACTACAACTAATATACTCTATTGATCAATTACCATGTCTTCCTTGCCCCTGTACCATACTAAGGTGTGTGTGTGTGTGTGTGCGCACACGTGCGTGTGTGTACGTGCGTGCATATGTATATGTATAAATGTATAATGTAAATATAAATGTATTAAATGTAATGTATAAATGCATATGTATATGTGTATGTGTGTAAGATCTCTCTCTTTACTTACAGGAATACTCTATGATACAGTGTAGAGCCTGAGCTTTAGAAGTTTAAATCTTTTCTCTGTTCTTAGCTACCACAAAGAAAACTATTTACATTCCTAAGTGAGATTTTTCCCTTTATGAAAAAGCGAATATAATATACATATCAAGGTTTTGCTATGGCAAAGGTACTACTCCAGTTCCATCCACATAATCCCATTTTGTACAGTAGAACACTGTTTCTACACTGTTCTATACTTCACTTCTTCATTCAGAAAATGCTACATGCCATGCACTATTATAAGCAGTGAAAAAATAATAAAATAAATAATAAAACAGTGAAAAAATGCATCCCCTGCTATCCTGAGTCATGCATTCCAGTATGTTTTAGGGGGTGAGGGTAGGAGTCAAGCAATAAAAAAATGTATTTGTTGAGTTATTGTGAGCTGAGTATTGTGAGTAAAGATAATGCGTCGGGCAAGATGAGGCCTGCACATAGATGATTAGATCTGTTAGTGTTAGTGTTAGGTTACTGATGGACTTAAAAAGAGTATCCGTAGATGGGGCATACAGCCAGATTAGTTTAGGTAAAAAAGATAATGGTGTAAGAAGTGAGGACAGTAAGTATAGACAACATTTCACCATGTTCTGCAATAAAGAGGGATCAGAGAAATGGGAATGTAGCTGGCAAGGATAAGGGGTAAAAAGAGACATATCTTTTAACATCAGGAGCTATTATTATAGCATGTGTATGTTGAGAGGAATAATACAATAAGAATTATTATAGAGAAGACAAAAGGAGAAAACTTCTGGAGAGTTCCAGTAGTTGAATAGCTGTGGGATTCAATGAACAAGTAGAGGGATGGCTACAAGAGCAGAGAGAACTTTTCCGATATAATGGGAGGGAATGCAAGACACAGGGATGAAAAATAAAATTGGGCTGGTAGGTATAATGGAAGAACCAGACAATTAGACTCTGATTTGAGTCTATTCTCAATGAAACTGGAAGAATATCAGATATAAGAAGACGAAATACTTGAGGTCAGTAGTAGTTACCAAGTTTCAATTCACTGTAGGAAATTTTACTATACGCAGATTTTACTAAAGGAAAATCATGTCCTATCAAAAGTTCATCATTTAAAATTTACTTATTTCTCTACTTTCCCTTCTCTCCATCTACTCATCTATACGTCTATCAACCATTCTACCTGTCTTAAAGGCCTATAATACCTAAATATTAGTCTTCTCTCTGTTACAATATATTTCACCTGTATTTCTGCAACTAAGAAAATTACGTTTTTAAAATGGCAAAAAAAAAAAAAAAAAAAAAAAAGCACTGTGCCTTGGGTTCCATTTTACAAGCCCAGACATTATGTAAACTATTTTAATAATTCAATTTCTGTTGTCTCAGTAGAAATATTCTAGTGGTATAAGTGGCTCTAAATTTCAGGTTATAGAGACTTTTCTAAAAGGCAGGCATCCAGACATCTTTGCATAAGAAAAGCTGCAGCTCTGTGTTTTACAATAAAATCAGTAGCTTCACTGACTAGCTAAGAAATCCACCTGCTTTATGCTATAAATCGTAATTACAAATCTATGTGATTAGAACTTGTGCTTATTTGTGTGTTAAATTGGTCATTTGACATAATAGGAAGAGAAATTTTATTAAAAATGTGAAATCATGCTCAGCTGCAGACATAATTCAATTAACATTCATGACAATTATCTGGAGACCTGGGCATACTTTAAGTTAGGCAGCAGCTCATATGGTAAATGTTACTAAACATTAAGCTCTTTTTTCTTTTTTTAAAGGATTTTATTTATTATATTTTTACAGAGAGAGAGAGATTGAGAGAACAGGAAGAGGGGCAGATGGAAAGGGACAGAATCTCTAGCAGATTCTGAGCCAGGGTTCAATCCTTTGACCCCAAGATCAATCCCATGACCCTGAGATCATGACCTGGGGCAAAATCAAAGTTGGATGTTTAACTGAGCACCCCTAAACACAGAGATCTTAAAGATGTTCTCCAATCCACAAAGAGCAATATTTAGTTTCAAAAACATACTACTTTTTGGGACACCTGGGTGGCTCAGTTGGTTAAGCAGCTGCCTTCGGCTCAGGTCATGATCCCAGTGTCCTGGGATAGAGTCCCATATCGGGCTCCTTGCTCGGCAGGGAGCCTGCTCCTCTCTCTGCCTCTGCCTGCCTCTCTGCCTGCTTGTGTTCTCTCTCTGTTAAATAAATAAATAAATCTTTAAAAAAAAAACATACTACTTTTGCAAATAATATTTTTATTATTATCAAATTACATATGCTAACTAAAATCAACATGAAACATAACAATGATCTCTTATAAGGAACAAAGCAATGTCTCCTTACTAAATGCTAATATGCTAGAACTCTGCTTATTTAGCTCTGATTACCAGCAATCATACAAACATAAGTGATGCATAGTATATCTTTTAAGTAACAGATACTATAGATACCAGTGTATATCTTTATCCTTTATTCTCTTATAATATGATATCACCCATATACAATAGAAAAATATTTGAAGTAATTATAAATATGCAGCTTTAAGAAATGAAAGAGAGATCCCATATACCCTTTACTCAGTTCCATGGTAACATCCTGTAAAACTATAAAACAATAAAAAACCAGAATATTTAGGGGCACCTGGGTGGCTTAGTTGGTTAAGCATCTGACTCTTGATTTCAGCTCAGGTCATGATCTCAGGGTTGTGGGACTGAGCCCCATGTTCGATTCAATGGGGACTCTGCTTGAGATTTTCTCTCCCTTTGACCCTCCCCAGTGCATCTTCCCTCGAGCTCTCTCTCTCTCCCTAAAATAAATAAATAACTTTTTAATAAAGGAAAAAAAGGGGAAAAATCCAAAAGATTTATATTGATATAGTCAAGATACAGGAAAGTTTCATCACCACAAGGATCCCTCTGATTGACCTTTTATAGACACGCTTACTTGATCCCCTACTCCATCCTTGAATCATTACAATCACTAATCTATTCTTCATTTCTATAAATTTATCACATCAAGAATGTTAAATAAATGGAATCATATTGTAAGTAAATTTTTGAAATTGTCCCTAGACATTTGATCAAGTTGTGCATATCAATGCTTCATTCCTTTCTATTGCTGTACTTTGTGTTATGGACCAGTTTACTCATTAGAGTTGCCTACTCATCACTAAGTTACTCATCACTAGTTGCCCACTGAAGGGCAACTAGGGTGTTTGAAGATTTAGGCTATTATGAATTAATCTGCCATGAACATCCATGCACATGTTTTTATGTAGAAACAAACTTTCATTTTTCTGGGATAAATTCCCAGGAGTGCAACTGTTGGATGGTAAATAGCTGCATGTCTGCTTTTACAAAAAACGACCAAACAGTTTTCCAGAATGGCTGTACCCCTTACGTTCCCACCAGCAGTGTGTGAGTAATCATTTCTCTACATCTTTCCCAACACTCCATGTTGTTAGTATTTTTTTAGTTTAACCATTTTAATGTGTTTGTAGTAAAATTTCATTATGGTTTTATTTTACGTTTCCCTAAAGACTAATTATAGTGAACACCTTTTCATATGCTTATTAATCATCAGTATATCTGCCTTGGTGAAATACCGGTTCATGTTCTTTGATCATGTTCTACTTTAACTGTATTTTTATTAGTGAGTTTTCTGTACTTTTTATAAGTTCTAGATACAAACCCTTTATCACAAGTTTTGCAAATATTTTTACCATCTGTAGTTTTCCATTTCATCATCTTCTCATGGGCTTTTACAGAGCAAAATATTTTAGTTTGATGATGCCCAATTTATTAATTTTTCCTCTAATGGAATTTGCTCTTAGTGAAATATAAGAACTATTTGCTTAGCATTGTTTTGAGTTAAATTTGCATAAGTTATGATCATCCTTTTATAAAAGATTTTATTTATTTATTTTACTGAGAGAGAGTGCATGAAAGTAGGGGAGAGGCAGAGAGACAGAGAGAATCCCAAGCAGACTCTGCTGACTGCAGAGTCCAACTCAGGACTTGACCTCAGGACCCTGAGCTCATGACCTGAGCCGAAATAAAGAGTCAGATGCTTGAGGAGCAAGATGGCGGAGAAGTAGGAGGTTGAGATAGAGTCGGATCCCAGAAGTTCATCTAGATAGTTATTAAATCATTCTAAAAGCCAGCATACTCAACAAGAGAGAGAAGAGAGGAAGAAGAGCAATTCTAGGAGCAGAAAATCGACAACTTTCGGAAAGGTAGGACGTTTGGAAAAGTGATTCCAAAGCGACGGGAAGAGAGACCACGGGGGGAGGGGCCGGCTCCCTGCAACCGCAGAGCACAAAATCAGAACTTTTAGAGTCAGCTCCGCTGAGGGACATTGCTCCAGAGGCTAGGCCGGAGGTCTGGCCCTCGCGGGAACAGAGTGGTTTTAGGACCCGCGAGATCATAACAAGACCAGGGGGTGTCTGAGTGAGGCAGAGCTCCCAGATATCGGGGTGGAGAAGCCGGCGGCAGAGAAAGAGCTGCGCAGTGCGTTTTCAGCTGGGGCTTACCCTAGACCGTGGCCGCGGGCCTTCCAGCGGGGACCACATAAGGCATTCCGGAGAGACCCCCTCCTTCCTCCTTGGGGAGGAGCGGCGCGGCAGCGCGCAGCAGGAATCTGCTGGGTTTGGAGACTCCAGACGGGGCCGTGCGCCAGAGATAGAGGCGTGCTGCCAC
>CM052801.1:27596263-27675889 GCA_028533885.1 Nasua narica | reverse complement strand
GGAAATAGAGTTCAAAATGACAGTTATCAAACTGCTAGCTGGGCGTGAAAAAAGCATGGAAGAAATTAAAGAATCCCTTTCGGGAGAAATAAAATCCCTTTCGGGAGAAATAAAAGAAATAAAATCTAACCAAGATGAAATAAAAAAAGCTATTAATGAAGTTCAAACAAAAATGGAGGCTCTAAATGCTAGAATAAATGAGACAGAAGAAAGAATTAGCGACATAGAAGACCAAATGACAAAGAATAAAGAAGCTGAAAAAAAAAAGAGAGACAAACAACTATTGGACCATGAGGGAAGACTTCGAAAAATAAGTGATACCATAAGACACAACGATATTAGAATAATTGGGATTCCAGAAGAAGAAGAAAGAGAGAAAGGGATGGAAGGTATATTGGAACAAATTGTTGTAGAGAATTTCCCTAATCTGCTGAGGGGAACAAGCATCAAAATCCAGAAGGCACAGAGAACCCCCCTCAAAATCAATAAAAATAGGTCTACACCCTGTCATCTAATAGTAAAACTTACAAGTCTTAGTGACAAAGAAAAAATCCTGAAAGCAACTCGAGACAAGAAATCGGTAACATACAGAGGCAGGAATGTTAGATTGGCAGCAGACCTATCCACAGAGACCTGGCAGGCCAGAAAGGACTGGCATGATAATTCAGAGCCCTAAACGAGAAAAATATGCAGCCAAGAATACTATACCCAGCCAGGCTGTCACTGAAAATAGATGGAGAGATAAAAAGCTTCCAGGACAAACAAAAACTAAAGGAATTTGCAAACACCCAAAACCAAAAGACAACTGACAGAATGGGAGAAGATATTCACAAACGACATATCAGGTAAAGGGTTAGTATCCAAAATCTATAAAGAACTTTTCAAACCCAACACTCAAAGAACAAATAATCCAATCAAGAAATGGGCAGAAGATATGAACAGACATTTCAGTAAAGAGGATATCCAAATGGCCAACAGACACATGAAAAAATGCTCAACATCACTCGGCATCAGAGAAATACAAATCAAAACCACAGTGAGATACCACCTCACAGCAGTCAGAATGGCTAAAATTAGCAAGTCAGGGAACGACAGATGTTGGCGAGGATGCGGAGAAAGGGGAACCCTCCTCCACTGTTGGTGGGAATGCAAGCTGGTACAGCCACTCTGGAAAATTGTATGGAGGTTCCTCAAAATGGTGAAAATAGAGCTACCCTTTGACCCAGCAATCACACTACTAGGTATTTACCCTCAAGATACAAAGGTAGTGATCCGAAGGGTCACATGCACCCGAATGTTTATAGCAGCAATGTCCACAATAACCAAACTTTGGAAAGAACCTAGATGTCCATCAACAGATGAATGGATAAAGAAGAGATGGTATATATATTCAATGGAATACTATGCAGCTATCAAGAGAAACGAAATCTTACCATTTGCAACGACGTGGATGGAACTAGAGGATATTATGCTAAGCGAAATCAGTCAGAGAAAGACAATTATCACATGATCGCTCTGATATGAAGAATTTGAGAGGCAGGTCAGGGGGTTATGAGGGGGTGGGGAAGAGAAATGAAACAAGATGGGATGGGGAAGGAGACAAACCATAAGAGAGTCCTAAACTCACGAAACAAACTAAGGGTTGCTGGGAGGTGGGGGGGGTAGGGATGTGGACATTGGGGAGGGTATGTGCTATGAAAAATGCTGTGAAATGTGTAAGCCTAATGATTCACAGACATGTACCCTGGGGTAAATAATACATTATATGTTAATAAAAAATTAAAATAAAAAAGAAAGAAAGAAAGAATGAAAGAAATAATTTAAATCTCTAGGGAATGAAATATCAAGAAAAAAGTTAGAAAACCTAGAGCATGTGTTTGAAAAAAAGCCTTTTTGCTTGGGGATTGGAAGGCATGAATTTTTATTTTAAATCTTACTTCTTAAAAGAGCTTGTTGGGGGTGCCTGGGTGGCTCAGTGGGTTAAAAGCCTCTGCCTTCGGCTCAGGTCATGATCTCGGAGTCCTGGGATTGAGCCCTGCATTGGGCTCTCTGCTGGGGCGGGGGGGAGCCTGCTTCCCCCTCTCTCTCTGCCTACTTTTGATCTCTCTCTCTCTCTGTCAGATAAATAAAATCTTTAAAAAAAAAAAAAAGAGTCAGATGCTTAATCGACTGAACCACTCAGGCACCCCAAGGTGTGAGCATCTTTATAGGAATTGGATTAAACCTATGGATCAATTTGGATAGAACTGACATCTTTATTACATTGAGTTTTGTAACCCATTAATACAGTATATCTATTTGTATGTTGTTTGATTTTATCATTTTTAGTATATAAGTCCTATACAGGTTTTGCTAGATTTATTTCTAAGTATTTCATTTATTTGGAGAGATTATAAATGGTATTGTGTTTTTAAACTCAGTTGCCATGTTTTCATTGCTAGTATAAATAAATATGATTACATGATTTGTGTGTGTGTTGTTCTTATTTACTATCACATTCCTGAATTCACTTAATACTCCTACAAACTTTTTTTTTTAAGATCCCTTGGGATTTTCTGGTAGATCATCAGGTGATATGAAAACCTGGACAGTTTATTTCGTCCTCTCCATCCTATTTGCCTTTTGCTTTCTTTGTTTGCCATTTTATACTTGCTAGGACTTCCTTTAAATCACTTTAAGTGATGAGAATGGCATCCTTGTGCCACTGCCTGTTTTAGAGAGAAAGTACTTAATGTTTCATAACTGAATCTGACATTAGCTGTAGTTTTATCAAGTCAGCTCTTTACCAGGTTGAGAAAATTCCCTTTTATTCCTAGGTTGTAAAGAGGTTTTTTTTTTTTTTTTCCAGATTTTTTATTTATTTGACAGAAACACAGCAAGAGAGAGAACACGAGTAGAGGGAATAGGGGAGGGAGAAGCAGGCTTCCTGCTGAGCAGGGAGCTCAATGTGGGGCTTGATCCCAGGACCCTGGGATTACAACCTGAGCCAAAGGCAGACACCTAACCACTGAGCCACCCAGGCACCCCTGCAAAGAGTTTTCTAAGAAATGGATATTGGGTTTATTCTAATGCTTTTTCCATATTGATTGACATGTGATTTTCCCCCTTAATCTTTTTAACAGAGTGGATTATATTAATGCAATTTCAAATACCAAACCAGCCTTTAATTCTAGAATAAACCCCATTTGGTTATGGGTGTATTTTTTGTTATATAGTGATGGATTCAATTTACTGACATTTTGTGTCTAATTTCATGAATAGTATTAGTCTGTAGTTTTTCTTTATAGTGATTTTCTGGGGTTTGTGTCAGGGTAATGCCAGTCACAGAATAGGTTAAACAGTGTTCTTTCCTCTTCTTTTTTGGGGAAGAGTTTAAGAAGGATTCATGTTAATTCTTTAAATATCTGACAGAATTCGCCACTGAGGCCATGTTAGCCTGAAAATTTCTTTTTGGAAGTTTCTGAGTTATGAATTCAATTTCTTTAATAGTTATAGGATTATTCATATTATCTATTTCATCTTTGGTGAATTCTGGTAGTTTGGAATTTACTAGAAATGAAGCATTTTCTGCTACGTTGTTGGATTTATGTATTTAGAGCTGTCTATAATACTGCTTTATTTCTCTAATATCTTAGGGCTATCTGTAGTGATACTGTCATGAGCTACTTGAACATATTTTAGGATTCTAACTGATTTATAGTGTTTTTTAGTATATTACTTCACACAGCTTTCTTAGTTGTTTTAAATGATAATTCAATATACATATGCAACCTATTGCTATCCACAGGTATCAATATTTAGCTACTTTGAATGAAGTGTATATACCTTATGTTTTAAAATGTATACAGGATTTGTTTTAATCACATGTGGTAACACATGCAGACACAGAGTGACTGTCATGAAGTAGTTTTTATACTCATATACCCCTAGAAACAGGAGGCATGCCACGCCATGCAGGACCACAAGGAGAAGCACCAGAGTAAGTTATGAGGTGGGGGAATAGGCAAGAGTCTTTATTGTAGTTTTCATGGGAAGGAATGAGCAAGATAGGGTAAACAGGATAAGCAGGTTTAGGATTGGCTAGTTTGAAAAATTTCAGTAGGCTTTGGAGTGTAAGGGTTCCCAATCCCGGGTAATAAGGGTAGGAGGATATTGGTCTAGAATGTAAAAGCCTAACAGAAGAGGTGTGGGAGGCATGGATTCTAAATTTGTTAGTTTGACTACAAAAGGTGCTCACAAATGAGTCATTTGCCATGTCTAGGAATTAGCTAACCCTGGAAGAGGGAGTTCCCAACAAGGTTCCAGGTACGGAGCATCGAAAATATAAAAATTAGGGAAATATAGCTAATAAGCTTATTTCTATTTAGATCACATTATCTGTTCCATATTTCAACTATAATTATCTTAAGATCTTTTTTTTTCTCTCTCTAGATAGAGATATATAAATAGACCCCATAACACAAAGTGGAGTTTTTGCTTCAATCAGCAAATATGATTTAAGGAACTCAATAGAAGTAAGAGAGTCTACTAATATTTATCTTACCCATTTCAATGTTCTTCATTTTCTGAAGTTCTAATTCTTCTTATGTTTTCATTTCCTATCTGTTTAGAGAATACTTCTCATCCATTCTTTAAGGGCTGGTTTGCTTATAATAAATTGTCTTCCTTTTCCCTCACCTAAGAATGTCTATTTTCCCTATTTTCATGAAGGATATATTCTCAGGATATAAAATTTACAGTTCACAGTTCTTCCTTTTCAGTACTTGGAAATTATATATCACTTCCTTCTGGCCTCCATGGTTTCAGATGAGAAATCTCTTGTCATCTGAATTGCTGTTTCCCTGTAAGTAATACACTGTTTCTCTCTGGCTGCTTTCAAGGTTTGTTTCTTTGTCTTTTGTTTACTGAAGTTTAATTATGATGCGGTCTTGCCATGGATTCCTTTTGCTTTAAACTATTTGGAGTTTACTATTCTCTTCAATCTTAAGTTTATGTATTTCATCACAAGTTTTCAGATATTATCTGAAAGATATTATCTTTGAATCAAAGATATTATCTTTGAATAATATTTCAGTCACAGACTCTCTTCTCCCTCTGGGGCTTTGATATGACTGTTATTTCTTTTATTATTTTCCTACAGGTCTCTGAAACTGTGCTTTTTTTTTTCAGTTTATCTTCTCTCTGTTGTTCAGTCTGTGATGAGTCTATTGATTAGTCCTCACATTCGTTGATTTTATCCTCCATCATCTCCATTCTTTTCTTGATCACATCCAGTGAGATATTTTATCAGTACTAGTACTTAACAAATTTTATCAAATTTTATCCGTACTAGTACTTCAATTCTGTTCTTTAACTTACATTTTTTCTCAGATTCTCTTTTTCAATTGGTTCAATGAGAATTCAAAATTATTTGTTGAAGCAGAATGTGGGGCATTGATTTACATTGTCTCATTGCAGAAGGGCGAGGTGGAAGGTCTGTTCCCTGATGGGCCCAAGAGAAATGACCAAGAGAATAGATAGGAAGAAGCAGAGTGCCAACTAGCTCTACCTGTCACCACTTTATGCTACCTCACTGATGCTAGGTGGGGTTGGAGGCTCAGTTTTCCATTGGTCCTGACTCAATGTAGAGATTAGAGAATCAGAATGCCAACCATCCTGCCTCACATCACTTCATTTTACCTTGTTGATGCTTGCTAGGGGTGTAGACTGTGGTCTCCACTGGATCTCACTGACTCCAGGGAATGGGATGGAACAGGAGTGGCTACTGGCCCTGGTTTACACCCTACTGGATCTTGCTGACACTAGAAAGGGAAGAAAAGTGGACTGCTTACTAGTCCAACTTGCACCAATTTGCTGTCCCATTGACAACAGGTATAGGTAGAGGTGACTATATCCTCCAGGTACAAGCTCTTTAAGTTTCATTATACCTGGGTGAGGATGAGCTCTCAGCTTACAACAGCACAACTGACACCTTCCTGGTGGGGTACTTTGAGCTCCACCTGTTTCTGCCAGGGAAGAAATAGAAGATAAACTCTGCTCTTGGCTCCACCAACACTGTCGTAGCAAGGGAACTGGAGCAATGCCTACTTCAGCTGGGGGAATGATAGATTAGTCTTGCTGCTTGGCCCCATCAATAGAGATAGGCAAGGGGAATCAAAGTGTGCTTCTTATGAGACATGAGGGTGGAAGGGTGCAAAATCAATTATCTCCTTGGCCCCGCTGAGGCTACTGAAGTGGAGGACATGTGATTTTTCCATTGATGTTTGTCTAGAGTAGGGTAGGAAGAAAGGGACTATGCCATCTTGACAAAACCAGAAGTCCAATAAATAGGAGTATTTTACAAATATTTTGGCAAATATGAATTGTTTCCAATATTTATAGATAATCCAAGACATATTTTTTATATTATGATTTTCTTAGTTCTATGATTTCTTTTGGAATAAAAAAAATGTTGCTAAATATTAAAATGTAAAAGTCAAGGAATATAAAAAATTAATTAGAATATTTAATGCAACTAACAATAATAATAGTGTATTTCAAAGTGGTGATGAGGATTTTTCTAATTACAGGAAAACAATGTCTCAGGGGAGAATTAGGTTTTAAGAAGGTACAGGAAACATTCAGATTAGTTGATTTGGGGATAGATGGTAATTTCCCTATGACAATTGAGAATTCTAGAGTAATGTGTGGCAAAGTCTTAGAGTTTGGAAAAGAGAGGAAGTTATAATAAAAAAGAGGAGGTACTAATGAGCACCAGGTGATGTATGAAGGGTTGAGTCACTATACTGTACACCTGAAACTAATATTACACTGTATGTTAACTAACCGGAATTTAAATAAAAAATTTTAAAAAGTGCATGTACCGCCCTTGAAGATATGAATGATGAGAATGAGGGGTGAACCAGAAGAATTGGTATTCATATGGTAACAGATATAAAGAGGGATAACTGTATTATTATATACTTCCACATGGAAGAAAGAGAAATCGTGGTGGTAAGATCTCACATTCCCACTACTTTCGGGGACGAAACTCTGGAGGTGGGAAAGATTGGGTAACTTAGCACATATATATTACATGTAAGGATTTGCTAATGGCTTGAAAATAATCAACCAATCATTCAGTACTTTCTAACTATCTAAACATATGCATATATTTTGTTATATATGAGCTTAGCTCTCTCAAAACTCAGCCCTCACAAGCAACTAACTACAAGTGAACCCTCGAACAATGTGAGAGTTAGGGTTTCCAACTCCTTTGCAAAATCAAAAATCTGCATATACCTTTTGACCCCTAAAGACTTAACTACTAAGAGCCTACTGTTGACTGGAAGCCTTACTGATAACATAAACAGTCAATGAATACATACTTTTATGTTATATGTATTATATACTGTATGCTTACAACAAAGTAAGCTGGAGAAAAGAAAATGTTAAGAAAATAATAAGGAAGAGAAAACACATTTCTAATACTGCACTATAAAAAAACCCATGTATAAGTAGACCTGAGTAGTTCAAACCCATATTGTTCAAGGGTCAGCTGTAATGTCAAATATGGAGAGTTTGCTAATGTACTCAGGGATTGAGTGCTTGTCTGCAAGATAAGTGTCTCACCATTTACCTTTTTACCTCCTATCAGTTTTCTTTCTGAAAGTTGTGATAAAGATCACAGTACCATTTACATATGATAATAAAATGGGTAATGTATAATGATGACTTCTTCTGTTCCTACAAGGGGTCAGGGACTCCAATACATGCCCAGTTACACAGGAAAGGAAATCTTTTATAGCTACCAGAATTCAGGAAGAATAAAAGTGGCAAAAGGTAATGAGTGCGTGTACCTAGTTTAAATAGAGAAATCCTACAACAAATGTTTTCATAAAATGCATTTTTCATAGCCCCTTTATGAGATAATTGAAAAAATATAAATCTAATCCCTTTTGTAAGATTAAATTTTGGCTTGGCCACAGAACTGGTGATAGTAGAGAGTTTCAATTGTGTACTTATTTCCCACTCATGGAGACCATGACAACTTATATGCATTTGATCTTACTTTTAGACTTAAATATACATAGGATTGTCAGCTAAACGAAGAAAAAGAAAAAAATGATAACAATTTCAGTTCAGGTGTAATTGGATTTTTGACATATCAGATAGAGCTCTGATTACATTTGACAGATGCATACTGATTTTCATTTTAAACTCTTCTGATCCAACATTCTTTGTTATTTCTGGAATTTTTTTCCTTGGAATTAAATAAAAGTTTGAAGTGATAGAAAACTTTAATTAACTGCACTGAATGAATGTAACACCTATCCTGGAATTGGAATCTGATAGTATATATGTTTTCATACAAAAACAATGAAAAATGGAGGCGCCTGGGTGGCTGAGAGAGTTAAAGCCTCTGCATTCAGCTCAGGTCATGATCTCAGGGTCCTGGGATGGAGCCCCGCATCCAGCCTGGGATCGAGCCCCTGCTGAGCAGAGAGCCCACTTCCTCCTCTCTCTCTGCCTGCCTCTCTTGTGATCTCTCTGTCAAATAAATAAATAAATAAATAAATAAATAAATAAATAAATAAATAAATAATCTTAAAAAAAAAACAATGAAAAATGTTATATTTGCGTAGCATAAAGCAGAAATTATGGGCTTTAGAGTGTACCAAACGGGTCATAAGACACGGCTTAGAACATGTTCTCACTTATCAGAGTCTAAGAATTAAAACAGAAATGCAAAGTCTATAAAACTGTATTAAGCTTCTCTTTAGACCCCAAAGTGCTAAAGCTGTCACAACTTTTACTATCTCTCAACACTTTCTTTGCAGCTTCTATCTCTTGAGGCTCTTGCACAGAAGCTAATGCCGATTATGTTTTTTCATACCAGATTCTGTGCCAGTGACCTTAAGTATTTTTGCCCTGATTTCTTCTCTCTCATATACATATGGATACTCAATTTTAAGCATGTTTTATTATGCTTCTCCCCAAACAGGCACTTGATTCTTGATCTCAATAAAATAAAAACATTATTAGACCAATAAAACTTGAGTGTATTTCATTTTACAAAACATAATTTTACTCTCAAACTCACACTTTGTTTGATTCTAAACGTAGTCAAAAAGCATATAATTTGCTCTGCTTTTCACTTTACTATCTGAGTACTTTTATTCCAAATTTTTCTTTCTTATGTCTTTTCTAGCACTTAAAAAGTGTTCCATTTTTTTAAGAACGAGAAAATATTGTAAACTTAACGTCACATTTAGAATAACTATTCCAAAAGCTCTATAGATCTGTTTTTATTAATGTCATTAACATAGAGTGGCAGAATCTTTGTGTTCTAATTTAACGGTCCTCACATATAACCTCTTAGTGAATGTAGGAATATAGTCTAAGAAGTATTAGGAAGGGGGCCCCTTAGCAACCACATAAACTCATCCTCTGATGAAGAATTCCTATTTCTTTTTTTTTTTTAAGATTTTATTTATTTATTTATTTGCTATAGAGAGAGAGAGAGTACAAGCAGGAGGAGCAGCAGGCAGAGAGAGAGGGAGAAGCAGGTTTCCTGCTGAGCAGGGAGCCCGATGTGGGGCTCAATCCCAGGACCCTGGGATCATGACCCCAGCTAAAAGCAGATACTTAACTGACTGAGCCACCCAGGAGCCCCAGGAATTCTTATTTCTTAAGGTATTTAGCTCCTTCATGAAACAAAACTGGAAGATTTCTCATCGTTTTAGGCCCTGGTTCCACTGCTTAGAGCTACCAGTCTCTGGTTGAAGTTCTGCTGTCAGCAGCAATACAGAAAAATTAAACTCCATCTTCCACATTCAGAGAAGCCACTTTTCCATCCTCACTATAATTTAATTCTTCAAGCACTGGACATAGTTCTATTTGTCATGTCTTGCTAATTATTTAAATCCAACAATTTAAGATTTTGACTGTCTTGACTGTCTCTGCCAGGTGCTTAAGAGGCAAATCCAAGGGGCACTTGGGTGGCACAGTAAGTTAAGCACCCGACTCTTGGTTTCGGCTCAGGTCATGATGTCAGAGTCATGAGATGGAGCCCCAAACTGGGCTTCGTGCTCAGTGGGGTGTCTGCTTGGGGATTTTCTTCCTCTGCCCCTTCCCTCTCCTCCTCTCTCTCTCTCTTTCTCAAGAAATAAGCAAATTTTTAAAAAAGAGGCAAACCCAAACCAGTTAGGTCAGCTATGTGTTATATTTCCACCTATGATGAATGATTTCCTGGATCTCCAAATACTGTCCTTGAATCCCTATCCCCATGGACTACCCTGCCCATTAGGACATCACCATTTCTACCTAAATTATAAAATGTTGATTTATTCAAAATGTAATATTTTCCAAATTTCTTATTTTACTCTTCCCTCACAAATATAACTATGTGTAATTTCTTCAGGATCAATGTAAATTCAATCAGTATGTGTCATTGGAGATATTGGTTATAAGTAGAGTTGTCTAGCCATTTATCAGGTATTTCAAGCCATTTCCTAACATATGACAAAAGACTCTTCAACCCTCAATATCCATGCAAAGAAGCATTTAATTTTCCAGAGTCTTAATATTTAGCATGTTTAATTGACCCAAATTATCCAGCTAAGATGTAATTAGTGCAATTTGGAACAATTACCTATATTCTTATAACTGCAAAAAGGAATTTTATTATTACGGCTCAAACTTACTTTAAATTTTTAGATAATCTGACTAAAAAGTATGTTATCAAGAATTAAGTAAGACAACAAAAAATGTGCTCGCAAGCTGAACACCACAATACTCAATTTATGTTACTGATCCTTTGTACTCGCATGTCAGACATTCTATTATTTCCTTAAAACTTTGTCTTGAGGACGTCAGCCAAACATTACAGAATACTGAGACTAAATATCCATTTAGCATTCTAGTATATTGGCTTTCTCTTCCTGCTTTTTGTGATACATCAATTTGCTGAATATTCTGGTTTTTTTTTTTTTAAGATTTTTATTTATTTATTAGAGAGCGAGAGACTGAGAATGAGAGGGGAGAAGGTCAGAGGGAGAAGCAGACTTCCCGCAGAATTGGGAGTCCGATATGGGACTCGATCCCAGGACTCCGGGATCATGACCTGAGCCGAAGGCAGTTGCTCAACCAACTGAGCCACCCAGCCGCCCGAATATTCTCTGTTTTTACACAAGACATAGATGGTATGGACTCAGATGAGACGCTAGCAGCCATTTATTATAGCTATCTCTGCAGGCTAATTCATTCATTCATGTTGTGCCTCAGTAAGGGCTTTTCTAGCCACCCTCTTCAAAATTGCACCTCCAACACTACAACTTTCCCTATCCCCCTCCTGTATCCATTTTCTTTCCCCATCCTATTTGATTATTGTCTGTCTTTTCCTCCTAACATGTAAATCCCAGTAGGGGAGAGATATTTTCCTGTTTAGCTCCCTGCTGTATCTACAGAATTTAGAACAGGATCTTAGCATACTATACCTCTCAATAAATATTAGTATGGGAATGAGTTGAGCAAGGAACTATTTTAGTTACTGGGAATACCATAGGAAATTAGGGAAAATATCGTTTGTACTGTGGAACTTTCATAGAAAGTGGAGGAAAGAAGAGAAATAAATAGGTAGATAACTACATAATAGGTTTTAAGTTAATTATTTAGGAAGAGAGAATTAGTGAGGCTGTTTTCAGGGAAAACTTCTCTAAAGAAGTGACACTCAGTGGAGGCATTTAAAGGATTTAGAGGAAGGTAAGCAAGAAGTTGGGGTAAGAGGGGCGCCTGGGTGTCTCAGTGGTTTAAGCCTCTACCTTTGGCTCAGGTCATGATCTCAGGGTCTTGGGATCAGGCCCCACATCGGGCTCTCTACTCAGCAGGGAGCCTGCTTCCCCCTCCCTCTCTGCCTGCCTCTCTGCCTACTTGTAATCTCTCTCTCTCTCTCTGTCAAATAAATAAATAAAATCTTAAAAAAAAAAAAAAGAAGTTGGGGTAAGAGTGTTCCAAGCAGAAGGGTGAGCAATTTGAACAAATAGGAATTGGCTCAGGATGTTGCAGCAGCTCAATAAAGGGTGGGAGAGATTAGAGGTAAGGTCAGGAAAAAAAAAAAAAAAAAAGCATGGACCAGATGATGTGGGAACTTTCTGACCTCACAACTCCTAAAGCTGAACTGGATAACATAGGGAGGTTTAAAAAAGCATAGTGATATGACTCAATTTACAATAGATTACTCTGTCTTCTGTGTGAAGATCAGAATTTAGGTGCAAGATAGAAATAAAGGAAGTACTTACAGCAATTCAGGTGGTGTAGACTAGAGTAAAAATGATGGAGGTGGTAAAAAGGGGCCAGAAACGAGATATACACTTATGGCTTTGCGATCAGGATTCATTGATGGGCTGGAAATTTGCACTGAAAACAAAAAAGGAATCAAGTATGATTCCTAGGTGTGTGGCAAGATGAACTAGATAAATAATGCTGCTATCGAGACAGAGAAAACTTCGAGGAAAAAATTAGCATGAGAGTGAGGGGACAGGTATATCAAGAGTAATATTTAGTAAGAGATACCTACTAGATACCCATGTGAAGAAGGAAATAAGCAGTTGAAACGCAAAGAGAAATTCTGGAGTTGGAGATATAAATTAGGAGTTCAGACAGGATCCCCAAGCCTCAAAGAATTGACCAGGAAGATAATATAACTGGAAAAGAGACAGGACTGAGCCTCAAATCAGGCCAACATCTCGAGTTCTGATAGCAGATAAAAGACAGAAAAGACAACTCACAAGGGCTGAACAACGACGTAGGAGGAAAACCAAAAGTCAAGTTAACATTTCAAAGAGAGAAGTCAAATATGTCAAATACTACTGCGATACAAAGATAAGGACATAGCATTGACCTGTAGATTCTACAACATGAAAGTCATGATTTCCTTGACAAAACTAATTTTAGTTGAGGTGTCAAGATTAAATTCTCACTGAAGTGAATAAGAGCATTGATAATAGAGATAGAGAAGCAGAGACAATGAGGATAGACAACTTTTTCCATGACTTTTTCTTCAAAGAAAAGAGACAAGTGCTTTGGGGGCTGCAGGGGCCAGGAGATCAGGTGTTAATTTAATACATATTGATATTATGCTAGGAATCATCCAGCCAATGCAAACACTGTAGATACAGGTGAGATGAGAAATAACTGGGCAGCAAGGCTGTTGAATAAATCAGAAGAGGTGAAATCTGAGATCCAAGTGGAGGGGCAGGTTTACAAACCATTTGGCCATAGTAATGAAAAGTCAGAGGTTTTTCTGTTTTGTTTGGCTTTGTTTCTTTTTCTCTGTCCCCCAGCCATATTCAGCTATATGTGTGCATGTGTAGAAAGGACAGAGAGTTGGTCTGTGTCTGGTGTAGTAGACTGGACTACTTTCCCTCATACTTCAGTCCTCTTTATTATAATTATGTAATCATGGCCATGGTTTGATTGTGATTTGACTTTGACATTTCTCATGTTTCCCACCTCCATTGATACTAAGTATGACTTGATTGGACGAGTGGTACGTGGGTATAGGTGATAGTATCCAAGTCGAGGCCTTAGAACTAATTTGCCCTCTTCTTGTTCTTCCAGACGCAATGAAAAGAACATGTTCTTGGTATGTCCCAGAATGAATAAACATATAAAACAGTTCTGAAACTGATACAAAAGCTAAACAAGACCTACCCAGCTAGGCAAAAGATTCACAAGCAAGAAAATGAATGTTTCTGGTTATAAAACATGGAGATTATGAGGTTGTTGTGCAGTATTAATGTAGCAATTAATGACTAATTCACTATGGTTGAGGATTTACTTAGTGAATAGAAGGAAGTTAAACAAGGGAGTTGAAAGCATAAGGAAGGGAGTGACTATAATGATAGAGTAAATGACTATTTATCAGAAGTTTTGGATATAAATGTTCAATATACTAGAATGCACGTGTTTGTATCCCAAGGATCTCATGATGGAATTTGCCCAATGCCTTGTAGAAAACGAAGAACATAATTATTATATATTTTCCAAGATCTGAGAGTTTAGCATATATATAGTTCCTTATGGTAGTGCAAAAGCAATACACATTTAGTAGAAATTGTACTTTGAGTTCCGAATTTTGATATTTTCCTGGGGTAGTAATACGGTGTCTGATACTGACCCCTTATGCTGGGCAGTGGCAATGAGCCGCAGCTCCCAGTCAGCCACCTGATCACAAGGCTAAACAACTGATACACTTAAAACCATTCTATTTTTCACTTTCACTACAGTATTCAACAAAGTCTGTGAGATATTTCATACCTTTATTGTAAAACAGACTTTGTCTTAGATGATTTTGCCCCACTGTGAATGTTCTGAGCAGGTTTAATGTAGACTAGGTTGTGCTTTGATGTTTGGTAGGCTAGGTGTATTAAACGCATTTTCGATTTATGTTATTTTCAACTTAAAACGGCTCTATTGGGACATAACCTCATCGCACATCAAGGAAGATCTGCAAAACTAGGTTAAAGTGTTAGAACTTGCTCTTAATCTACTCATGCTATTATTACTATTCACGTTTGTTTTCATTATAAGCATTCTACATGATTTTAATGATATATCAGTAATTTTGTTAGTAATTAACATAAACTAACTGGCTAGCATTGGAATCCTCCTTGTTCTATTTCTTGTATTATAGCAATTCAAACTCAATTTATCATCACATCACCATTCTAAATTTACCTTACACCAAGAAAGACTCACACAGTCTTGAAGAAATTATAAAACATGCTATGGATTTTTAATAATAAAATTCAAATATAGTTGGTGTTTGGAATAATTCCAGAGATAATATTTCCTAACAGACTTTAAAAATAACCTTTTATTTGAAAATGAAGAATTATCAAAACTAAGAAGGTAACATTATTACAATACGATTAACCTATATGCTTTATTCAGATATTATTAACTATCCTACTAATGTTATTTTGTATCACATGACCTAAGCCAAGATTCTGCAATGCATTTAGATGGCATGTCTCTTGTTTACCTTTCAGTCTGTGGCTCAGCCTTTCCTTGTCTTTCATGACCTTTTATGATACTTTTAAAGTACTGGTAAGTTATTTTATAGAACGTCCTTCAGTTTGAATTTCTCTGATGTTTTCTCATAAGACTAAGGATATATACTTTGGGGAATAATACAGGAGAGATGATTTCTTCTTCTCTCTGTCCAATTATCAGGGGATACATGATATTGATATAGTTTATTATTGGTCATTTTAATCTTTATTGTTTGGTTGAGGTGGTGTCTGCCAGGTTCCTCAATGGAAGTCAGTATTTTTCTCTTACTATTTAATATACATCTTGTGGGAATACTTTGAGATTATTCAAATATTCCTTCCCTTTGAACTTTGACTATCTAATTTGATCACCTATCGGTCGACCTTGCTTGTATCAATTATGTGTTTAGTACTTCTTCAGACCCCAAAACATTCAGTTGACTACATTTGTGTGGGTCTAAATCTGTATTTTCTCTCCTGTTCATTTGATCTTCATGCCCATCTTTGGTCAGGACAAATTAGTCAATACAAAATATGAAGACAGGCATACTTCATTTCATCGTGCTTTACTTTATTAAGCTTCTCAGATAATTTTTTTTTTTTTACAAGTTGATGGTTTGTGGCAACCCTGTATCAAGCAAGTCTCCTGGCACCATTCTTTCAACAGCATTTGCTCACATTGCGTCTTTGTGTCACATTTTGGTAATCGTACATTTCAAACTTTTTCAGTCTTACTATATTTGTTAAAGTGATCTTTGATCAGTAATTCTGACTCACTGAAAGTTCAAATGATAGCATTCTTTAGTGATAGAGTATTTTTATTTAAGGTATGCACATTGTTTTTTTAGAGATAATGCTACAGCATTAATAGACTACAGCACAGTATAAACATAACTTCTATATGCATAAGGAAACCAAAAAATTCATTAGACTCATTTTACTGTAATACTCATTTTACTGCAGGGGTTTGGAACCAAACTTGCAATATCTCCAAGGTATGCCTGTACATCTTAAATTCTGTTGGTGTAAGCCTTCCAATTTCATTCTTCCTCATTTTTTTTTTTTTTGGAAATTCTAAATTTTTGTTCATTCACATATATTTTACAATCAGTTTATCAATATCTGCAAAAACAGTCTCATGAGAAATAGACTGGAAGTGCACTGAATCTATATATCAAATTGGAGAGCATTGATATTTTAACTGTATTGAGTTTCAGTCGATGAGCATTTAGGTCTACTTAGGTCTATTTAGGTATACTGGATTTCTTCCATCAGTGTTTTCTACTATTTGGTATAAAGATACTGCACATATTTTGTTAGATATTTACCCATGACTTGCAGGGTTTTTTGTTGTTTTTTGTTGTTATCGTAAATGACATTTTTTAACATCACACTCGAATTGTCTATTACTAGTATAGAGAAATGCAATTGGGTTTTAAATACTGACTTGAAGAAGTCTTTAATTTTACATTGTAAACAGTATTTTGGGGGTATAGAATGACAGAATGACAGTACTTTTTTCCTTGCATCACTACAGATATCACTCTATTACCACCTAGCTTGTATGATTTATGAAAAGAAGTCTTTCTTCTTTTTTTTTAAAGATTTTATTTTTTATTATTTATTTGACAGAGAGAGAGAGAGATCACAAGTAGGCAGAGAGGCAGGCAGAGAGAGAAGGGGAAACAGGCTCTGCTGAGCAGAGAGCCTGATATGGGGCTCGATCCCAAGACCCTGAGATCATGACCTGAGCCGAAGGCAGAAGCTTTAACCCACTGAGCCACCCAGGCGCCCTGAGAAATCTTTATTCTTCGGTGAGTAATTTTTTAAAAACCTGGCTACTTGAGGTGTCTGGGTGGCTTGTTCATTGAGCCTCTGACTCTTAATCTCAGCTCAGATCTTGATCTCAGGGTTGTGAATTTGAGCCCCATCTTGGGCTCCACACTGGGTGTGGAGCCTACTTAAAAATAAATAAATAAATAAAATTAAAAAATAATAAAAGGATTTTAAAAATCTAGCTACCTTCAACAGTTTCTTTTTGTTGCTTGTTGCTTGTTTTCTGTAGTTTAAATATCATTTGCCTAGGTTTTCTTAAAAAAAAAAAAAAAACAACGACAACCTCAGTTATTATCTTTTCAAATATTTCTTCTTTTCATCTATGGTGTTCTATCTTTCTGCCTTCTGGAACCACCATTATATATATGAGACTGCTTGATACTGTTCTATAACTCTTCAATGCTCTCTGTTTTTATGTCTTATTTTCTTTTTATCTTTACATCAGTACAATTTCTACCAACCTAATTTAAACATCATCGATTTTTTTTCCCATGGCTGTGTCAAATCTATTGATAAGTCCATCAAAGACATTATTTATACTTTTTCTGTGTTTTCATTTTGAGCATTTGTTTGATTCTTTTTTTTATAATTTCCATCTCGTTGCTTAAATTAATCTAATCTATTACTTTGTCCAGCTTTTCCATTCAAGGCTTAAACAGAGTAATCTGAATGCCCTTTCAGATAGTTTGAGTATCTGTGCCATGTCCCACTTTGGTCCTAATAATTGATTTTTCTCTTGAGAGAGTGTTATTTTTCCCTTGTGGTTTCTATGTCTCATAATTTTTTAGATGGGAGTGGTACAGTTTTGTTTAGTGTTGGGGCTAGTTTGCCACAGGGCTTTTCTTAATGTGTGTTCTACTCTTAGCTGTAGGTCTTCCCTTTGTAGTGTACCTCATATAGGGTCTGTCTCTTGCAACTTGGAACGAGAGAGTATTATGCTAAGTGATTAAGTTAGAGAAAGACAAATACCATATGATTTCACTTGCAAGTAGAATTTAAGGAACAAAGCAAATGAACAAAGCAAAAAAGAGACAAACAAAAAAAATCAGGCTCTTAATGATAGAGAACAGACTGACAGTTACCAGAGGAGAGGTGGGGGGGGGGATGGGTAAAATAGGTGAAGGGGATTAAGAGTACACTTATTGGGGCACCTGTGTGGCTCTGTCGGTTAAGCAGCTGCCTTCAGCTCAGGTCATGATCCCAGAGTCCTGGGATCAAGTCCCGCATTTCTCCCTCTGCTTCTTTCTCTCTCTGTCTCTCATGAATAAATAAATAAAAATAAAATCTTTATTAAAAAAGAGTACACTTATCATGATGAGTACTGAGTAATGAATAGTTTTGAATCACTATATTATACACCTGAAACTAATATAATATATGTTAATTATATAACATTATATATTATTTATTATATAATTATATTATTTTACAATGTTATATAATAATTATATAACATTATATAATATATAATGTTAATTATATTGGAATTAAAATTTTTTATATCATAATTTTTGAAAAGATACTAGCTAGTTATAGACTAGTTAATGAAACAACCTAGAAAATGACCATAAATCAATTGTAGAGTGTGTGTATAAAGATATTATCTTATTAACATACCCACTAATTAATTATTAATAATATTGATGGTACTAAACTATATATTATGCATCATTATATTATATAATGATAATATATTTTCATATACATCAAGTTATGAAGTATTATTGATTATATTAATTATAATAATCAACAATGTACATTTATGTGATAATTACATTAATGATGTTTCATTCAGTGGAAGAGCTAGTTTATTTCAAAAACAATACAATCACAACTTGCTATCTGGCTAAAGGAAAAACAAATGGAAAATTTTGCATACCAAATATGAAGATGAATCCAGATGAATTGTATATGTAAATATTTTTTAAAACTTTAAAAGTCTTGAAAATGTTTAGTAGTTTATTTTCACATTGTCTGAAGAAGAAAATCTTTCTAACCAAGACAGGTGACCCAGAGGATATAAAGATAGGATGATTTTACTATAAAATTGCAAAAAAATTATGGGAAAAATTCTATAATTTGAAGATATCAAATAATAGATTGGAAGAAATATATCTCAAGGAGGTATCAAAAATGTTTTTCAGCGGATAATATGAAAAAGTTTTACAAATTAATGGCAGAGATAAAAACAACCTAGTATCATTTAAAATGAGCAAAAGTTATGCAAATACAATTAACAAAAAGCCAAATGCAAAAAGCAAATTAGATCTGCAAGTTCTGCTTACTGTAACCCAAAGAACTTCTTGTATTGGGCAACTGAATAGTTTCATTTTGACAAGAGAGGCATTAATTCTCAAAGAAGAATGAGGGGTGTTACTTCATTTACCTGTCTGCATATATATCTATGTTTAAATAAAGCTAAAATAGAATCTGAAAAAAATTTTAAGTTACATGAAAATTACACTAACTAAAATTATACCTGGTTAGTTTTGTTTATCTGTAGAAAATTATGTGAGAAAATAAAGGCCTGATGTTTTAAAGAAAAAAAACAACTGTGGACTCCCAGAAACAAACTGAGGGTTTTGGAGGGGTGGGGGGATGGGTGAGCCTGGTGGTGGGTATTGAGGAGGGCACGTATTGCATGGAGTACTGGGTGTGGTAAATAAACAATGAATCTTGGAACACTGAAAAAATAAAATTAAATTTAAAAAAATTTTAAGTGGATCAGAGTAACATGGTTAAAGGTATCTTCCTATGTGTTTTTCTGCCAGGAATATTTACGTAACCAGAAGTAAGATTTCCTAATACTGTGATTACTCCAATGACAACAACCAAAACTGAGACTCTAAATCTTTTCTCTAAATTAAAGATAAAATTTAATTAGCCCTTACAGAGATTACTTAACATTATGTGAAATGTTTTGAGTAGTGTGCTAATCCTTTTACTGCTGTATTGGGGAATATCAAAAGTACAAAGGTGATATAAGAGTCATTATGTAATAATACTTTTAATTATATTAATGTTTCTCATGAAAATGATTAGAGATTTTCTATTCTTGAGCAAAGAATACTGTTATTGTTTTAAGTAAAGCCTTTATGTTTTCTAAGAATCAATAAGAGAAAAGAAATAGTGAGCTGTTGCATTTAAAATCAGTAATAAAGTATTAACTATAAACATAAAAGTAGCTTATCTTATGTGACAACAAATTATGTATTTACTGTTGCTCTAATATCACAAAAATAAGATATATTGTTAATACTCTGGCTGTTTTTAAAAGGTGATCTAAAATGGTTTTTAGCATGATTTGTCCATTAGACAAATGCAAAATATATGAAAACACATAAAAAATAAAATTTAAACATTTCTGAAGACACAAAGTTGATGAACTATGAAAATACACAAAATGGACACTGATACAAAGATTCAGAATCACAGAAACGTCATTCTTTCCTACATGTATAAAGTTAAAATTTAAAATGACAAATTTAAAATAATTCTAATAAATACTCTAACAGGTTTTCTCTGGAGGTAAAGTTTATTATAAAGGTCATATGGATACATAAACAAGGAAGAATTGCCAGGATAACTCTGAAAAGGAAAAATAATGTGAGAAAGCTATCCTGAACACATATTAAAGCACATTATAAAGCCTCTTTAATTAAAACAGTGTAGTTTTGGCTCTCAAAGAAAGATCAGTGGAATAGTAGTGATAACCCAGAAAGAAACCAAGTACACACAGCAGTGTAGTCTATGATAATGCTGGCATATCAAATCAGTACAAACAAAATGGGCCTTTAAATAAAATTTGAAGAAATAAATGGAGGGGAAAGCCATATTCTTAGATTTAAGAGACTCAATCATTCAATATTTCTAAGATGCCAGTTACTTCCAAATTGATGCATAATTTCAATATAATTCAAATACAAATCCGAGTAGGGGCATGTGCGTGTGTGTCTACGTATCTATGTAACTGTATGTGTTTGGAAGTTAACTAGACGATTCTAAAATTCTTATAAAAGTACAAAGGATTTAGAATAACCAAGAAGATATTGAAGAGCACAGAAAATTGGAAGGATTTATATTACTGCATATTAAGAGCTACAGCAGTTAAGGCAGTATGGTATCGGTACAAAGATGGATGAGTAGAGGGCGCCTGGGTGGCTCAGTTGGTTAAGCAACTGCCTTCGGCTCAGGTCATGATCCCGGAGTCCCGAGATCGAGTCCCACATCGGGCTCCCAGCTCCATGGGGAGTCCGCTTCTCACTTTGACCTTCTCCCTTCTCATACTCTCTCTCTTTTTCCTAATAAGTAAATAAATAAAATCTTTAAAAAAAAAAAAAGATGGATGAGTAGACAACTGGAACTGAATAGAAAGTCCGGAAACAGACTCACATACATACTGTCACTGGATTTGAGAGAAAAGTGTCACGCGATACAATGAAGGAAAGGATAGCTTTTTCTATAAATGGCGCTATGGCAATTTGGTATACATAATGAATAAAATGAACCTTGACTCCCACCTCACCATACTTAAAGTTATTGAGATATATACTAGGAAAAGTAAACAATAATGTATCAGGTAAAAAAATAGAACTATATCTTCATGACTTTATGTCCCAAGCTACCAAGACTACAGCCAGTATATAGTTGCTAGAGATTCGCTCTCTGGAAGGAGTGCCTTCAGCCGTAGAATCACCTGACCAAAGTCAAACTCCTTTCCTGGGGCAGACGCATTTAATGAAAGATTTCTGTAGGCAGTTGGAGGAAGAAGGGAGATGGAGGTATAAAATTGCGGCCTCCTCATTCCAAATTGGGGCAAGTCTGAAGAGCTAGCAGAGTTTCAATGCTTGCCATCGTGTGAGCCAATACCTGAATTCTTCAAGATTTGTAATGTGTTTGAAATAGTTCCTCACACAGAGTACATTGCTATTGCTCACAGCAAGTGACACTGTTTCCCATTCAAATACTGTTAAGTAAATATCACATAGGTGACAGCCCCAAAATTTGTGAAGGTGGTGTATGAATAACTGAAATTTGGTGTTATTTTTTGTTTTTAAAGATTTTATGTATTTGACAAAGAGAGCAACAAGTAGGGGAAGCAGCAGGCAGAGGGAGAGAGAGAAGCAGGCTCCACGCTAAACAGAGAGCCCTATGCGGGGCTCTATCCCAAGACACTGGGATCATGACCTGAGCCAAAGGTAGATGTTCAGCTGACTGAGCCACCCAGGTGCCCCGGTGGTACTTTTTAATGAAAATGTTGAATAAAAGTAGAACACACAAAGGATTAGGGATAACAAAAGGAAGAACAAAGATGGATAATTTTAAAAATACAGATACAAATACAGAAATAGTTATTTGCTGTTCTGTAAGAAATTCTTTTCTAGAAAAACTAGTATTCTAGAAAACTAGTATTCACCTAAGGTAATAAGACTTTCATCGATGAGTAACTAATGAAAATTAAAAGCATTTGTTTAACAATTGCTTCACCTAGAAAACAAATGGATTTTGGAAGAAAAAAAGACCTATTATTTCTTTGTTCATTGCTCAGAAATATATTCCTGGCATGTATCAGCAGTATGCTAGTCTTGTTTCTTATAAAACTGAAGAAACCAGGAATCCGTCTTTGTGTTTACCGATTTTTACCTATTAAAATAATACTAATAACCAATACTTGTAATTTTCATGTTTAGAAATTTCTTCACATACACAATTGCATTTGTTCTTCAAAAAATATCCTTGTTGGTAAAACCAATTTTCATTTTTTATGATGTTCAGATTAGGATCTAGAGCACAGAGAGAGTAGCTCAAGCTGAAACAACTTTTCTAGGTTACAGTCAAAACCAGAACACAGCAGATTCTTGGACTAAAAGTCTAATGCCAGTCCCTGTAGCTTGGATCTCTTCCTAGGGTCCTAGGAATTAGCAACCTATTCTCTAGAGCTACAGCATGATATAAAATAAAACTAACCCCCCCGCCCCACATGGCCCTGTTTTTTCAAATGTGAGAGTCAGAGGATCCAGGAAAATATTACAGTTAAGATTTTTTTTCTCAAGGGTTTAATCTTGATTTGCTTCAGTGACATTTGATTACTTCCTGGTGAAGGAGAAAAAGAACACTTCAAGTCTTATAAATGTATCAGCTTTGTAGCAGGATGTCTTCTGCTATCACAATTCACCTCTACTCTTATCTCATTCTTGGTTACTCAACCTAATTAGATGTGTAGACAAGAATGAGCTTCAAAGTGAAAGCCTGGCAGTTTAACATTCTTCACTGACAGGAAGATCCCCTTCCCCCCCACCTCCTGTCTAGTTCCTGTCACCAATTTTGAGAGAAAGATAACAAAAAGGACAGTGAACTTATTAAAAACAAAATGAAATATTGAGCTATCTACACCATAGTATGGAACTCATTCTAAGGAAGAAAAATTCTAGGAAAAAAAGAGTTTCCGTAGAGGATTAAAATGGATGTAAATGTTCTTTTCCAATGTGAAAAAACAGTGTCAATATCTTTACATCTATCAATGTGATTTTATTAGAGGATTTTATAAATACAAAGGGACTTAAATTTTAGAAAGAAATTAATATGAGAATGTTTGCAGAAATTACTTTTATCTATGTCCTCTTGTCATATATAGACCAAAATGTTGCTGAAGTCAGGTTGAGACAGGGGTACATAGAAGAGTTGAGCATGAAATGTAGCAGCAGCATTGGCATTGAGAAACATACACTAGTCTTAGCAGCTGTCAGTTGGTCTCCCTTTAATGTTGAGCCCTTCCCTGAATTGAATTGAATGCAATGTCACAGGATATAGCAAACTTGAGGGTAGGAGTTTAGAACCTCTCTGCTAACTCAGTTCATCTGAGAGCAATATTTATAAAGGTATGTTTCTTAGCCAGATATACATTCCAAAAGTATGTTATTTCCTCTATATGGAAATGTAGACAGCATTAGAAAAAAAAAGTCCTAGGAAACCCTGCCATAAAGGAAATTTTGTTTAAGCTGGTATTTCTCAAATTTATTTAAGCATAGAACTTAGTTTTTCTTTTTTTTCTCATATCATACCTATTTCTATCTATTGAAATTAGTATTTCACTCTACACACGTAGGTAAATGCTGGTCAAGAATAAGATAATCTGGGACGCCTGGTTGGCTCAATTGTTAAGCGTCTGCCTTCAGCTCAGGTCATGATCCCAGGGTCCTGGGTTCGAGCCCTGCATTGGACTCCTTGTTCAGCAGGAAGCCTGCTTCTCCCTCTCCCACTCCCCCTGCTCCCTCTCTCACTGTGTCTCTCTCTATTAAACAAATGAATAAAATCTTAAAAAAAAAAGTATAAGATCATCTTTATAGTTCTCAAGTATTCACCAAGGAAATGTTCCATGTAGAGGTGGAAGGAGTTTTAAGGTTATAAATGCTTTACATGGCATATGAGATTATACCTACAGGTAATTTTTACAGTATGGCCAATAAACCTCAAAGTCTCTAAAAATGTCCATAGCAATATAAGAAACAGAGCATCCATTTAGGTTGTATCCTTAACGTTTATATTCCCCAAATCATCAGGAACACCCCTAATACTAATACTACATAAGAATACCAGAGCAAACAAGAAGTTTCTAGAGAAACTTCTAGAGAAGCTTCTAGAGAAAATAATCCCCTTTGGAGATTTTATTATATAGAGCAGCAGGAAGTACATCTTGAACTGTCAACCCACCACACAGGCAGGGTGTACATTGTTTACTGAAAAAACAAGTCACAGAAGACACTAGAGAAATCAATACAGAATGCAGGAGAACACCTTCATTCTAAGGAATGCAGGTGGAATCTTGGAACACTGAAAAAATAAAATTAAATTAAAAAAAATTAAAAAAATAATGATGCAGTATGCTAAAAAAGAATAAATAAAATTGATCTCAGCAAAATTGCAACTACTGGGTCTAAAGGGTGATAATTTCTTTTCTTTTCTTTTTTTTTAATTAACATATAATGTATTATTTGCCCCAGGGTACAGGTCTGTGAATCATCAGGCTTACACATTTCACAGCATTTTTCATAGCACATACCCTCCCCAATGTCCATAACCCTACCCCCCCTCCCTCTCAGCCACCCTTAGTTTGTTTTGTGAGTTTAGGAGTCTCTTATGGTTTGTCTCCTTCCTGATCCCATCTAGTTTCATTTCTCTCCCCACGCCCCCCACGACCCCCTGCCCTGCCTCTCAAATTCTTTGTATCAGAGAGATTATGTGATAAGTGTCTTTCTCTGCCTGACTTATTTTGCTGAGCATAATACCATCTAGGTCCATCCACGTCGTTGCAAATGGCAAGATTTCGTTTCTCTTGATGGCTGCATAGTATTCCATTGAATATATATACCATCTCTTCTTTATCCATTCATCTGTTGATGGACATCTAGGTTCTTTCCATAGTTTGGCTATTGTGGACATTGCTGCTATAAACATTCAGGTGCATGTGCCCTTTTGGATCACTACATTTGTATCTTTAGGGTAAATATCCAGCAGTGCAATTGCTGGGTCGTAGGGTAGCTCTATTTTCAACATTTTGAGGAACCTCCATACAATTTTCCAGAGTGGCCGCACCAGCTTGCATTCCCACCAACAGTGTAGGAGGGTTAAAGGGTGATAATTTCTAAGTTTCTTTATATACATTACACAAAGTGCTTTTCAGAAGCTATGTTGTGATTTATATTCCCCAAACCAGTACTTGTTCAAATTTCACCATGGTTTTGAGAAATAAAATAATAATAAAATAATAAAGATAAAAAAGGAAAAAGAAAACTTATGTGGCTATCATTTAAATCAACATCTATTTCAATATTAGTGAATGTGAACATATTTTTAATCATTCTTTGACCATCTGTACTTACTCTTCTGTGAACTGCTGTTTACACTATCTTTAATGTGTTACAAAGAAACTGAAAACAAAGATTTTGAAGTTGTATACAAGGAGGTTTAGCTCTGCCATTAAGCAACTGTCTTGATTTTATGTAAGCTAATTTTTTTGAATTGCAATCTCCTTGATTCAATAAGAGTAATAATTACACCTACACTACGGAATTGTATCAAGTGAAATAAAATAATGAGATTTAGGACGCTGATATAAATAGCACAATAAATAGAAAAAAGTCATGAATCCATTTGTATTGGGATGCTAGTAGTGGTTACCGATTCCAGTTAGTATTTTTGTATTATGTTAAGATAATTCATGTTTTATGTTTTTCCATAACCATTATGATTAAATTTAATGTAATTAAAAATACCATTTTTAAACATATTAATATTTTTTGAGCTTTAGTTTTTTTTTAAAGATTTTATTTATTTATTTGACACAGAGAGAGAGATCACAAGTAGGCAGAGAGGCAGGCAGAGAGAGAGAAAGAAGCAGGCTCCCCGTTGAACAGAGAGCCCGATGCGGGGCTTGATCCCAGGACCCTGAGATCATGACCTGAGCCGAAGGCAGAGGCCTTAACCCACTGAGCCACTCAGGCGCCCCTGAGCTTTAGATTTTTAAGCAACTTCATTATTTCTTATGCCTTAGATTTCTACCTATTCATCAATATGCAGGTGGGATGATTAATACATAGTACAAATAGATGTACACTCTCTAATAAATTTTCAGGGAATCATTAGCTTTGTAAAGATGCAATTATTTTTCATGATAATCAATAGCTTTAGCATACTATTTTTTTAGCATATTTATTTTTAATTTTCCAAAAGCTTCCTTGACTAACACGCTTAAGTATTTTTTTTAAAGATTTAAATTTAAAAAATCTCGGAACCCAATGTGGGGATCAAACTCACAATCAGGAGATCAAGAGTCACACACACTACTGACCAAGCCAGCCAGGCACCCCTCACACACTGAAGTATTAAGTGGTTGAAATGACTTTCGAACATTCAAAATCTCAAAAGACAAAATATTTTATAAGTTGCACTTATGTGCTATGGAATGAAAAACAGTGAAGATATAATGAATATATATTAAGATTATACTATCCATGTTTCTCTATCAACTTACCAAAATTTGTATCCAAATATTTAATTGTGTAATTGTTATTAAACAGGTATTAAGACAACAGACATATAATTTCATCATCTCTGAAATAAAAAAGCATATAGAATGACAGAATATAAAGCTGAAATCCATACCTTGTGTGTGACTCAGACTGCTAAACTTGAAGGCAGAAGTCTCATGAAAGAAGCTATCCCAGTAACGGTCAACGATGAGATGCCTGGGTTTTTCCCTACCTAATAAAAATATAAAGAGATATTATTCCTCAATGTCACATTTAAGAGGAAAAATAGCAGTGGAGATTGAAATAAAATCAAAACTCTCCTCTAGTGGGAAATTTTCAGATGATTATTTTTCAAAGTATATATTAAGATGAGATTTGAATGCCATTTTTGAAGAACATATCCAACATTATAAAGGTCTTCTTTATAATATTAAAAAATATTATAAAATCAACTCATACATTCTTAGAACTTAATGTAAACTACTCAACAGGTATTACTGAGAGCCTGCTTGAGCTCACTGTCTAAAAATGGATCCTAGTAGTTAATATTTACAAACGTTTAAATGTATATATGCATCGACAATAATTTAAACCAATAAATGCAAAATCAATTACCCAAAACGTACTGGCTACATAACATGTACTTGCTTTTTAGTGCTACCATGTATAAAAGACAAAAGTATCTGTCAGCACAGACATTTATATATAACTTAAGGTACATTGAACTAGATAGCAGCTTACACTGTCCTTGAAAATGAATTGGAGTGCGTGTTACAATCCCTATGAAAGGGATTTTTGTAACATTTGGTAAAAATTTTATATATATTTACTATTTTGCCTATGAATACTACTTGTAGAAATATACCTTAAATATACACCTCAAACATGAAACAATATACATGTGAGGGCATTATTTGTAGAGCAATATGCAATGGGAATAATGAAATGGTCCATGTATTGGTGACTAGTTGTATATAAACAGTAATATAGCAAAAACTGAGGTACTAACAAGCCATAAAAATCAATGAGAAAGGTGTCCATTAACTATTTCTCTGGGATTCCAGACATATACATATTGTTAGGTGAGGTTAAAAAGGTGCAAAAGAAATGATACATGTTTCACAAATTCAAAAACACAACTGAATTTAAGAAGTCTCCAAAAGCAACCCTTAAAACTGAATTTAAATTAAAAAAATAGTGAACCTATCTTTGCATAAATTGACAACAAAACTACACAAAATAAAGAATTAATCAAAGAATATTTTGGCCATATTTCTCTGACTGCTATACTGTAGTACAATATATTTTAGGTGGAAAAGTAATGGTAAAGAGAGCTTTAACTTTATTTAGTAGGTAGGTTTCCATCCTTTTTCTTTTCTTCCCCTTTTCTATTTTTGTAGTTGTAAGATTATAGTAATTTTGACAATATTAGCCAAAATACTGACTAAGATAGAGCAAATGAACTACACTGTTGTGTTGAGAACCAGGTTTCTCATGTGGGAGAAGGGAGAGAAAGTGAGGTAAATTGAGGAAGAACCTTATGGTATAGGACTGAAAGGGAGATATCAGTATGAAACAACTTTTTTTTTTTTTTTAAGTAGGCTCCATGCCCAGTGTGGAGCCCAAACACAGGGCTTGAACTCACGAACCTGAGATCCAGATCTGAGCTGAGATCAAGAGTTGGACACTTGATGAACTGAGCCACCCAGGTGCCCCGAAACAACAATTTTTAATAATTCTATTTGCTCTGTCTCCTGAAAGGGACATCCCAGCAACAGTGAGAACACCTAGTGCCAATTTCTCGAATACTAAATACCTTGTGCTTATAGAGCAAACCTTAGAAAAGTGTCTAATTCTACTTTAAAATTAGTTAAGTGGTGAAACTGGAACATCTTGTGCCAGAAAGTAACAAAATGTTCAAAAACTAATAGAAACAATTCAAAGGACCTAGGGATTAGCTTGCAAAGGATCCTGCTGGCCAAATTGGGGGGGGGGGAATCCAAAAGAATAATAACTAATAATAATAATTAAAAAAAAACAACCTATGAAGACAAAGTAGCTCCACTCCTCCTAGGCTCTCCCTCTTACAACTAAAACTTGTCAGATGTAACATAACAGACAAACCTGGGGAGATTGTGAAAGCATGGGAAGAAGACGCTAACTTGAGAAACAACACGGGTGAGTTCTTGGTTTCTTTTTTCTTTTCTTTTCTTTTTTTTAAAGGAGGCTCTATGCTGGGCATACAGCCCTATGCAGGGTCTGGATTCATGACCCTGAGATAAAGACCTGAGATCAAAAGTGGATGTTTAACCGACTGAGCCATCCAGGTGCCCCAAGTTCCTGGTTTCTATATTGCCTCTTACATATACCAGACAAGACACTGCAGAAGCCTCGAATCCAGGTCAGCTAAGAGGTGTAGACAAAAAAAAAAAAAAAGAGAGAGAAGGGAAGCTGATCTTCTAACTCCTGCTGGTAGACACAGGCAGCACTCCGATTCTCTTGCTGGGTAGCAGGCTGATAGAAAGGGTAGCCAGGGTAGAGTTTATCTGAATGAATGAATGAATGAATGATTGAATGAATGAATAAAAATGGTTCGACAATATTCTGTCCACAAGAAACTTCTTCCAATTTAGTGACACTGGTAGTTTGAAAGAAAAAAGATGGAAAAAGATATATCATGCAAATGTTAATTATAAGAAACAGGAATCGTTATATTAATATCATATAAAATAAATTTCAGAGAAAATTAAATTACTAGAGACAAAGAGAGGCATTACATAATAGAAAATACCAATACATGAGGGAGACATAATCCTAACATGTCTATAACAGATAACAGAGCCTTAGCTTACATGAAGCAAAAATCGATAAAGCTGAAAAAAGAAATAAACACACCATTATAGCTGTGTGCTTTAGCATCTCTCTCTCAGCAGCTGACAGAACCACTAGTCAGAAAATCAGCAAGGATACAGAGGACCCAAATAACTAAATTAACTGACAGAATTTAAATGACATATGTAGAGGGTCGCCTGGGTGGCTCAGTGGGTTAAAGCCTCTGCCTTCAGCTCAGGTCATGATCTCAGGGTCCTGGGATGGAGCCCCGCATCAGGCTCTCTGCTCAGCGGGGAGCCTGCTTCCCCCTCTCTCTCTGCCTGTCTCTCTGCCTGCTTGTGATCTCTCTCTTTCTGTGAAGTAAATAAATAAAATCTTTAAAAAAAAAAAGAAAAGAAAATTTTAAATGACATATGTAGAACATTCTACAAAACAAGAGCAGATTACATATTTGTTTCAAGTTCTTGTGGACATTCACTAAGACAGGCCATATCCTGAGTCATAAAACAAACCTCAACAAATTGAAAATAAGCTAAGTCATACAGATTATGTTCCTTTGACTGTAGGTAAGCAGTAATGGAAAGAAAAAGTGGGGGGGGAGGGAAGAGGGTCTTACACTGTCTTTTTCCAGTCATCCTGGAACCACTCTTTGAATGTTTCTCAAAACCAATAAAAATTTGTTGTAATTCAAAAACTCAGTAAACAAGTTCAACAGTCCTCAATACAAGAGTAAAAGGGAAAAGGGCAAAGGAGTAAGAGATTTTTTTTCCTATTGATATAAGAGCTATGAGTTTGTACAAACACAAGCTTTAAGGTGTTTTTTTTTTTAATGTATTTATTTATTTGAGAGAGAGAGAGAGAAAGAGATAGAGGGAATGGGGCGGGGAGAGGCAGAAAGAGAATCCAAGCAGATATTGTGCTGAGCATGGAGCCCAATGTGGGGCTCCATTTCACAACTCTGAGATAGTGACCTGAGCCAAAATCAAGAGTCGGATGCTTAACTGACTGCATCATCCAGGTGTCCCTAGTGGGGTTTTTTTTTCCTTATTGCTCTTAAAAGCCATAAGGTCCTACTGGAGATCTGGATACAGAGAAATCCAGAGAAGAAAGAGATAGGTTTCAAGATCAATTCTGTTAACATTTGTTATGTTTTTGTTTTCCCAGACTCAGGGAAATTACTCAGAAATTAAATGGTAATGACACTTTTTTAAACAAAGGGATCAAATAGCCTCCCCTGAATAAAGTGTGGGTCATCAGACAATACATGTTCAGCAGTCCAAGAATCATAGAACCACTAGTTAAAACCAACCTTAGAAAATACCTGGTGCATCCTCCAGTGTGTCAGGAGATGCAGAAGCCAAAAAAAAGACGTTCTTTGCCCAAGGTCACACAGCTGTGTCTTCTGAATTTAGATCCCCATAAGCTTTTATACATTAAATATTCTGTGAGTAAATGTGATGATGTGATGGGGATTTGAAAATAATAAAAGCTGAGATGTAAAAGCCAAAAAAAAAAAAATCCATGAAGTTGTACTCACACTTAAAACTAGAAGGGGGGGGGTAAGTAAGCAGAGGAAAAAGCTTTTTTTCCCTTAATACAAGAATCTCCAGCCAATAAAAAACAGCAAGGATGATAGACATAATAACTGATACTAGTAGGGATACTAAAATGTTTCAACAAGTGCAAGGTTTTAGGGCAAGGGGTTATTGCTTCAAATTATCACCCCCTCCAAGTATTTATTAGTTATAAGGGGGAAAGATGACCGTTACAATATAAAGATCGGGCAGACACAACCTTAACCAAGTGATTAAACTTAGCATCCCCAATGATGGGGCTTTGTGTCTCCTGATGTGTTGCAATAAGTACACAGTATGTGATATTCTTCCCAAAATGTTAGTCAGAATTGAATAATGAAGAACCAAAGACAAAATAAAACAAAGTATATCAATGCAATGTAATATTACAGAGCTGTTAATATATTCAGGCAGTTCTGTATGTCCTAACATGGAATAATCTCCAAGATATGTAATATGAAATTATGAAACAGAACTTTTTGTACAAAAAAAAGAAATTCATAATGTGCAATATTCTATAAAGCAACTGGTCTAGACTCTTCAAAATGCCAATATTATAAGAGATAGAACAAGGTGGGAGGAAATTTTTAGCTTAAATGACATTTAAGAGATCTGGTGGCGCACGCCTGTAGTCCCAGCTACTCAGGAGGTTGAGGCAGGAAGATCGCTTGAGCCCAGGAGTTCTGGGCTGTAGTGCACTATGCTGATCAGGTGTGCGCACTAACTTCAGCATCAATATGGTGATCTCCCAGAGGCGGGGGACCATCAGGTTGCCCCAGGAGGAGCGAACCAGCCCAGATTGGAAACGGAGCAGGTCAAAACTCCTGTGCTGATAACCAAATGCAATGCACAGCTCTTAATAGGATCCCAGATTGGAAAAAAGATAAAATTTCTAAGTTATAAGGAACATTTTTGGGACAGCTGGAGAAGTTTTACTGTGGAGTATATATTAGATATTAATATATCTATATTAAACTTTTGTGTATGATATGGAGTTGCAGTTATGTTGGAGAAATTCCTTTCTCTAAGGTGCTTTAGAGATGAAATTATATACCTATAGATACATAGAGATGGGGTATAAAGCAAATTCCCCCCCCAAATTAACAACTGACAAAGCAGATGAATCTATATGAAAAGTATAGGACTATTCATTATACTGTGCTTTTCTATAGTTGTAAAATTTTTCAAAATAAAAAGTTGTGTCTTAAAAAAAGGTATGTCTTGGGGCAAAATTAAAGACTAAATGGCAAAAAAAAAATTAAAAATACATTCCTATAGCTTTAATGAAAGCACATTTTATTATCTTTAAAATGGGATTTGTGTAAAAGGAACTATTGGGATATAGAAAAAACATAAATTATATTTGTACTTAATTCTCTATGAAAAGGAAATAAACTCTATTGACATTAAGTATATGAGTTGATAATGCTACATGTATATATTTCACAAGTAAATATATGCACATTGAAGTAAATGTTGAGTAAATGTTGTAAATGTTGAGAATGTTGAGTAAATGAAGTAAATGTTGAGAAGTATTAATTGAGGTATATGATTTTAAAATATATTTTGAGACTTTTGTGTAAAGAGCTTTGTGTAAAAAGCTTCTGAAAGTGTAGTCTTCTGACAATTTACACTGGAATAAATTATGCTGATATATGCTGGTAGGGTCTTTACCCCAAACATAATGAATCAGAATAACCTAGTGTGAACCTGAGAATCTAAATTTTGATAAGTTCCCAATTATTAGTTACTGACTTTTAAGATTTACTAAGCAAGAAAAAAGGAGTTCTAAATATTAAGACTCCTAAAAAGTGTCTAAAGTAAAAAAAAAAATTATAAGCAAGTTGAATCTCAGATTACTTTTCTGAAAAGTGACTATAACAATAATTTTATATCTAATTTTCCATACTACAAAAACATTAGTTATTTGCTATAAGAAAAGCAAACTAAAACAATCCAATTAAACTAAGGTATAAAGAGACTGTTACATATCTGACACTCTTAACTGCCCGCCAATCTCAAGTCTCCCAATAATATTTATGGATTGATTGAAGTACTTAGTTGATTGTCTTAATTTGGGAGAGAATTTGAGAGTGTGGGACTTTTTCTTGCATCTATTTCTCTCTCTTTTTATGTATACATAAAGCTATGCACACCCTGATTGGCAATATACAATGACCACTACATATTTAACATAAATATGTATTCAACTCTGGAGGTACTTTAGATAAGATTCAGAGGGCCTCCAGGGACAAGATTTTCATACACTAATTCTAACATATCAAATCAAATGCACTAGACATTGCCTCTCCCCATTCTGTAAATATCATTAACATGTCATAACTATGCTACATTGTGTGCTTTATTACTTTACTGCTGGTGAACACAATGGTCATAATTAACCTTGAGTCAATAACAACTGAATATAGTACTTTGTTTACATTAATCAACCTTCAAAATGGAAGTTTAAATTTGTAAAACTAATATGATAATTGGTAGGTATACTTTTATCCCTATGTTATTTGTCTTGCACTTCAATAAAACTACTGATGTCTGGAAAAGAATCCATTTACACTTAAACATTTGAATCAAATCACTAATACTGCATTTAAATTGAATTCAGTAGAAAGAGTGAATAATCTCAAGACTATAGCTATTTCAATAGAAAAGAAATGAAAATTGCTACTTTACATGCATTAGTTACTGCTTCATTCATTTCTGTAACTTTTAGGTATATAAATATATAGTGAGATTTCACAAATAGAATACCACATGAGATAAGAATACAATGTATTCATGTATGTGTGTATGTATACTGCAGATATAGTCATTTTGAAATGTGTATATGACAGTTTTCAGCATAAAATAGATGCTCAATACACATAATCAGTGACTAAAGATTCAATTCCTGCTCTACCAACAAATAAGCCAACTTTGAAATACTCATTTAGTTAAGAATAAAGCTAAAAGTTAATGTAACTCCTGCCATTAGTGAGCACAGATTAGCAGATTTGGAATGTGGTTATATGAGCAAGGGCACACACATACATATAATAGAGATATGTCCTTAAGTAGCCTAAATTCATTAGGCTCTAATTTCTAACGTTTTGACTCAGAACCATTCATTTCTACCTTTCCTTTTTTCACTTTTATTCCTGGCTAAGTAGGGTAGAAATTTGAGAGCAGGGATTCGGGTGGAGGGCATAATTACTGATCAGAGAGGATTGTGGGAACTGAGTCCATTGATAGCAGTCACTGAACAAGGGTAGAGGTCCAGGCTGAACAAGGAGGCCAAGAAAAGAAATCCAAGCATGTGCTGATGAGGCAGAGCCAGGGTCTGATAGCAGAGTCAAAAAGAGAAAGGAGAGACCCAAAGAACTGAGAAAAGGCAAAAGGAAAGGGAGTCAAGAGATATTTCCTGAGGTCCTTTGATTGGATGAAGGGAGGTCTTTTCCCTGAGATCTTAGGGGAGGAAGCAAGAAGAGGGGCAAGTGTCATTCTTTAGAGCCTTATCAGTATAGGGATTTATAAGCACCATCTGTAAGCAGATAACTTAGAATGTCAGTTAGGTGGTCCTGGAGAAGACAGCTAGATGTGATAAATTCAAGACAATGTTCAATCACTTACTCACCGTATGGCTTTGGGAGATTTCTAAGCCTCATATTCCACGTGGGAGAAGCCTCTCAAAGTTTTTTTTAAAGATGGAGTATAGTCACATTTACAGAGCTCAAATGTGGTACCAAGTGAGTGTATAACAAATGCGAGTTTCCTAGGCTATCTGAAGCTTTGGTGTAGCATCCTGCTCCTCAAGGGACTCATTATTGGTCTTCTTTGAAGAAGTCTCTACTATTCTCTGAGTGTTTAGGCCATCTCCCCTCTAGTCACCTACCTCTTTCACCATTTAAAGGCGGCATGAATTAAGATATGAATAGACCCTTGAAATATAATCTTTTCAACACCTTGCCTTGTGTAATGTTCAACTGAAAGAACTTAGAGACAATATACAATAGAATTAATTAATTTAATTAAATAGAATTAAAAGATTCTTGAATGTCTAAGGGCAGTATTTCTGAGATAAGTGATTAAAATGGAAACAGCTAAAATATCAGCAGAAGAAAAGACGTTAGAGAATTGGCAATACAAAAGTTTGAGAATGAATTTGCAATTCTAAAAATGTTACCTTCTTGGAAAATTAGTGCATTTTGAAAGATATCTTTTCATATATATCTTATCTGTCTATCTGTCTATTGAAAGAAAAATCAGGAATGCAAGAACTGAAATACTGTGAGACTTCTCTCACTCAGCAACCACCAGCTTGGCGCTATATTATGAAGTCTTGCTATCAACTTCCCTAAGGGGATTCTGTGAATTGTGTAGCATCTGCAGAAACACTGACATCTTTAGAAAAATAGCAAGGGATTGCATAGTCCTATCATGAAGTAATTTGAAGACATTTGCAAATATTTAAATCAGATGGTATTAATTTAGTACCTTTTAAAATGAGTATATTTGGCATATAGGTTAAATATTTTTGTCCTTGTCAGGCATATTTCCTTGTGGCCCTTCAACAATTCAGGCCAAATTATGAGGCCCATGCACCAAGGAATAGGAATGCAAGAAGAGAAGAACATGGTACCTATAAAAAACAGAACTCACGAAAGAAAGGAGGAGGTTATGACAGAGATAGAGAGAGAGAGACTTCATTATCAAGAAAAGGAAAGGAGAAATATTTTCATAAAGGAAAAGGAGATACCAGAGGTTGTTGCCTTTTTTTTGTCTCCTTAGGTTGAAGCAAGGGGGAGAACCTAAGGGTCTGAACATTTACTCAAGGGAGAGGGGAGTTTACTTAAAAGAGACTGTTTTAAAATATGAAAGACAAATAAATCTTTCATTGTCAAGCTTACTGTTTTTTCCTGTTACATAGCAAAAGCATTTTAGACCAATTAAGGAAAATCAAGAAGCCATGAATTACTTCATAATTTATTTCTAATGTTAACAATCTTGATCCAATATGTTTTTATAACATTCTCATAGTTAAGGTGTGATTTGGCTGCAACTGCCTTGAAAATTCCATTCCTTGAACATATCTATTTCTCAGCCTTGTGTCTTGTTCCCATACCAGAAATTCTGAGACCCAGAAGTGGTACAAACACGTATTTTCTTGGTGCCTCTCTAAATTTGTGGTTTCCAATCCCAACCAAAGACAATACCTTTCATATTTTAATTTTGTCAGCTCCATCCTCCATTCCCTCCAGCAATTATTTCAAACCACTGGGCTACTTGGCAAAGCTCTTACTCTATCTCCTTTTCCCAGCAGATAAAAATATAAGCATAACTGCACTCAATTCCCAAGTGCCTCTGGGATCTAACAATTTATCTACAGTCACATTTGTTTTATCCTATCTCTACCTGTCCAAAGGGAGAAAAGTCCCTCCTGTTCATGGCTCCTCCTTCTACTTCAAGTCTGATCTTAGTTCTCCCAGAGGCTTATCCATCAGTTAAGCCCCACCTCCTTTACAGCTTTAACTTCTGCTCAACCCTGGCTTCTTCTTTCTGCCTATACATATGCTCACATCTCTCCCATATTAAAATGCTGACTTCCTTATCAACTTTTAGTAAATACTGGCATGCCTCTCCTCATCACTGCCAAAGTCTTCACAAGGGAATTATACATTAGATGACTTTATATTCTTAATTTTTATTTAATTATTTCATACAAAGAGCAGGAGGAGATGATCAGGAAAGATGAAAACTTCAACAGGTAAATGATAGTGTTCAGTTTCAGCATTAATCAAAAAATTAGTCATTTGCAATCATGATAAAATACAATTTTGCCTCCAACAGATTGATGAAGATTAAGGAGAATGCTACTGGTCAGGGTTTACAAGGTTCAGGAAAAGAAGTAATGTCTGTAATATACTCTTGATAGCAGCACAAATTGCAACAGTATAACCATCCTGGAGAGCAAGTTGGTTATTTATATCAAAAACCTTAACATGTATGCATTTCTTTTGGCCCAACAATTGAGCTATATACAATGAATTGTGGTAGTAGTAGTAATTTTAGTAGATGTAGTAAGAATATTTGAAAAGATAAAATTAGTAATGTCTAAGATTTAAAATGTATTTCAGAAAACTCGTAACGAGTTGATTTTCAAATCTTCATTATTTGGTCTTTTAATAAAAAGTGATCAGAAACTCCAAATGATCTAATTTAAAACATGTATCTTCAATATGACATGAAAAAAACCCCAAGTTTTTTAGAACCAAAATTTAATCCAAATATACTATTTATAAAGAAAAGAGGGTGCATCCATTGTGGAAAAGAGTATGAATGTTAATCAAAAAAGTTAAAATTAGAAGTACCCTACTATCCAGTAATCACATGACTGGGTGTTTACCATGAAAATACAAAAACACTATTCAAAAGGATATGTGCACCTCTATGTTTATATGATGATGATACTGGGTGATGTATGAAATTATTAAATTGCTATATTGTACAACTGAAACTAATATAACACTGTATGTTAGCTATAAGAGAATTAAAATTTAAAAAAAGAGGGAAATGAAACAAAACCAGAACACTAAATTTCTAAAAACTTTGAAGGAATAAGCATTGGCATATTTGGGTCATGTCATAAGAATCTTACAAATCTATTACTTTACATATTTGGCTTTACAGATAAAATTGGAAGAGCTTGACTTGGTACATAGATTTCTAATTTCTGATTCTGGCTCCACCATTTGTAAGTTGTGATTTCAGCCAAAGTATTTCATCTCTCGTACCTTGTTTTCTTTTTTATAAAATAATGCTGTTGAAACAGCTAATGGATCTCTAAATTGTCCATTATCTCTAATATGACTGGATTTTGTTATAAAATAAGTTTGACTAATAATAACAAAATAACTTATGTAATATATTAAAAAAAAAAAACAACTTACTTGTTAGTATAATATTGACCAAAACATCTTCTTTGGTGGGATTTTGGAAAGGTATAACAATAGATGAATGAAGACGGAGGTATGTGGTTATTCTTTCTATGTCTATAGGCTGGGGGAACAGTCCTACTCCAGAGAGGTAGAATATCCATTCTTTAAACTGTTTAAAGATAAACATGCATGACACATATATCTTAATTGCATACATTTTATTTGTAACACTTAATAAATGTAATATGCATAAAAATCTTGGTAGATAAGAAATATTGCAGGGTGCCTGGGTGACTCAGTCAGTTGACTCTTGATTTCAGCTCAGGTTGTGATCTCAGGGTCTTGAGATGGAGTCCCATGTTGGGCTCCACTCAGTGGAGAATTTGCTTCTCTCTCTTTCTTTGCCCCTCCCTCCTGCTCCTGCTCTCTCTAAAATAAATAAATGGATCTTTATTTTTAAAAAAACTACTTTGTTAATATTTAATATGCAACATTATATATTTTTTCTTTTCCAACTCCCTTTTGATTTTATTGAATATTCAATGTATTTCTGCACTAAAAAAGAGGGCAAAAGATTAATACTCAAATATTAAACATCTTTCTATGCATAAAAGGTTACTTATAGCAATATAAAAAAGAAACCTTAATGAAAACCTTGTATTTCTGCTCAAGGTTTTTTAAAAATCAATTTGTCTAGCAAACTGGATACTAAACACTACATGAAGTTTTCAAAATCCTACAGTGAATTTCAAATGAAATTCAGATAGTTATCACAAGAAGGCTAAGACGGAAAGGCACAGATTGAAGTCCCATTAAAAGGAAGTATGCACATCTGCATGCCACATTATTTATCCCTACTGCCTAGCACATTGTATGTTCTGTTGTGACAGGAGAGGGAAGAATGGCTCAAAAATTATGTGAAGGAGATTGCATGTAGCCATTGTTCTTATCTGGGTTTCAAAAAACTGCATAGCACTGTTTGAAAATGTTCCCTTTGTGTTCATTTAGAATAAAAGTCCTGAGAGTAAAACAGACTAACTGTTCTGCACTGAATTTTTTGCTAATGTTCCAGATGAATAAAGAGGTCACAAAATGAAAACCAACCAACAATAACCTAGTTTATAATCTCTTAAACTACGTAGATGTGTCCAAGCCTCTAATAAAAGAGGAAAACTTTGAAGACTGTTTCAAACTAGGACAGGTGGTGACAGTAAATCCATAAAATGCTTTCTCTGCACAGGAAGGATTAAAGGTAAGTTTTATCTGTATATATCTTCAAATGCCTGCACTTCTTTTAGTTAGAGATTCTACTAGGACATTCTAATAATGTCCTAACCTGACTCCGCACAATAGAATGACTGGAATCAAGCAAGAGGGTTCAATTATATTAACAACTTTTTTACATAAATTACTTACTTTTGGGGCTACTTAATAAAAATCAATCCTGAATGACAGAAATGAAGTTACTTTAAACCACTGGGAATGAGCCAAACTAAAAAAACAAGAAGGCCATGTTTTCATGTTTCACCAACTGGCCTGCAATATTGGAGCTTTTAAATTAAACCACATCCCACCATTATTGAACACTAGTATCCAACAACTGCCCTGGATTGCTTAAATTATCCCCTTGGGTTCAGAGAGGGAAATCAAAAAGTATCCAAAAAAACATGTGCATTAAAAAAAAAAAAGTAACATTTTCCGCCCATCTTTATCTCAAACTTTTTTGATAGAAGCCACAGCACAACATTTAAAGATCCAGTTCCGGCGTGCCTGGGAGGCTCAGTCAGTTAAGCCTCCAACTCTTGATTTCAGCTCAGGTCATGATCTCAGTGCTGTGAGGACCACAGTGGAGCCCCATGTTGGGCTGTGCAGTTAGTGGGGAGTCTGCTTGAGATTCTTTCTCCCCCTACCCCCCCACCCCCACCTGCATGCTCTCTGCCTTTCTCTAAAATATATAAATAAATGTTTTTTAAAAAATCTGCCTTGTTAAAATTATTTTATAGAAGGAAAATAATCTCTACCATACTTTCCCTCTTCTGTATGGAAAAGGATTATTGTTTTTTATTTTTAATATTTTTGAGAATCAAGCACACTTCCAGAGCATTGCTTCAGTTTATGTAAAAGTCAGTTATTATGTAAGAAATCTAATAGCCTCAAATTTTTTCTTCTGAAGGTAAATTACACATTTTCTTGGAAAAGAGGATACTCCGGTCATCCACAGGTCTTGTACTGACCAAGGGTCCCCTATATTTGAATCCACTGCCTCTCAGGCAGCAGGGTTTTGTAAGCTCTTTGGTGTCCTATAGGATTTAGAGCATGTATCTCCATTTACATTCCTCCTCATAACACATGAAGAAACAAAAAGTAATTGTCAAAAGTTATATAAAATTTTCATTGGAGGTAAGAGAGTTATAATAGTCTGTAGGTAGCTGCAAAAACAGTCAAGAAGACAGGGTGAAGTCACACGTCCTGGGTTCCGGTCTGAGTTAAACCTTTTACTAGCTGCCTAACCTTAATTTCCTTGTGACTGTTTCCTGATTCATAAAATGGATTGATACTTCTACCACAGGACTATGGTGAGAATGAGTTGATATAATTCTTAGAATGGCATGTGGCAAGTGTAGAGATGCTGAAAAATTATTAATTATTATTGTTTTTATTTTTATTTATTTTTTAAGACATTTATTTGAGAGAGAGAGAGTGAGTGCATACAGGATGAGGGGCAGAGGGAGAGAATCTCAACCAGACTCTGTGCAGAGTGTGGAGCCCAATGTGGGGCTTGATCTCATGGCTCTGAGATCATGATGTAAGCTGAAACCAAGAGTCGGATGCTTAACTGATTGAGTCACCCAGGTGTCCCTTAACTATTGTTGCTTTTAAAAAATTATTATTAATCAGTAACACTGTACAGATGAAATAGAATGAAAAAATAATATAATATTTGTAACATCACATTTTCTACAGTTTCATATTTAAGTTCATGAAAATATGAGTAAACATTAAGGCAGAAAATTAACATAAATGCCAGCAAAATGGCATTTCCATTAAAACACCTATATTTTTTTTCCTCATACATATTTTTTTTCAAATATGTTTATTTTATTTTTTCACTTTTACAAGATTAATTGTTCATGCACCACACCCAGTGCTCCATGCAGTACATGCCCTCCTCAATACCCACCACCAGGCTCACCCAACCCCCCTATAAACACCTATGTTTTAAATTTGGTTGTACGTTCTCCTTCATTCTTTCATTCGAGTAATCTAAGGATTTAAAAATGCCTTCTTTAGATGCTTCCACATGCACAATGTATACTGTATTTCTAAAAGTTCATTTAATTAATAATTTACAATGAATTTGTTTTGCTTGCAAAATATGTCAAGTGAATGAATTAGATTTATTTATTGATGGATTTTCAAATTTAATGAACCTGACTTGGTCCAAAAATACTCTATCATACCTGAGTACAGTAGAAGGTGAGAGAAACTTGATGACCAGTTCTTCCAAGGGCCGAAGGAAAAAAGTGAACAGATACTTCTTTGATGGAGTGAGGAGGGACGGTCAGCTGTGTAAATTCAGAGAGAAAAAAAATCAATGCTTTTGTTTGAGTCAGGATCTTTGCAAGCTAGGTATATGCCAGGTTGATTTTCATGTGACTAGTGTGTTGTCTTGTATGTGTTACCCATTCTTAGTATGTCTGCTTGGTGAAGACTGATATAATGGCCACAGTAAACAGTGTTTAGTAGTGTCTACCTCATGTTCTTCCCCCAGGCAATGACCACACGGAATTACTCACTTTATAAAAAGAAATCAGGATGAATTTTTAAACCACAAAGAACCCCAAATAATAGAAATATGCATCTTTTTAAAGAACCTATGGTTTATAAATCGTCCCAAGATGCATGTGAAACCACTGTGAACCTAACTTTTAGCCCTGGTAATGTCAAAAGAGATGAACTGATTGTAAGCATAGATGTAAGGAAGGCTTCTTTAGTATACAATGAAGTGTTCCTTTTTGTCTTATCACATACACAGTCAAGGTGTGACCTGTTAGAAAAACTTGAGTCTGAAAAGAATTAGAATAAGTTACCTTTTTAGAGATTATGAAAGAAGCCAGCGATTCCATCAAAATGCTATATTGCGAATAACATAATATATAATATCAACACTTATAGAATGATAAAATGAAAAGGCATATGTCTGAAAAGTAAGTTTATTTTTTCACTACTGTATTTTGCCCAATAACTTTTGAAAATATAAAACTGCAATACAGCAGTGTCATTCAAATCCTTGTAGAATGTAGCACTTAGTGCTTAATAATAATGCTCTGATAATGACCAAGGAATACAAACACAATTTATTGTTATATTTATAACAGTCAGCTCTTTATATATGTATAGTTTATCTATAGCAAATATTTTTATCTCAGGCTGGCTCTCCTTCTGAGAGTTAATCACTTAGGTTTATGCACACATAAGGAGTATAAATTAAGCAGTGGCCACAATCGCCAAACTGTGGAAAGAACCAAGATGCCCTTCAACAGATGAATGGATAAAGAAGATATGGTCCATATATACAATGGAATATTACGCCTCCATCAGAAAGGATGAATACCCAACTTTTGTATCAACATGGACGGGACTGGAAGAGATTATGCGGAATGAAATAAGTCAAGCGGAGAGAGTTAATTATCTTATGGTCCCACTTACGTTTGGAGTATAAGGAAAAACATGGAGGGCATTTTGAGAAGGAAGGGAAGGGTGAATCGGGGGAAATCGGAGGGGGCGATGAACCATGAGAGACGGTGGACTCTGAGCAACAAACTGAGGGTTTTGGAGGGGCGGGGGTGGGGGGGTGGTCAAACCTGGTGGTGGGTATTGAGAAGGGCACGTATTGCATGGAGCACTGGGTGTGGTGCATGAACAATTAATCTTGTAACACTGAAAAAATAAAATAAACATATTTGGGAAAAAAAAACAACAAAAAAATAGGACCTTTTGGAAGCTTGCAAACATTTAATTATAAGCAAGTATCATCATAATAACCAATTCCAATATGTGAATTTATACTGGATCTTAGCTGAAGAGAGAAAGATTATCGGAACAGTTGAGTAAACTTAAATTTGGACAGGATACCAGATGATGTGGGAGATTAATTATGCCATTAAGAAATATAATCTGGGGGCCCCTGGGTGGCGCAGTTGGTTGGGCGACTGCCTTCGGCTCAGGTCATGATCCCGGAGTCCCGGGATCGAGTCCCACATCGGGCTCCCAGCTCCATGGGGAGTCCGCTTCTCACTCTGACCTTCTCCCTTCTCATGCTCTCTCTCACTCTCTCTCTTTCCTAATAAATAAATAAATAAAATCTTTAAAAGAAAAAAAAAAAAGAAATATAATCTGAAGTATTTAGTGTTCCTTCCAACACTAAATAAATAAACACTGAATAAATGGGCATGATGCCCACACTTACCTTCAGACTGAACAGTAAGAAATGTAAAGAAAGAAGACAAATGTAGCAAATCATTAACATAAGAACCAAGGTAGAAGGTATAAGTTTGTGCACTGTACTAGTCTTTCAACTTCTGCATCTATTTGAAATTTTTCATAGTACATAGTTGAGGGGAAGCAAGTTTTTTATATCATTATTTGCCTTGATAATCAGTCTATGCTTATTTATTGAAGCATTTATGAGTAATCATCAATATTTTAAAATCCTTACTTAATGTAAACATGAACACTATGCAACAAAGCCAAGAATAAAATTATATATGTATGTGTGTATATTTATATGATCTTTCCATTTATTATCATTACCATTAATGTGTGCTCCTCTTTGTTCTCTAATATCTAATAGTATTTTTTTATCTATAAATTTAGTTTTGAGTTGTTTTCCAATATTCCAGTTAAGCACATATTCAGTGCTCAAAAGTATATGACAAATGTATAAAGTAATGAATGGACTAGACACCATGGTTAAAATGTTAAAGCAGAGTCCACATTCTTCATTATATAATATGATACCTGAAATATACTGCATTTGTTTTCCCTTAGACCACAGTTCATATTCTTCTGTAAAAGTGGTGATATAAAGGATATAAAAACACCACTTTCTAATAGTGAGGAATTTCAGTTATTTATAAACTATATCCTGACTACCATATTCTGTTTAATTTATGGAAAATACAGTGTTGGGTAATACAAGCATGTGTGTACATTTTAGTATAGTTATTCTAAGATTAAACTATATATACAATTTTAGCAATATAATACTTAATGATATCTAATTTGACACATCATGGCAGTTAAGAACTAATTTCATATCATATTATTAATTGGCAACTACTCGCTGATAAAAAAGATAGGTATTAAAATACACATGAAATCACATTGTAGTTTTCTTAATCATTAAACAGCAAATAGTAAAAGCCTTTATTTAAAAATTAAATCTACTTAACAGGGTTTCATGATTTACTGTGAGATCCTCTGAAGAAAAAAATCTATCACAATTATCATTTTGAAGTTTACCTGAAACATGGTTTTGGTATTCACTGTACATATTTGTATCATATACTTGGAAACAAAGATATTGATGTTAAACCTTCAGATCTTGTTTTGTTACTTGTGGGAGGATATAAGTGATTGGGGCCCAATGACTGGTTTTAGTCTCTGCTAGGGACCAAGGAATGAGAAAATGGGGTAGAGAAAGTAGAGAGGGTCAGAGCTGTTCACACTGTTTAGAGTGGGAGACAAGTGATGGGCAAGAATTCATTAAGTGTTGGAAGGAACTAGCCTCTTGGAACCCTGGAAACATAGAAATATTGTTGAGTCAGTATCATACTACTGGGAAATGATTTCCAAATCTGATTACTAAAATGGTCAGTAATAAAACACAACCAGTTTATTTAGAGTCCAGTGATAATGAGTATGATGCTAGCATACAGAATTTAAAAAATTTAGATGGGCATGATATTGATTTCTTTGATCAATTAAAATTGGTGGGAGAAATATATATGTATATAAATTCTATTTTTGAATTTTAAGCATTTGAAATCTTACTAATAAATCAGATGATAATATTCCACAGTGTCCCTAAATCAGTATTAAAAAATGCTCTAGTAGTGGTAGGTTACTTGGCTTTCCAAATATACTTACTGAGGATCTGTTAACATCCAAGACAAAATTTTCAGGATTACTGTTTGTTGCTTGCAATTCTAAGGTCTCATGTGTAGGATTAACTAAAGGAATGATCTGAGTGGCATACCTGGAAGGAAAAATGAAGCAAGTAAACTTATTCATAAACTTGTTCAATGATAATTTTATAAACTTGATGACTATCATGGGTTGAACTGCATACCCAAAAAAGATATATTTAAGTTCTAACTCCCAATACCTCAGAATGTGACCTTATTTGGAAAGAGGGTCATTGCAGATGTAATTAGTTAAGATGTGATCATACTGGAATAGGGTGGCTCTTAATCCCTTATGACTGGTATCCTTATAAGATAATGTGAAGACATATGAGAAGATGACCATATGGCAATGGAGGAGGAGTTGGAGTGATGTACCTCTAAGTTAAGGAATACCAAGGATTGCTGGTAAGCACTGGAAGCCACAGGTGGAAAGGAAGGAGTCTCCCTTATTGGTTTCAGAGGGAGCATGGTCCTGCTGAAAACTTGACTTCAAATTTCTAGCCTCCAGAACTGTGAGACAATATGTTTCTGTTGTTTTATTCTACCCAGTGTGTGGTATTTGTTATGACAGGTTTAGGAAACTAATACAATGACTTGTGTGAGTTTCAAAATAAGAATAATCCTGTAAAAACTAATGATATTTTGCTAAATTAGTCCTTGATTTTCTACTTCTGAGTCCAAATGTTATTCCACACTGGGTAGTGGAATATATCCCAGTTTTTGGAGCAATATTTACTCATTATTTTACAACTATTAAATTCAGGCAAAAAAGTTAACATAGTCTAGAAATAATAACAATGAGTAATAAATTCACAAATTTCTGTCCATTACATTGAAAAGATCCAAACCAATGATGAGTAAATACCAAAACAATATGTGGCTAGTATTTATTTTCAAAGCAAAGAATAATCAAGATGATTCATAATTATCACTTTACCATCATTTCTAATACCTTTTGATGTACAGCATGAAAACTGTTATCCTACAGAAATGCAAAGTAAAACCACACTAAGATACCACCTCACACCTGTTAGGATGGCTGTCATTTAAAAAAGTAGTAAGTGTTGGCAAGGATGTGGAGAAAATGGAACACCGGTACACCATTATGGGAATGTAAATTGGTATAGTCACTTTAGCAAACAATAGGAGGATTCCTCAAAAAAATTAAAAAAGTAGAACTACTACATGATCGAACAACTGGATCCCAACTGTTGAGTATATACTAACTATTGGGTATATATCCAAAATAAATGAAATCAGTATCTTGAAGACGTAACTGCACTCCCATGTTAATTGTAGCATTATTCACAATGCCCAAGATATGGAAATAACTTAAATGTTCTTCCACAGATGAATGGATAAATAAAACATGAACTATACAATGAAATATTACTCAAACTTAAAAAAGAAGGAAATCCTGACATTTGCGACAACATGGATGAACTTAGAGGACTTAATGTTAAGTGAAATAACTCAGAGAAAGACAAATACTGTGTGATCTCATTTATATGTGGAATCTAAAAAAAGTGAAAAAGAGTGTAAGTTCTGCGGAAATTAAAATCAATTTCATTGCAAAGATTAATAAACTTGATGACATTTGAAATGGGCAAAGATAGAAAAAGTAAGAAGTGTATGGAGCCTGTGATTGCCAGTGGACCAAGGAGCAAAATATACAAACTAAAGAGGTACTTGATTCATTGTTCATCCAGAAAAAGGTTTTCAATTGAATTGACTCTAATAAACCTTTTCTTTAATTGCTAGTTTTCCCAAAAATGAGAAACGAAGTTTGTAATTACAAATGTGTATCCTGAGGATTGTTGATGCACATATTTATTGCTTAGGAACGAAATTAAATTTCCTGAGTTTAAAATGTTGTTATACTTTTTCCTTGGGTTACTTTTTTCTAAACAGTCACAATAAAATATATTTTCATCAAGACTGTTTCAAACTTATTAGTACACAATAAGGGAAAATTAAAATATTGCTTGTCAAATCAATGAAAAACAAGAAGGTAATTTTTAAAAAATATATTTATTTTTAGAGCAAGAGAGAGCGAATGAGCGAGCAAGGATGTGGAGGGGCAGAAGGAGTGAGGAGTATCCTGAAGCAGATTCCCTGCTAGTATAGAGCCCCATGGAGGGCTCAATCCCAGAATCCTGACATTAAGACCTGCACTGAAATCAAGAGATGGCCACTTACCCAACTGAGCTGCCCAGATGCACCAAGAAGGTAATTTTAATGTGAACCAAAAGGCAGCATCTTAAAAACTATTTCCAGAATGAAGTGTATGTGTGAACTCTAAATTATTTTTTCAACTTCTTATGAGTCTTAAACTTTTTCAAAATAAAAAGACACTAAAAACAAACAAACAAACCCACTGTGCCAGGGTGCCTGGGTGGCTCAGTCAGTTAAGTGTGAGCTTGATTTCAGCTCACATGGATCTCAGGGTTGTAAGATCACTGCACTGAGTGGGGAGTCTGCTTGAGATTCTCTCTCTCCCTCTCCCCCTAACCCTCCCCTAACTCATGCTCTCTAAATAAATAAATAAATAAATAAATAAATAAATAAAGTCTTAAAAAAAAGATAGCAATCATGAGAAAATATCATGAACCACTAAAAAGAATGCATTTATCATAAAAGGATAAAACAAAAAATGCCTCGGGGCGCCTGGGTGGCTCAATGGGTTAAAGCCTCTGCCTTCAGCTCAGGTCATGATCTCAGGGTCCTGGGATCGAGCCCTGCATCCGGCTCTCTGCTCAGCAAGGAGTCTGCTTCCCCCCCGCCCCCGCCTGCCTCTCTGCCTACTTGCGATCTCTCTCTCTGTCAAATAAATAAATAAAATCTTTATTAAAAAAACAAAAACAAAAAATGCCTCCAATATGTAAAGGTTCCTGGGGTGACTGAATTAAATTAATTTCATTTGCAAATTATTTAGTAAGTGACTACTCTCATTCTGAATTTCATTAATAATAATCTGTAAGGCAAATCATAGATTATAATTGAGGCTGTCTCCGACTTAAAAGTGCTGAGTCCTACTACTTACTCCACTCGTCTCTGCTTACACTTGACATAAACCTGGGAACAACTAGATAATGTATCTCCAACATGAATATTTCTACTGTACTCTAGGTTTTTTCTCAAACTTCCTACTCATCATTCAGATGTTTAATAGAAACTACAAATTTACAAGTCCCAAGCTGAGCTCTTGATACCTACACTCAAACCAGCTTTTCTTAGTCTCTTCTATCTCAGTTAATGTCACATCTTTAGTTCCAGTTACTCAGGTCAAAAATTTTAGTGTCCTCCATGCCCTCCTGTTTTCATTATGCCTCAAATATTAGTAGTCAGCAATACTCATTAGCTCTACTTTGACCTAACTGAAGTTTCTCTCACATCACATACAGATATCAATTCCAGGTACACTGCAGATCTAAATATGAGAAGCATATACAATAACAGAAAAGTTCTTAATGATGTTAGAATATGGAAGAATTGCAGAAAGCAAAAAGGTTGTTAAACTACATTAAAATTCAGATTTTAATGTCGTTAAAAGACTTCACTAAGAGACTGAAAAGTAAAATCACAAGCTAAGAAAAGATATTTGCAACATATATAACCCACAAAGGTTTGTAGCCAATATATATAAAGATCTATAAGATATAAAGGAAAATACAAACTAATAGTAAAATGATCAAAGGGCATGGACAAAAATTTCAAAAAAGATAAACATATGGCAAGGGCTCAACATCATTAATCATGAGGGAAATGTAAATTAAAAGTACACTGACATAGGGGTACCTGGCTGGCTCAGTCAGAAGAGTGTGTGACTCTTGATCACAGGGTTGTGAGTTCAAGCTCCATGCTTGAACTGGATGTAGAGATCACTTAATAAAAAATCTGAAGGGGCACCTGGGTGGCTCGATTAGGGTCTGACTCTTGATTTGAGTTCAGGTCATGATCTCAGGGTCATGGGAACAAGCTCCGCATCAGGCTCTGGGCTCAGTGCAGAGTCTATTAAGATTCTCTCTCTCCCTGTCCCTCTGCCCCTCTTCTGCTCTCTCCCTTTCTCCCCCTCAAATAAATAAATAAATAAATAAATCTTTAAAGATCTTAAAAAAAATAAAACTACACTGACGTACCACTTTACACACATCATAATGGCTAAAATTCATCTTATAGTACCCATGTTCTTGAGGATGTGAAACAACTACAATTCATATATGACCAGTGAAGTGTTTTTGAACTTTTTGTTGTTACTCACTAAACTAAGGTGATACTGCATTTCTATGTTTGTAACCAATGGAAACAAGTACATATGTGCAACAAAAGCATATACAATGTTATAAACAACATGTTTCATAATATATCAGACTGGGAAAAAAAAACCCAAGTCGATAAAAAATAAAAAATTCTTTTGCAGCAAAGAAAATAAATTAAGAATGGTACATAGAACAACACAAATGGGTCAATAAGTCCTGACTATTATTTTAGAGCTTCACATTTAAACATGAGCAAGGGGAGCCTGGGTGGCTCAGTGGGTTAAGGGCCCAAGTCTTGATTTTGGCTCAGGTCATGATCTCAGGGTCATGCATTAGAGCCCCACATTGGGCTCTGCACTCAGCAGGGAGTCTGCCTGGGATTCTCTCTTTCCCTCTGCCCTGCACCCCCTTCTCTCAATTAAATAAATAAATCTTTAAATATGAGCAAAACAAGTATTAGGGAAAGTTTTGAGTAGGAAAAAGGAGAACAAAATTTATAACTAACGACAAAGACCAAGACCTTTTAAAATGACCATTCATATCTTAAGGATATCACAAAAAAATAGTATCAACATGAAATAAGAACAGAATATTATAATTTTTAAAAACCGAGAAATATGTAAAAAAACATCCAAACAACAACAACAAAAATGGTGTTGGATCTTGATAGCTGATGTAAAAATTCAACAGAAAGAATGGAAGATAAATTCAGGTAAATGTATCTGAATGCAAAAGCACAGATGTTGGTAGAGGAAAAAAAAGACGAAAAAATAAGAAAATTAAAATAGCCTCCAAGCTCTAAAACTAAAACATAGGTGTTGTAGGAAAAGAGAAAATAGATGGCATAATTTGAGACTTCCAGAAACTGAAAGTCATGTGTTTCCAAATTGAAAGAGACCCCAACTACGTAGTAAAGTGTATGAAAATAAAGCCACACCAATTTATTAAACATTTTAAAGACACTGGATACAATTAATGGCCATGCAAACTTCCAAAGAGGATAAGGATCCAGAATAAGGCTGGCTAAAAAAGTAGCTGTTATCAAACATCTATTAATATTTTGCAACTTTTATTTATATACAGTATGACTTACAAAAAAGAAATTATGCTTTAGAACATGACCAAAAGTAAAAAGAACTCAAAAAGAGAAAAGGTGAGCACCTTTTAGTGGAATAAAGAAAAAACCATGTTGTAAACTGGTTGTGCTAAATATTTTCACATAAGTGTATTACATTTACTAATACATATATATATATATATGTATATATAGTTTTCATACAGTCGTATATTTTTAAAACAAGAAAAAATATAAAACTAGAAATAAGTTCGTTAGTAAGCTAAAGCAGACAGTGCTGGCATCCTACCCAGTCCCCCTGGAAGATTTTTATCAGTTCTCTATGCCCAGACCCCAAATTCTACATACTGGCTGTTCATCTTCCATCTGAGACCAGATGACTGCCCTAGGTCCTGCTGTCTCCTCAACTCTACAGACAGTAGAAGTGCCTGGGAGTTTTTACCTCTTCCCAAGGAAGCTTATAGTGACTAGTATGGGAATTCAAAAGCCAAGCATCTTTGCATCAAGACAGGACAAACTCTGAGATGTAATTTATGTTACAGAGCTCTCTGCAGGATCAGATAGTCTGGGACTGCACCTGCAATCACACCCTTGCTTATTAGCTCCTTCCCCTTTCTTATCCTGCTTCCCCTGTTCTCTTACTGATCATTCTTAATGGGACCAGATCCTTAATAAATTACTTGCTACAGATTTATTCAGCTACAGATCTGGCACTGGGAGAACACTGCTGGAGTGCTAAGGGAGAGAAATTAACAAAGAGACACTGATTTGCCCACTAATGCACATGCCCTTTAAAAGTACAAATTGTGTGGGGCGCCTGAGTGGCTCAGTGGGTTAAAGCCTCAGCCTTCGGCTAAGGTCATGATCTCAGGGTCCTGGGATCGAGCCCCGCATCGGGCTCTCTGCTCGGCAGGGAGCCTGCTTCCTCCTCTCTCTCTACCTGCCTCTTTGCCTACTTGTGATTTCTCTCTCTCTGTCAAATAAATAAAATCTTTTTTTTAAAAAAAGTACAAATTGTGTATTGTCCTTTGGACAAAAAAAAAATCTGAGATCTAAAATTTCATTTATCAGTGGTGATTGAAATGCAGAAAAGCCAGTTGCAATGTCAACAAAAACAAGAATACCGGAAGATCTATTGTACCATTAAAATCAGCCCAAAACTATAAGTTATATTTAATTAAAAACCCTTTATGTTATTTTGCATGGATGTTTTTTCTTTTACATATGCTAGTTCCAGGGTATTTTAGGTTTGCCTTCAGGCCTAACATGCTATATTTTGTTTAAGTTAAGATTGCACCAAATCCTCTTGCAGACCCGCGTACTTCCTAATCACTCTTTGTTAAGTATTGTTAATACAATCATGTATGATACTGTAATATGAAGCAGGAAAGAGGCCAAAGGATATTTCTGCTAGAGAATGTAGAGATTTTGGCATGCTTTTATATTTACAAATGTTAGTTATTTGTTTAGAGATTATTATCTTTTAAAGGTTTGTAGGGCAAATCTTTGGATTTCCATTGGGTTTTCTATGTAGATCCACTAGTTTGAATCTGGAAAATCGTATACAAGAACATTCTCCTTAGCCTCTTTTCTACATTTAGTGACCTAGGGCAAATCACTTAGCATCTGTAAACCTCGTTACTCCATTTTAAAAGGAGGCAAATCCCCCTAGTAGGCAAATTAGTCTTAAAAAACATTCACGTAGGGGTGCCTGGGTGGCTCAGTGGGTTAAAGCCTCAGCCTTCGGCTAAGGTCATGATCTCAGGGTCCTAGGATAGAGCCCTGCTCAGGTCATGATCTCAGGGTCCTGGGATCGAGCCCCCGCATTGGGCTCTCTGCTAAGCGGGGAGCCTGCTTTCCCCTCTCTCTCTGCCTGCCTCTCTGCCTACTTGTGATCTCTCTCTCTGTCAAATAAATAAATAAAATCTTTTAAAAAAATTCATGTAGTTTATATCTGTGAACAATATAATAACTTTTGGGTCTCGTACTTCCTTTCAAGATGATATGGCTCAAAAACAATCCTCATCCTGAATGAAAAAAATTGTGACCCTGAGATGATAATAATGAACGTTATACATATTAGAAACCAAAATGATTTCAAGAATATTTGATTTGATAAGGACCTTTACTATTAAGCTATGAGGGATTACCTCACCTTTATATGGAATTATTCTATAGTAATTTATGGAAGCATGTTTTCAATTGTATTTGACATAATCAAAACTGCTCCCTAAAATATGAAGTAAATAAATGTCACCTTGAGCTTTGTATAAGTCTGATCTGAGACCCATAAACTATTTAGAATTCATTAATACCATAATTCTATTTGTTTCATATTGGATTTCCATTCCTCAATAAAATGTAATCTCTATAGAATTATTAAAAATAAATAAAAATAAAAGTAAGGGGCCCCTGGGTGGCTCAGATGGTTAAGCATCCGGCTCTTGGTTTCAGCTCAGTTTGTGATTTCAGGGTCTTGACACTGAGCCCCATGTCAGACTCCTCACTGAGGAGCCTTCTTCTCTCCCTCTCCCTCTGCCACTCCCCCAGTTCGTGCTCTCTTTCTCTCTCTCAAATAAATACTTATTAAAAAATAATAAAAGTAGGAATTGTGATTTGGTTACCCCATGCATCAGCATCAAACTTGGTACCAGACATGTAATAAGAGCTCAACCATGTAAATAGAAATGGTCATATCTCAAGGGCACATGATATTAGCCAAGTGACCAAGTAATCACCACCGTCCATCGCTGATCCCCTGCTTTGCCTTGACCAAACTTTAGTCAGCCTTCTATGTTTCCTATGGGGCCCTGAGCTCTGCTTGTCCCCAAGCCTGCGCAAGCACAAGTAAAGTGGAACATGCCTCCTTCCTTGGCTTCTCCTAGGAGTCAGCTCACAGGGTGATCCTTTTCCTATCAGTTGCCACCAGTCATTCTTTCCTTGTCCAGCTTTCCCTCCAAAGAGTTTGCTTATCACTTCTTGTTCCACCTTTAGCTTTTCCTGCTTGATTTTGCGACGCCTGCAGATTTCTGAGATCTGCGTTCTCAAACTATTTCAATAGTCCCCTTCTCCCTTGCAATAATGATTTTGAGTAAGAGCCTCTCCTTACTATGTCCTAATTTGTTTTTCTTTCATGTAAATTTTCCATGGGGTAGTTTAAATATCAGACCTTCCCTGGGAAAAAAAATCAATTACTAAAAATGTATTTATGTCTTACCAAAAAGATTAAGTGGATTACAATAATATTCTTTTAGATAAACTTTTTTCCTCCCGTGAAATAATTTTATCTATTAAATAGAACTTACTTTCCAAGGTCACATTGTATTTCTGGTATTGTGACTGGTTTCGGCAATTCAGTAGTTAATCTCAGTAAATACCAGAACTCGAGAGCCACATCAGGCTGAAAAACAATGCTAGTAGAGAAAAATACACAAAATCTTGTCAGTGGTTTTAGTTTGTGTAATAAAATTGGCAGAAAAAAATCCTAAATAGGTGGTTTAGAATACAATATTTGACAACTGCTCTGTGACACATTCTACTGTTGTTGGAGATATATTTTTAAACGTTTCATTTTTGGTGAGAAGATCACTTCATTATTCAGAAAAAGTGTCATCATTAATATCTGTTTAATAAATGCCTGATGAATGAATGAAAAATATTTAAACATTAATGAAGTCAAATGTCTTGCAGGAGAAATAACAAGAGAAGTCCTGCTTTCTGTGATTAAATCCAATTTAGTTCATTGAATTAAACACCTGTATATTTTCATATGAAGCCTAACAAGTGATATGCAACTCTGGAGACCTTCCTTTATTATCGCATGTGCTCAGTTTTAGACACAGAACCTATGACTGTCTAAAAGTATTAACTGGGAAAAATAAATAAATAAAATTATAACTGGGTTGATAGTCAGCTCTGTCATCTTTTATTTGAGTAGACTTGGACAAGTCACTTAAAATCATTTTGAAGGCTTTACTTCAAAGGATCAACAATAAAATGCCATACTCAAACCATACCTTTCGTCTCTACAGCCTGTAGTCGCTGGAGAATACTGTACGACATAGTTCATACATTCTAGCGGATGCAGAGTAAGTTGCTTGAGCCCATTAAGGGCAGCACTGGATAACTGCACATCTAAGTGAATCATTCCCTCTTTTGGATTAGAGAGAGGTATTTCCACGCAAATGCTCTCCTAGAATTACAGAACAAATATATAATAATCAGCTCTTAGTGTCAGCATAGAGTTGAGTCATTGTTCTATAAAAGCAAATGCAAAGAAAACTTTTATATAACATAAGACCATTTATTTTATTTCTCTCCTTGATACACTATTAAATATATTTCACTTACTTTTAATCTCTTATATGTTTTTCTTGACTAGTCTTGGTAAATGGTATTTTTTTCAACAACAAATACTCTAAAACATCCATCTAGGTAAATGTTTTTTTTTTTTTTTCCATCTAGGTAAATGTTACGGAAAGTGTAAAATTACATTTAAAATATAGTTTTCTTCAATACCATTACAACCATGAGGTCCATTTGTCAATGTTTTCTCTAGCTGTGGTACTCAAACTTTAGCATGCATATGAATCATCTGCAGAGATTGCTAAAACATAGATTACTAGCCCCCCTGCCCCAAAGACTGATTTAGTCGCTCTGGGATGGGGGCCTGATAATACATATTTCTAAAAAGTTCTGCGGATCCAGAGGACACACTTAAAGTATCTCTGTACATCAGCATCAAGTACTAAGGAAAATCTATACTAAGAAGACAAATTATGCTGATAATATAACTATCTTCTTGTTTAGATTCTTTCCTTCCATATCAGTTTCTCCTGCCCTGTCCCTCTAGCTATATCCACTCAGCCCTAGAAGGCACTCTTCAGGTTCCAAGACATTTCTTGATCCCCATTCTGACCCATTCTGGCTAATGATTTATATTTCATCCCATTATAGCCACAATCTCCACTATACTCTAGTAATAATAAAAAGCCATTAATTGAAACAAAAGTGTTAAAGGTGATCAATAGGCCATATCTCAATCCTGAACAAGGATGAGTTGTCTATAATGTCTTAAACTAATGAAATGGAAAATGTTGGGCATTTCAGTCATAATTCAAAGTTTCGTAATAGACGTACTTTAGGACTTGGAACTTTTGAAACATCACATTACAGGGCTGTCAAAAACAACCTTGATACTAAGCTGGTAGGGACAGGTGGTGATGGAGACAGAGTTATTCACAAAACATATCTTCAAGATAGACATTACAGCTTTACCCAAAGAATGAACATTTGCTTGATTACTGATATATAAATGAATGAGTGGATAAATGTTACATTTTATGGGAATAGAAACAGCATTGAATGTGGTGAACAACATCTGGTAAGGAGAGATGAAAAACAAGAATATATACAAATTTACAATTAAATCGGGATATCATTGATTACAAATCAGACTTAATTATAAATGCATGGGAAAATGGCTATCTACAACAGTTTCAGGAGATATTAGAATCATGGATTCCTAAAATATATGGGCATTTAAATGCTATAGTAAAGTAACTAAGCTCATGATTATAAAGAAGGAAAATTAAAAATATAAAATGCAAAAAAAACCAGTAATGGCATTATGTCACAGAGTTTATCATTTTCTAGGTTATCTGAAGTATTTCATGAGACTGTTATAGAATTTAGCCTACTAAGGAAGTTTCTAAGGGTCAAACAAAACAACTAGACCATATGCCAGGATAACAAATACCAACAACTATACATTGGCCTAGAAACTTTGTCCAGGTCTTTAGACAGAAAACTGAAATGGGACGTCTTTGGACTAAACATTTGTCCTGGTCTATTACTCAGATATTTCTCAGAGAAGGTCAGTGTCCATTTAAAACAACGCTGTAGCTTATTCTTCACAGAAGTAAAAACAGTAGGATCTAAACCAGTGATTTTCAAAATGTTCTCAACACAACCTAGAGTAATTCATTTTACATCACAACATGGCCCACCTACACGTACCACTGGAAAAAAAGATGCACAAAACAATTCCTACTCTTTCCACATGTGACATTCTCTGATGCTTTCTATTCTCTTGTATTCTATTTCCTATAAATAAATAAATAAATAAATAAATAAATAAATAAATAAATGCTCGTTTTGACCCACTCACATATTTTTTAAGACCCACGCATTGAAAAACTCTGGTCTAAAAGGAATGAAGTACTGGAATATCGAATTGCTTTATGTCTCATCACATTTAGACTTTGAACACAAACTAAAACAAAACCACTTTCAATCTACTGCCATGCGAACTACAAGCCATATAACAGAAGGATGCCCTACTGTTACAAATGTGTTACCATGCTCCAAGCTTGGCTGAATTTTAAGAGATACAAATGAGGATGGCAGCTCTGGGACACTTGTGTAAGAGCCTCTCTTTGACACATCCATGGCAAATAGCATTACTTGACCACTTCACTCTTATCAAGTAGGTCTGGACACTCCCTCAAAATCAAGCAGCCTTCCAGAGAGCAATCGTTAATTGCTTTGAACTAGGTAGTTCGAAGAACAATACTAGAGCAATACTGCAGTCTCTAGGGAGAGCCTGCAATGGAATTCTCTGGGGCCTCAAAACCAGCAAGAGACTCAACAGCAACGAATGTTTCATTATAGTAAAAAGCTTTAAGTATCCAATTAATTAAGAGTGCTGTATTTCTAGTTTGGTAAAATACATGTCAAATTTAACTACAGCATTATAAAAAATAATTTCTAATGTTCATTATAATTTGAATATTTTCTTTTCAAGTTTAAATCGATAAAAACCCCTAAATTATACCTTTAAAACATAGTCTTGTATGAAAAATCTCTTTTAAATATACATCTGCCAAAATACTGTCAAAAGTAATTTAGACAAGATTAATTTTCTAACTATATTTCTTAAGGCCATAAAAATTAGATATTTCTTTAAATATTTCATGCACTTAATAAGTTAAAGAGATTTTTGTCATTCCTCATTTGATGAGATGATCCAAGTTTGTAAGTTTATTCTTGAAATACCTCCTTTGTGTTAGCTATATAATCCGAAAATACATAACTATTTTCAACATATGAAAAAGAATGTATAAAGAAGTCATCTGCAAAATTGGTTAATAATCTTATTGTCTAAGGCATCCTGCCACTCCCATTCCATTTTATGACAGATAACTCTCACTCAATAGGAAATACAAAGCCAGCTGAATTTCTGTCACTATGCTCTCTATATAAAATGTGTGAAATATTTGGCTAATGTATGTCTTGCCAATGGCATATTCTCCCACTTTGATGAGTGGCTTTATAAGTATTTTTTAGAATTAAATATATATCAATTTGGACTGATTTTGTTTTTGGGAATTCAAGTGAAATAGTGACTATTTTTTTTTTTTTTGTCTTTTGTCTTTACATGGCCTCTTTTGGGTGCAATGATAGACAGCATTCCTTTATAATGTGTTCAGTATTTTTCTCTAGATTGTACTCAAGGAATATTTTAGCTAACATAATGACTGCTTAAAGAAATTGCTTCCATTTTTCATCCTTTTGTAAAAGCAATTATGTATATTTAATCCTGTAGCATATAAGTAAATTTTTAAAGCATGAAGACCTTCATAAGATGTTGAAATTTAGAACACGGAAAAATTCAAACACTCAGCTGAAATTGGAATATGTTTAAAATACATACAAACAGATGTATTGAATTTTGCAAATTACAAACTTTTTCAGAGAAAGTTTGAATACTTATATTCATTTTAATCTTTAAATTTATGTATGTATGTATGTATGTATGTATGTGAAAGGTAAAGAGAGGGGGTAGATGGGGAGGGGTAGAGAAAAATCTTAAGCCAGCTCCACTCCCAGTGCAGATCCCAATTTGGGGCTCATCTCATAATCCTGAGATCATGGCCTGAGCTGAAATCAAGAGTCAGATGTTTAACTGACTGAGCCACCCAGGAACCGCCCCACCCACCATGTTCATTTTAAAACAAATATAAAATATTTTTAGGGACAATTGGATGGCTGAGTCAGTTAAGCATCTGACTTCAGCTCAGGTCATGATCTTGGGGTCCTGGGATCTGGCCCCTCTTGGGGGTTCCATGCTCAGCAGAGAGTCTGCTTGTCCCTCTCCCTCTGCCCCTCCCCTCCTTGTGCTCTTCCTCTCTCTTTCTCTCTCTCTCTCTCATAAATAAATAAATCTTTAAAAATAATTTTCAGCATCTAAATATAATTTATATGTTTATTATTTTCCTAAAATAGAAAAAACATTTTGAGAGATTTAAAAACAGGTCAGGTCATTCCCCTCTTTACACACTCTAGTGGCTTCTAGATGGACGTGGAGTAAAATCTCTTATCTTACCCTCAGAGGTCCTGCAAGATGTGGCTCTGCTGGCACCTCTGACTGGAGAACCCTCCCACCCCCCACCCACTGCCATTTCTGTCCAAACTCCAGCCTCACAGGCATCGTTTCTGTTCCTGGAATGTCTGGGCTCCTACATACTACCTCCCGTCCCACCAAGCTCATTTTGTTCTGAGGGCTGGGACATTTGTCAGTTGCTCTACCTGGGTGTAGTTCCCCAGTCTTCATACCACAGTCGGCAAAACTCTGGACTATTTTTGTTGGTACAATTATCACTAAATTTAGCTTAGGCATTTATTGTCATGGTAACAGATAAACCAAATAGACTAAACTTGGTAGAGTACTGAAAATGGTTTCTCTTCCACTAATGATCTCCAAACCTGGCAGGATCTCCCTTTCTCCACCTCGTTGTTTTCTGAGGATAGTTCCCAATGCCAGAGCAGCTCCTTGTCAGATCTTTAAAGAGGCGTAAAATCAATCAACACTTTCATTTCATATCCAATGAATGTTTTTCCTGACCTTTCCTCCAGGTACCCCTTCCCTACCCACAGGACGTGTAGTAATTTTTCCGACTGCTTGTGAGGAAGAAGATGGAGATGACCTGCTCTTTTCAAGCCCCTACTCTAATTTCCTCTCCTGTAATCACTATGCTAATATGGCTCCTTCGGGCCTCAGGATAAAGATGGGATGGGCGGTAAAAAAACAAAGGCCATTTACTCAACTAATACTAATTGGTCTTTTCCAGTTGACTTTCTAGGTCCTTCTCTTTTTCTCTTTCTAGCATTACCCCATGTAGACTTTTTTTCGTGGGTTCTTCTCACTCTAGCAGAATGTATGTTGAGCAGACCCTTTTAAAATAGCCCACCTGGCAGAGAGTAGAATCCCCTTTGATCGACAAAGTCCTGTCATGTGCCAGGGAACAGGGAAGTGCCGCTGCTGTCTCTCTAGGCATTTCCCCTCCATCCATGGTCCAGTCTTTTAGCAAGAACTCACCAAAATCCAATGGGCATGAAACTGTCAGTTTCCACTCTTTAAGGAAGCCACCCCCCCGTCTTTGTGTTCTGGCCAACGCATACAAAGGCTGGACATGGGTGATAGGCTAAAGATGTCTCATTTTTCTTGACATGGCAGAAATATCATCCCTCCAGCAAAATTCTGTGCTCCCCTTCATGATATGAAGACACCATTGGGCGAGAGCTGCCCAACCAGAGGTACCATTTCCCAAACTCTCTTGCACTCAGGCATGAGTGACTAGTATGACTAGTTCTCTCTAATATTATATGGGTGGAAGTGATGTGTGCTGCTTCTGCAGTGACATGATTAAGAAATCAGTGGAAATTTTTTTCAGTTCCCTCCCCTCCATATATAGAGAGAGACACCCATACACATACAGGAACTGCTTAGTTCCTAAAGGTTGATGGAACCACAATATGGGAGGAGGTTGGAACACAACATGGCAGACACCAGCCACCAACTGGGAACAAGTGCACCAGAGTGTTACAATTATTAAGAACTTTTATTGCGTTAGGCCACTGAAATTGTGAAGTTGATCGTGTCAGCTAAAAACACCATAACTAAAATATTTAGTGAGTCCTTCATAAAGGACTTTATTAAGCACCTTTCATAACATGGAGTGAGAATTATTAATGGTTCCCAGGTTTGTGTTTTTACTTGAAATGTAAGACAACAGAAAAACTTCCCATGAAATATCTTATTTCAATGTTATTTTTGTTTTCTGTCTGACTCCACTAGAATGTTAGCTCCATGTAAATAGGGGCCTTGTTTGTAATATTCATCGCTGTTCCTCAGCATCTAGAATAGTGTGCTAAGGATACCAGAGACAATAAATACTCGCTAAAGAATAAATGTGCAATTTATAAGAGACGTTAGTGTTTGTATATAAACCTAATAGTTAATATGTCTGATATTCTGGATATTTTGAACTAAATAATACAGCAACCACTGATAAGATCTTACTTAGAAAGAGTTTAAAAGTCTCAAGTTAACCTAGGTTACCTCCTTTCATGAAAGTTATTGGTAAGGACACCTCTGAGAAAGACAGTGGGTTAAATTTATCATTTGGTTGCCAGTTCACACCTTCTCTGAATAGGGAAAATTTAATTCACCAAGTATTTGCACTGAAAACCTCATCACTTCCTACTCTAACTGGGTCAAAGTAAATCAAGATTATGTTTTTGCCCATAAAAGCCTAATGGAGTCAATGACAATTCAATATGCACTAGCAGGAAATATTTCCCACCATATCTTCTCCCAGAAGATAATCATGAGTTCATTTCATTTTATTATTTTTTTATTTAAAGATTTTATTTATTTATTTGAGAGCGAGAGCGAGAGAGAGCACAAGCAAGGGGAGAGAGGGAGAAGCAGGCTCCCTGCTGAGCATAGAGCCCGACATGGGGCTCAATCCCAGGACCCCGGGATCATGACCTGAGCCAAAGGAAGACGCTCAACCGACTGAGCCACACAGGTGTCCCCATGAGTTCATTTTGAAGGGATTATTTCTGGGGTGCCTGGCTGGTTCAGTCAGTAGAGCATGCAACTCTTGATCTCAGGGTTGTGAGTTCAAGCCCCATGTTGGGCACAGAGCCTACTTAATTAAAAAAAAAATTAAAGGGGTTATTTCTGAGGTCCAAAACACACAATATTAATTTAAGTGAGTCATATTATTGAGGAAATTTTCAATTTTAATTTTATTCCATTTAAAAACATCACCAAGTCAGTAAACAAACTGTACCAAAGGGTATTTTAAAATGTACCACGTTGGGGCGCCTGGATGGCTCAGTGGGTTAGGGCCTCTGCCTTCAGCTCAGGTCATAATCTCAGGGTCTTGGGATCAAGCTCCACATCAGGTTCTCTGCTCAGCAGGGAGCCTGCTTCCCCCTCTCTCTCTCTCTGCCTGCCCCTCTACCTACTTGTGATCTCTTTCTCTCTGTCAAATAAATAAATAAAATCTTTTAAAAAAATGTTAAAATGTACCATGTAATTCAAAAGAAGTGATAACTACAGTCTGTCCCAGGAATTTTCCTAAATTGAAAAGTCAGTGCCAGCAGTTCAGAACTCAGAGGAAACAGGCAGACAGCTGAAAACCAGAAATGCCCTTGTCATTCCTCTGCTGCTGCCACCCGCATGCCCTGATACCTAAGGAAGTCATGCTTCATACCTCTCCACCCAACCTGAGACATACAGAATGCAGATATGCAATCAAGGTGGGCTGCCAGTGCCGGACTGGGGTATGATGTGGGATTGAAGATGTGCTCGACAGGCCCTGAGGAGCTGTGAAAAAGTCAGAAACTCCTGTAGAGTCTATAGGTTTGTCTGTGTGTATTCAGTCACTTACCATAACCTTGGGGGTGGGGGTGGGGGTGCAACAGCTATTAAAAGCTGTGACAAATAGAAATATATCTGATTGCAGGGAATGATCCCTAGGAAGTAGCCTCCTGCTTAGCTGTTTAAGATAGAGTCTCCCTCTGCTCTCTGTATATACACATACATATGTATATATGTAGAGAACAAAATGGAGTCTCTCATGTCAAGCAGGGGCCTGTGTCAAGCAATGATGCAAGCAGTTAAAGGTATTGCAGCTACAAGATATCACCGGGACCAGCATCAGCTGACGCCCTAGAACTGATAACGAGCAGAACCAGAGCAGGTGTGCAGCGGCCCAAGACCGATTCAATCCCTTTAAAACGGGGAGGACTTTGGCAGCAAACTCTCAGACTCTTCAGACATGACTTCGCTAAGTGTGACCACTTAAAAAAGGCAACTGCGGCTGAAACTCTGCCCGACGAATCTCTGAACAGAGCCTGGATCCTTCACTGCTTGAACATAATAAATGGTAAGTGGCCAAAGCTGACTCAGACAGGACCCAGGCCTCACCTCCAACTGCACGCCCACAGACTGACTTCAGGTTTGGTTTGTTAACTTCCTACACCCTTCTGTTATTTCGTTTGTTGTGTGGCCTGTCTTATGTTCTATTCTGTGTGCCATGTAAGAAGCCAAGTTTAATTTTCATTGAGTTTGGAATTCTGAACCTGCTTTATCATTGTGATTTAACTCTGCTTCGTGACTGAATAAGGCTGACACCGTGGAAAGACATGACTTGTGGGTGTGCCCTCACAGTGTGCGCATGACTATATATACATATGTACATGCATGTACATATACACATATAGTCTATATTTTATTCTCTCAAGATAAATTCAAAGCAGAATATTAATTTTTACATTAACATCTCATGAGGAAGAAAAATTTCAGTATCATGTACAACAGCCAGGATATATGATTTTTCACCTAGAAAAAATATAGAATATAAAAATACAAAAGAAGAAGAAGAAGAAAATAATAGCGTTTTTAATTATGCTCCTGAAGGGAAGAAAATTTTGCTATCCCAAGATATGCCTCTTTGGCATACTGATTATTTTAAACTGGTTATTTTTAGGAAACAACAAACACACAAGAAGCTCCTCAGAAAAACTAAGTAGGAGTTACCCTTTTATAATAGACATTTACACTTATAAAGGAAATCTGCTTTTGTAAGAGCGTCTCCCTCACTGGGGGGGGGGGGGCGCGGGGAGGGGAGGGAGGATGACTCTAAATCCCTAGAGACTCTTATCAATAGAAAAGGCAAAGCCTAAATCTGCACAGTAACATTACCCTTGATTACTATGCTTTTACAGGTCACCTCCCATAAAACTGACTCCCCACCTCCAACATTTTGCTTTGTCTTTAGCTGAAGATAGTATTTAGTACTTAAGGTGAAGGCTTCTGTCATTTTGGGGAGTTAATTCAGTTTCCTGGGTCTCTCATGTATACAGGAAGGAGTATACATGTTATTAAATTTTGGTTTGATTTTCTCCTGTTAATTTGTCTCATGTCAATTTAATTCCTAGACCAGCCAAAAAACCTTTGAAGGTATAATAAATGTTTTCCTCCCCAACATTCTTCTCTCACTAACTTGTAGAGAGACTTCTGGGTCTCACAATTAACAATATGGTGAATTTCATTAAAGGTTGATTATAAAATGAAAAAAATTAGTTATTCAATTATCAGACAACAGAACAAATATTATGGAGGCTATGACTGATCTAAAGCTTAAAGCATAGGCTTTGTTCACACACTTAAGTTTTGTTTTCAGAACACATTTATAACTCATTACTATACGTTGAAATTATTGTCAGTAGGAAGATAGTGGCTTGCTCTCATTATTCTCACACAGCCAAACTACATGCCATACAAGATATTTTTAAGGTCAAACAAAATGGAATAGCAGATATCACATGTTAAAATTTCCAAGAGAATACTAAATAATTTACACCAAGAGAGATAATAGACTGCTAACAACCAATTATTGTTTACTGTGAATATAATCTGATTTTTGGAACTTACTCTAAGAAGTAACCAAATTTATGTGCCTTGAGGGTCAAAACATTTCTTACACGAATGCTATTTTACAGAGATTCTGACCATCTTTAAGGAAGATGTGAAAATTGGGTTGACTGTAATAAAAGCTGAGATACAGATGGAAAATCAGAGATGGTCTAGTATCTTGAAAGCTCCATTGCTACATCTGATGATCTAAGGTTTAAATAAAATATATCTCAAAAGTCTGGCAAAATAGCAAATGCAGTAAAAAATATTAGCTAATAGTATATAGGTAAGGACAATAGCTTTAGCATACTTTTGAAAGTATTTGGAAAACTTCTTCAAGAAGTACACAAAGACTTATGCGATGAGATTATTTAAGAGAATTCATACCATCTCCACCAACTGAACCATTATGCCTGAGAGTTAAAGAATGCATATGTTTTTACCCTAGGCAATTACTACTAGAGAGGTGGGAAAACATAATAACTTGGCAACAACATCACTGTCATTAGCAGCCTAACTGGATTGAGGTAGTCAAAAAAGACTCCCCTTTGCCACCAACCTCAGCTGTAAGTGATTGCTTAGTACAACACACCCACCTGTACTGACAAAACAGAGCAATCTGGCAATTCACGGCGCTAAGTTCTACCCCTGCACTACTAAATGGAATGGAGGCTCAGGAATTGGATTTTCATCTATGTAGACCTTGGATGTAAATTATTAAGTATCTTTATGAAATAACTATGTTAACTATACCTAATGAAAAATGACAGCAATAGTGAATTTGGTAATAATCAGAAGAACAAACACAAACAAGATGAGTTATAGGTATCACACTGTGGTACCAAAACCAGGAAAGGTTTAAAGTAAAAACTGACAGGAAATCAACACAAACTGAATGAGAATTACATGTGTTAAAACAAAACAAAACAAAGAAAATAAAAACAAAACAGGGGAGCCTTGCTGGCTCAGTTGGAAGAGCATGCGACGACTCTTGATCTCAAGGGTTGTGGGTTCGAGCCCCACGCTGGATGTGGAGATTAGCAAAAAAATAAAAATAAACTTAAAAACACAAACCAAACCAAATTAAAAGTAACCAGGCCCCAAATGGCATCACTTAGGCCAAATTCCCAAAGTGGAGGCTTAACACATAATCTAATTGTAGTTTCAACTCCCCCAGGAATGTAGCCTTAACTGGTCAGTCAGGAATTTTCTGAAGGGTGCCAATGAATTTGTATATACCCTCTCCATCCCTCAAAGGAAGATGAGCTAATCTGCATGATAAGATCCCTTGCTCTTTACCCTAAGGAAAAGTTACCTTGTCTGGAATAATAGTTTTCTTTTGCTAATAAATTTCTTGCCCTACCCTCCATCTATAAAAACCTTTCATTTTGTACAACTCTATGGTGCTCCCCTCTACTGGCTAGATGGGATGCTGCCTCATTCATGAATCATTTAATAAAGCCAATTACATCTTCAAATATACTTGGCTGTACTTTTTTTTTTTTTAAGAATGTATTTATTTGTATCAGAGAGATAGAGACAGGACGAGAGGGAGGGGGAGAGGGAGAGAGAGAATCTCAAGCAGACTTCATTTTGAGCAAGGAGCCCAATGTGGAGCTCGATCACAGGACCCTGAGATCATGACCTGAGCCGAAATCCAGAGTTGAATGCAGTTAACCAACTGCACCACCCAGGCGCCCCACTTGGTTGTATTTTTATTTAACACACAATAATAATGAAATTTATTACACGGGCGAGTCTTTTATGGAAAATGGACAAGGGCCATTATTTGAAAATACATTATTTATGAAAATAATGTGTTCTCAAAAGTGTACATGCAAATATTAATTTTAAAAATGAAAACATATTTGAAGTACATTAAAAGAAACAGATGGTGTTTTCTTTTTGTTCAGTCTTCTTTCTTATCCACATAAAGTACCCTGATGGTATATGTTTCTCAGTCTGTGTGACAATCTTACCATTCAAAGTTGAGAGTTAAAAAATCTTAATTTCTATCAGTTTTGTTTGAAGGGTTAACAACTCTTCCCAAAAGGGGGGTACATTATATACCATTTCATGAGAAGATGCAAACTGTTGTTTATTAGTATTTTAGAATCACATCCTTTTTTGTTACTTTGAGTTGCAGATCTCTACTCATCTCTATACCGTTTTTAAACATACAGTTAATAAGGGAGCCAACGTCTGTCTTTTTTGAGGTGCCACCTCATGGTACCAATTTCTCCTGGACGCATTTAAAATGTTTTTTTCTCCTGTGTCCTGATAAAGAGATTTCTGCTAATCCAGTAATCATTTTCCACAGCAAGTGGTTTTACAAAGTTATATCATTTAAAAATAACCTATAAGAAAGATTTTATTCTGTAGTGGTAACAGGATCACAGAAATGGTACATTTTCATTGAGTGAAATGACCCTACCATCATCATATTAAATCATTTTCCACTTAGAAGAGAATGCTTTTGCAAGCTACATTTGAGTGCATCTCAATAGTTTAACCACCTATTTTCTATGTCTCAGTGGAGATTTATCCAGAAATCAAGTGGGCAAGAAATTGATTTACAGATTTAAAGTATTTTAGTCTTTTAAAAATTTTTTATTGGTTGGAGCAAAAGTTCAAGATTCTAAATAATCAATTTTATGAAAAATCATCTGCATGTTTAAAAATCAAAGTAACTTTTATCATCAAGTTAGATATCTGAATACTATCAATAAGAAAATTAAATCAAATTAAAACATAGTTAAGAGCAATTAATACTGTCGTCAGGTTTCATTTAAACCAAGACTCAGCAGGGGGCACCTAGGTGGCTCAATTGGTTAAGTGTCTGACTTCAGCTCAAGTCATGATCTGGGAGTCCTCTGATTAAGCCCAGCATTGGGTTCCAAGTTCAGCAGGGAATCTGCTTCTCCCTCTCCCCTTGCCCCTCTCTCCCCTACTCATGCTCTGTCTCTCAAATGAGTAAATAAAGTCTTAAAACAAAATAAAACCAAGATTCAATATTTAGCTTTATTAATAATAATAATAATAATGAACATGGACTTAGTAACACTTTAATAAGTCACATAAAACACTCCTATTCTTAGTCACTATTATTTAAAATGCCAAATCTATCCCTGTTATTCCAAATGTGTTTCAAAGTGAAAGGCCTGTTGTAGAAACCAGGAAGAATCAGTACTGAAAGAGTCAGGAGACTGTAGGAATCAAAGGCAGGCCTTCTCAAAATGGGCCACTTTGGCATGAAGATTATTTTGAGTTTAAAAGCAATCAAAACCCAGCAGATTCAGGAAAATCTCTTTACCTCTCTCCTCAACTGCATAAAAAGGATTTAGACAGAAGACCTGCTCCAGGAAGAGAGCTATCACCACAGATAACTACATTATACTATGAACTGGGTATGGCAGGCAGGGAGGAACCTAGCAAGGCCTGTTTGATCAAAGTTCTCTGTGTCCTCTTGTTTTCAAGAAACTCAGCAAACATTTACTTACTAAATATTTACTCTTTTTCATCTTTATGTAAATTGCATTCCTTCCCTTTGACATCTCAGACCCCTACCACCTTCTCTTTAATTCAAAATGACATATATGCCTCAGTTTGCCTATCTTTGGAATTTCTGTGTCTATGTGCATTCCCCAGACATACACTACTAAATTTGATTTTCTCCTGTTAATCTGTCTCATGTCAATTTGATTCTTAGTCCAGTCAGAAAGACCTTGAGGGAACAAGATATTCCTGATCCCTGACAAAAGCATAATCCTACTTTTATAATATGTGTGAGGGCAAGTATGTATGCTAAGGTTAAGTTTGCTCTTGGTAACTCTTGAAATATGTCTATAGAATTCTAATCAGTAAAGCTACTATAAGATACCATAGAGCTAAAAGATGGTTTCCATAAGCACTGAAGGTCTTTATTACTGGATTTAAAATAAAACTGCTATAATTTGAATAATTTATTCTAATATGCTCATTTAATATGGATATTTTTTAGGGATCACAATTTAAGTGTACAACAAAAGCTCTGTTTGCAAAAAGACAGAGTCTATGAACATTTAATGGGTTCTTACCAGAGCAAGGCATTTCATTTCAATAATGTTTACTGGTGGTCCTGGAGAGCTATGTATCTCGAGATAATACCAGACATGAAAATTGCTAACACTAGGATCTGAAAAACAAAAAACAAACGTCTTTTAATGTAGACTTCAGAATACCATTTTTAACATAAAAATTTGAGAAACATCAGTACATACCATTTTCAAACTCTTTTTGATGAACTCATTTGTCATGAGAGGGAATTGGAGGGTGAAAACCTGATTGCATTACAATTTGTGAGTGCAAAGAGAAGCACCATCCTACAAGGGCATGAGCTTGCCGTATAAAAGCTCTCTATCCTCCACCTGCCCCAGGAATTCATTACATTCCCACTAAAATAAGAATGTTTTACTTCTAAGTTAAGAATTAATATTTCCAAAGAAATAACCATTAATTTTCCCCCTAATTGCCAAAACATTCACATATTATATATAGAACTGATGTGGGAAACAAAGGCAGAAAAAAATTATTAATTTCCTTACTACCTAGGGCCCACTAACAAGTCCTTGAAACAGACAGAGTGACATTCCTCTAGGGACTCCACTAACTCTACCTTAACACTTTGCTAAGGGCAAAAGGCAATCCTAGCCTGACCGCCCCCTACCCCCAACCAGGATCCTGTAAGTCTACTTTAACATATAACAATTCCTCTGGAAACTTCCTATATCTCTAAACTCTCCAAGATACGTGCTGGCAATCATCCCCAAGCATATGGCCCACCGATAAACATCTGAAGGGTCTCATGACTAAGGTTTTATTAGACAGTAATAAATGACCTTTTCCCAACAACAGTTAGCCCCTCAAGGTTCTGGAAACCTTGCTTCCAAAATTCCTTAGAAACTTATGCTATCCCTGACCCCCTCTCAACTTGCAAGTATATAATGGACCACTCCTCACAACCCGAGGGTAGTAGCTCTTTCTGCCCACCGGTCCTGTCCCGGTGCTTTAATAAACCACCATTTTGCACCAAAGACGTTTCAAGAATTCTTTCTTGGTCATCGGCTCTGGACTCTACCCCACTGAACCTCACCTATATTCTAAGACTTCATCAGAACTATCTAAGTATTATAGTTCACAGTGGTACATTTCCAGCACTCTAAGATTCTAGTCTAAGGACAAAATCAGGAATAGCTGATGAGATTTTTCTTTTCTTGGAAGTGTGAAAAAGGATCCTAGCAATTTAGCCTAAAGGAAGCTGGACTGGGAATGAATTACGTGGTGAGAAAATAATGTTTACATCAGGGTTCCAGATATTTTTTTTAAAAGTAGGCATTTCTGTCGCTGGTGATGTCTAAAGTCATCAGCCTCAAACTCAAGCTTGCCATTTGTTTAGTCTTATCTGTTCAGCTTCTACTTTGATACTCTTTATTCTCCAATGTTGAGTTAGTATATGGTTTAAGATGTCCTCCAATTTCAGTTATTCATATGCATATTCAAATCAGTATTCAAATCAGTACTATCAAAATAGTACTGCTCTGTTTGCCCAACTTACTTAGGTAAATCATTAGCCTCTTTGGGTCTCAGTTTCCTCATCAGAAAGCAGGGGCCCAGACTAGTGGAATTCTCTCTCTCTTCTGAACGAGAGGGTTGTGCCTTGCAGTACATTGTGTTGTATGGAATTGTATTGCATGGTGAAGAGGAGTAGAATTTGCCATCCCAAAATATGTCTTTAGTATAAGGATTATTTTGAGCTGATTATTATTTTTTTAATATATTTTTTAAGGATTTTATTTATTTATTTGAGAGAGAGAGAAATCACAAGTAGGCAGAAAAGCAGGCAGAGAGAGGGAGAAGCAGGCTCCTTGCTGAACAGAGAGCCTAATGTAGGACTCCATCCCAGGGCCCTCAGACCATGACCTCAGCCAAAGGCAGAGGCTTAATCCACTGAGCCACCCAGGTGCCCCTTGAGCTGATTATTTTTAAGAAAGTGCAGATACAGAACCTCTGAAAACCAAGTAGCAGTTACCCTTCTGTAAGAGATATTTACATTTCTAAAGGAAATCTGCATTTGTAAGGGTGTCTCCCTCTCTGTACCAATAACTTGGGATGACTGTATCTCTAGAAACTCATATCAATGGAGAAGACAGTGACCTAAATCTGCAAAACAATGTTACTCTAGTTTACTGTGCTTTCCTGCTAACATTGTACTATTGGTTCTCCATCCCCCAACATCTTTTTTTGTCTTTAACTGGAGATGGTAATTTCAAGGTAAGGGCTTGGGCCATTTAAAGGAGTTACTCATTTTTCCTGGGTCTCTCCCAAGTATACAAGGGTATACTTTTTTTGAGAGAGAGAGAGGAGGGGGGAAGGGCAGAGGGAGGGGAGAATGAGAATCCCAAGCAGGCTCCATACCCACCGAAGCACCACTCAATCCCAGGATCCTGAGATCATTACTAGAGCCGAAATCAAGAGTGGGATGCTTAACTGAATGAGCCACCCAAGTATCCCACATGTTACTGAACTTTTGTTTGCTTTCTCCCTGCTAATCTTTTTTTTTTTTTTTAAATTACAGGGGGCTCTCCACCAAGAATCTAGAGAAAGGTAGAGGAAAAATAATTCCCCCCTACCAGGAGCATTGTATCTTATTGCACTGCAATGCACTACTTCATACCATATTATATTATATCGTATTGTATGCCACTCTAATACTTTAGCTATTAAGAAGTACTTATCAAATTAGTGGATCTTAGAACAATCCAGAAATTAAGAACAATTAGCTGGTGAGAGGGAGACAGAGAAGGTCCATGTGAATTATTCCAAATACTTGTGAGAAGTTCTTGAGGGTGACTTTACCTCTGCATTTTGAATTGCCTTCTGTGCTTATTTATTTTATAGACACCAATTAATTACCTTGGAGCCATTAATGCACAGAGAATGAGTTACCAACTTTATGTTGATGTTAGGTTACTGAGGAAACCTCTGCTCACTTTTGTATTGGCTGCTCCTTCAATTCTATGACAGTGCTTTAAATACTTTTATGATGTTTAATTGTGACATTAAATGCAACAAAATAAACCAAAGTTATTAAAATGAAAAATGTTTCCCCTTCTAGGTTGCTCATGTATATTTCACTGACTTTTCTAATGCTTTAATCCACATTGAACTCACAGGGAAAATCATTCTGGAGAGAAAGGGCATCATGACTATAAAGACTGAATGCCCTACAATTCGGGATTGGCACAAAGAAAAATAAAACAGTCTGCTCATCTATGGAATAGGGATTGTCTTAGTCAGGGTTTTCCAGAGAAAGAGAACCAATAGGATATGTGTGTGCAAAGAAAGAGAGAGAAAGGCAGAGAAACTGAAGCTGAGAGAGATTGATTTTAAGAAAATGGCTCATGCAATTGACTTGACAGGTCTAAAATCTGCAGGTTAGGTCAGCAGACTGCAGACCCAGGAAAGAATTGCAGTGCAAATCCAAAAGTGGTCCATGGGTAGAATTCTTTTTTGTTCTGGGGAGGTCGGTCTTGGTTCTGTTAAAACCTTCAACTGATTAAATGAGACCTACCCACACTATGGAGGGACATCTTCTTTATTTAAAGTTCACAGATTTAAATATAATTTTCATCCAAAATCACCTTCACAGAAACATCCAGAATAATATTTCACTATTATCTGGGCACCATAACCTAGCTAGGTTGACATATAAAATTAGCTATCACAGAAACAATAACACTTAATATTTGTGATTGCTGTGACTATCACATAAGGCACTGTTGTGATGTAGCTGATTTAATTCCTACAGTGCTAAAAATGTACACTGATTATGAGTTTATTGGTTAGAATAAGATTAATGATGATTTGTGAGAATAAAAATAATACTTATTAAACACTGTTTAGCTACAGGCCTTAAACACATTAAAATTTTTTGCTAATTATAAAATCAGTAACATTCACGAGTGATTTTAGAAATTCCTGAAAAACCTAAAGATGAAATTTATTCATTACCTCATGACTAAGAGTAAATACTTATTTTTCTTATACAAAACCCCAGGCTTGCTATGTCAATAAAGACACAGATGTATAAATATAGTGCGGTATACAAATTATATAAAATTGATATATTATCCTTCAGACAACATTTGCTATTAGCACTGGAGTGTTATCTCTAATCATTAGGAAAATGCAAATGAAAAACCACAATGAGCTATCACCTCATAACCATTAGGATGGCTACTATCAAAAGAACAGAAAACAGCAAGTGTTGCTGGGATATATAAAAAAGGTAACCCTTGTGCTCTGTTGGCAGCAAATACAAATTGGTGGAGCCACTGAAACCACCAACAGAATTAAGTGTGCAGAAAGGCAAGTTGCCCATAGTTAAAGACTAATGGGAAAAATACCTGAAGGAACTTAGAATATGCTTTGTTTAAGATAAGGAAAATGTAGGGGTGCCTGGCCAGCTTGGTCGGGGGAGCATGTGACTCTTGATCTCGGGATTGTGAGTTCGAGGCCCGTGATAGGCGTAGAGAAAACTTAAATAAATAAAAAAGTTTTTTTAAAAAAAGATAATGAAAACATAGTCCAAGGGAACAGGAAATGAAATAGCCTGTACAGACATCATAGTCACAAAGCGTATAGCCTCTGCTTTTGCTAACAAAGATAGCATCACTGACACACATTATTAAAATGTTTTGCAGAATTGGACCAGTGAAGGAAATGACCACCCAAACACAACCTTGAAGAAATGGGTGACCCTGGTACCAATTAATCAGCCTTGAAGTTTACCCAATCCCTGATCAATCAGAAGGATCCATGATTCCAAGCCCTTTACCCTTGATTTTTCCCTTGAAAAACCCTAACTTGCAAATCATCAAAGAATTCAGGATTTTGAACATTAGTTCTCTGTTCTCTAGGGTGGTGCCACACTAATAAATAGCCTACAGTGCAGAAGCTCATTTTTTTTTTTTTTTACTGGCTTGCTGCACATTGGACAGATGAACTCTCGTTAGGTACAGTTATACCACTATGGAAAACAGTATGGACAATCCTCAAAAATTTTAAAATAAAATTCCCATGCCTGCATTTGGGTATTTATCTGAAGAAAACCAAAATATTTACTTGGAAAAGATGTATGCCCCCCTGTTTATTACAGCATTATCTATAATAGCCAAGATACATAAACAACCTAAGCGTTCATCTTGGGATGAATGGATAAAGAAGTTCTGAGATATATATAGAATGGAATATTATTCAGCCATTAAAAAAAAAAAAAAAAAACAAGGAAAATCCTACCATTTACAACATGGACAGACCTTGAAGGCATTATGCTAAAGTGAAATAAATCAGAAAGACAAAGAAAAACATTGTATGACCTCACCTAAGTGTGGTATCTTTAAGAAAAACCACTCAGAAAAAGAGATAAGACTTGTGTTTATCAAAGGTAGAACATGGGAGGGAGGTGGAAAGGGAGAAAGGTCATCAAAAGATACAAACTTTCAGTTATAAGAGAAATAAGGACTATAACGTAATTACAATATGATGAGTATAGCTAACACTGCTTTATGATATATAGGACAGTTAAGAATGTAAATCCTACAGAGTTCTTATCACAAGGACATTTTTTTTTCTTTTTTCTCCTTTCTTTTCTTTTTATTGTATCTATATGAGAAGATAGAACTAGCAGGACCTTTGTGGTAATTCTTTCACAATATATGTAAAGCAAACCATCATGTTATATACCTTAAACTTATAGAGTGATGTATGTCAACTATTTTTCAATAAAAATTGGAAAAACTTATGTGCAAGTAATACATATTCAAAATTATTTTAAATAAAATTATAAAACATATTTAAGTTTCAATTATTCAAAATAACAGGTCACATAAGGAACATTCTTATAGAAAAATATATGTGCAGATTTCTGATTATTTTATTCAAACTAATTTCTTAGAATGAAATCATTGGATCAAAGGGGATAAAAAAATCTTAAAAGTTTTAGGGGTACTAACCTAGCTCAGTTGGTAGAGCACATGATTCTTAATCTCAGGGTGTAAATTCAAACCTGACATTGAACATAGAGATTACTTAAAAATAAAATCTAAAAAAAAAAGTTTTAAGCATATTAAATTAAGCATTTAAGCAAATGCTCTCAAATTCCCATTACAATGCATAAGGTTGTCTCTTTCAACGAGACCCTCATCAAAACTGGGTGTTAACTAATATTTTCCAAATTTTTCAATTTGAAAAGGTTAAAAAAATCTTATTTAGTTGTTTTCATTTCCTTTTTTCCCCAGCTTTGTTGAAGTATAACTATTACATATATTTAAGGTACAACTTGATTTGATATAGTATGCATTATAAAATACTCACTACAATAAGCTAATTAACACATCCATCATCTCACATAATTACTGATTTTTGGTGGGGGTGGTGAAGACACTTAAGATCTACCTTCTAAGCAAAACTCAAGTACACCCTACTGTATTATTAACTATAATCATGTTGTTGTACATTAATTAGTTCTCCAAAACTTATTCACTTTACCTAACTGAAACTTCCCTAATTGAAAGAGATACACTGCTGAGCAATCAGTAGGAAAAAGTTCTGTGTTATTATGGGAGATGGAAAGGTTAATCCTGTCTAATATAAGAAAACCACTTCGAAGAACTGGGGATACTTGTAATATTATTAGATGCATTTTTCTTAATCTATCTTGAAACCTGTCATCATATCATGTAGATTTTATTAGGTACCCCCACTCCTTTTTATTCCATTAACATGATAACATTAATATTCTGATTTTCTTTAAAAGACTTATACCTGGCTTTCCTTCATGGTTCTTTTGCCTTAGATTTTGATGGGGGTTTCACTCTTAGCATAATCCATCCACAACAGTCATCTACTCTTTGACCTCAACTGCACAATTTCAACTAAAGAAACACTAAAACTTTACAACCTGTTTGGTTTTTTTTTCACCTGGTCTCAGCTCCAAATATTCAATTGATGACTGGATATTGCTACATAAATGTCTTGCTGTCACATCAAAATCAGCAAACACAAAACTGTGCCAAGCGTTATAATCTCCCAGACTTTTTATTTCTTCTTGTTGATAGTTCAACAACTAAATTACTCCATAATATTGCTGTCTCTGCATCTATTTTGCGTAGCCAAGTGGGCTGCATGGGCCTTGAACTGACGGTAGCCCCTCTGGAGAGTGCACACACTAGATAACAGTCTATACAGGCACAAGTAAATGTGAATTTCTTATATGACTCCCCAAACATCTTGTGATAAGCTCTCTCCTCTGCCTCTCAGGGCCTTCCCCTTCTGCAGCCCTTAGAAGAGACCCCCATGATGCTTACCAAAACCCTACTCTTTTTGGTTTGAATTAACCAATCCGGTCTCAGCCTAGAAACCCCAAAGCATTCTGAGAACCCTAATTAAGGCATGTGCCCAGGTTCTTCTTCTACCTGTTGCACCCTGCCTTGACTTGCCCACGTGGCCCCTTGAGGAATGAAGTACACATCTTCCAGGGTCTCAAAGTAGAGTAATAAACTCTATTTCATTTTCCCTTGTGACCTGTTGTTGAACCTTGACACACCATCTGACACACTAGGGGTCTACTTAACAAATGCTATTTTAAAAAAGTCCCAACACTTCTAAATTAATATCTTAATATTTTTCTATTCACCAAGATACAAACAAACCTTGTTCATTTTTAGAATCAATTCTCTCTTTCCAACTCCTCTCTTGAAAGAGTCATCTAGGGGTACCTGGATGGCTCAGTAGTCGGTTAAGCATCTGCCTTTGGCTCAGGTCATGATCCCAGGATCTTGTGATCAAACCCCGCATTAGGTTCCCTGCTCAGCAGGAAGCCTGCTTCTCCCTCTCCCACTCCCCCTGCTTGTGTTTCCTCTCTCACTGTCTCTCTCTATCAAATAAATAAATAAAATCTTTAAAAAAAAAAAAAGAGAGGTCATCTAATGCTAGTCTCTGAAACGTTTTCCATCTTTAATGGTATGTCTCTATCCCCATGTCACCATAAAATACATTGTTCTCTTCACTTCAAAGCCAGTTTGCTGTCCCAGTGGACTGTCTAGCTGGCCCCAACTGCTGTTCCCTTTCCAAACCATTTTGAATAGTGCATAAATAATCACTCTTAATCTATGTATTCTGTGACGGTTAATTTTACGTGTCAACTTGGCTGGACTATGATGTCTAGTTGTTGATTAAACACCAGTCTTAGACCTTGCTGTGAAGGTTCCCCCCCACCCCAGTGGAGTTTGAGTAAAGCAGATTGCCCTGAATAATGTGGGTATACCCCGTACAATCAGTTGAAGGCTCTAAGAGCAAATACTGATGTTACCTGAAGAAGCAATTCTTAACTCAAGACTGAAGGAGAAACCCTGCCTGAGATTGCAGCCTGCCTGGCCTGCTTCAGGAATTTAGACCCAAGATTGCAACAGCAATTCTTACCTAATTTTCTGCCCTGCTTGCCTGCCCTATAGATTTTTGACTAGCTAGTCCCCACAATCATGTCAGCCATTTTTTAAAAATTTCAACATCTCGAGGCACCTAGGGGGCTCAGTTAGTTAAGTGTCTGCCTTTGGCTCAGGTCATGATTCCAGGATCCTAGAATCAAGACCCATGTGGGGCTCTGATCAGCAGGGAGCCTGCTTCTCCCTCTCCCTCTGCCTGCTGTTTCCCCTGCATATATACGTGCACGTGCTCTCTCTCTGTCAAATAAATAAAATCTTAAAAAAAAAATGTCAACATCTCTCTGTCTCTCTCTCTCTCTATGTATTTACATTACATTATATTATGGTAGTATCTGTTTTACTGAAGAATCCTGACTAAACACAAAATCACTCAATAAAGATTTCTTCTTTGATATATCTCATTGTCTCCACAGCTTTGCTGCTGTTGACCCACTCTTCTCTAATGCCCTCTTAAGATATTCCTGCTACTCACATATAACAGAATTCAGTCTCCCATTTTCCAGGAAATCTGCCCTGTGCCTTCCAATTCTCCATTATTTCAATTTTCTTTGAATTTCTACTAAAAAGATATGTTTAACAACATCCAAATAAAGCTTTATAACATGGGAAGGAACAAAATAGCACTGTTTTTCTTCTTCATATGAGGAAGATTGTTATCTCCCACACTGAAGAAAAGCACATTATCTTGTTAAAATTATATACTCATTAGGGCACCTGGGTGGCTCAGTCAGTTAAGCCTCTGCCTTTGGCTCAGGTCATGATCCCAGGGTCCTGAGATCGGCTCCTGTGCCAGGCTCCCTGCTCAGCGGGGAGCCTGCTTCTCTCTCTCTCTCTCTGCCCCTCCCCTGCCCTCATCATGCTCTGTCTCTGCCTCAAATAAATAAAATCTTTTAAAAAATTATATACTCATTAACATTTTATCAGAAATTTACTGTAATTTTTGTTTAATAACAAGTACAAGTTTTTCACTTATGAAAGAGTAGACAGCCTTCAAGCTGAAGTATTAAAATCTATTAATGTTAAAAGCTGTATAAATCCAGAAAGTAAATACATAAAGTTAATCCTGAGATAATATAATTCTTATGGATATATGCAACACAATTTGTACATACATTATGAATGTAAAATACTTATTCATTTAAAAGTGAATGATTGACAAGTGATTATGAAACTTTCCTTAATCATCAATTTACCTGAGTCTTCCTCATCAAACTTGTGGAATAGCTCTGATAATGATTTCTGAAAGGAGGGTACTCGACATCGATCTTGATCTGAGTCTTCCTGAGAGTCATCATCTTGTCTGCGTTTAACAGAAAATGAAATTGCACCTAGAACACATAAGTACAAGATGCCAAATTAACCAGGGATTGGTTTCCTAAAGTGAAAGGTTAATTTTAGGTACTAAAGATGATCTAGCTTGAAACTAATAAACATAAAGCTGAATATAAATTCTAGGCCTTAGTATCACATTTAAACCTGATGGTAGTACAGAACAATTTAATAGGGAGTTCATTAATATTTATTTTAAGTATAAGAGAAAATCAGTTTTTAATTAAAACCAGCAGTGTAATATCAGGGTTCACAACTGGGGATGTCCATAAACAGTTATGTGTCTCGGTTTGCACAAATATGAGAAGGAGCTGGCACGAGTCATTGGTGACACTGGTAGCAGCTGGTGACAGTGGATATTACGAAGTGTCCCTGGTATTACACTGGCTTCCTCTGAGTATCTGGGAATGTTCCCAATAGTTCACTAATCTCTGAATGGGAAGGAGAGACCCCAGACTGTGACTGAGAGGGGCTGGAACCAGGTCAGACTGCTTCAGGATCTAGTCGGATTGAGGTTGGCAGGCTTGACCATAGAACATGGATGGACGTGTCTCCCTCTGGATCCCTGGGCAGACAGGACTGCTTCTAGACTGTAGCTGTGAGGGGCTGAAACTGGATTATGGGGCTGCTCCCAGATGTAAGGACAGATTATGGTCAATGGGCACACTTATGGGGCATGGATAAGCACATCTCCCAAAACGATCGTTCCCAGACCATGGCTGAGAGAGCCTGGCCAAGTCACAGGACCATTTCAGGATCTGCAGTTGAACCAAACTGGAGGGCCTGCCTCAAGTGCACAGACAGGTGTGTCTTCCCCAAGGTGCTAGATGGGCAGGAATCATGGCTGAGAGGGGTTGAAGCTGGACCATGAGCCACTTCAGGGTCTACAGATGAGACTAAATTCCATGGGCTTGTTACAAAGGGCATAGACAGACAATGACTCGTGCCAGCTCCTTCTCATAAAGTGCTGGTGGCAGCACTCAAGCCCAATGGGACTGTAACTGAGTCTAAGGGGGACAGGGCTATTTCTTGATCTGTAGCCAGGACCATGGTTGGTAAGCCCACCACATGAGCACAAGCCTGGCTTTTCAAAATGGCCCTCCTCAGTCTTGGATTCCACTGGGGTTTCATAATTGCCCACCTAGATCCCACAGCTCCCACAAAGGCACTTTCACTGTGGATGGTTTTCAAGTTACTGTTGTGGAATGGAGATACAGGTG
>CM052801.1:27562029-27595763 GCA_028533885.1 Nasua narica | reverse complement strand
TGCTATACATTATTTGAGTACCTACTAGATGAGCACTTTCCATATATTCCCATTTAATGACCACGACCTCCCTGAAAGATTAAACACTATCAATATTTTACATGTAAGAAACCTGATATTCAGTGAGGTCAAGGTCACACAACCAGAGAATGATATAATTGGAGACCGAAGTCATGTCTGACTACTAAATGTATTCCTTTGCAACACAGTAACAGTAAAATAAGAAAGAGTGAAGTTAAAGATATGCAATTTCACCATTGCAATGGGGTGGCTAGCATGAATATAGTGCCCAAGCATTAAATGAAAAATGCAAATTTAAATAGCACTATTTTTACTCATCATCACAGTCTGAAAATACATGTGACAGGCAGTGTTTTTCATTACATACAATATTAGAAATCAAATTTTAAACTTCATTTGTATTTTAAAGATGGCAACTGGTAGTATACATCTTGCTAGATAGTGTATAATTTCTGAGAGTAGCAGAATGCTAAATATAAAAACGATCTCTATCTTGTATAAACATAGGCCTAACATAAGAACTTTATTGTGCACGCAGTAAACATTTTGCTTGGACACTGAACAGAAGTTTATGGGGAAAAAAATTAAAGTCCTTAGCAATGCTGACTAAAAGCCTGCTTGCAATTGTTTGGACAAGGCTTTCTTGTGCCAGTGTCATAACAGATTTCATTCTAGTGTAAGGAACTTCTGAACTGCAAATTTGCAGAAATGAATCTTAGCTGTAATTTACAATTGTGTTGAACTGAATGAATGCAATCACTTTTCAGCAAGTAAAAGACCACTTTCAGCTGCTATTGAAAAAATACAAGGTAATTGTTGGCTACATCAGAACTGATCATTGCTACCTATATCCTGGAGCTACCATATTATCAAGGGTCATGGATAATAAGAGAGAATTTCAGGATACTCTATCATGAATGTTCAAGGTAGAGACTAAATTTACAAAAATGACAAGAAACCACCTTAAACATGGATTCTCAATATTTGGTTCTGTAATGTGGAATAAATAGCTAAAGCACCCTGGTGAGAGCATCAAACCATGTCCATGTAATGTTCTGTACCATCTAAAGCCTTGATAGTGTAAGTAAATGTTATATGAAAATATTCTTTTTTCTAATTTTTAATTTTTTACCAGAGATATAATGGACATATAACATTGCATTAGTTTTAGGTGTAAAAATATTCTTGTTGTTTAATGTTTGGAGATCATTTTAGGCCAACATCCTATGATCAACGTATTAAATTACTTCAGCCTGATTTTTGCTCATACATTTAAATGTCTTATAATTTATTAAATGATCCTTGTCACTGCCTTTCTCTTTTATACTTCTGTCAACTCTTTGGACAAAGGTAAGATATTCAACCAAGGAAGTTCACCCCATTCCTTTCTCTGGTCACAAATAAATGTCATCAATGATTATAAGAATTTCTAAAGATTTTTCTAAAGAATTTTTCTAAGAAAGAATTTCTAAAGAATATTATTTAGGCATACAAAAGAATGAAATCTTACCATTTGCAATGATGTGGATGGGGCTAGAGATTATAATGCTAAGTGAAATAAGTCAGAGAAAGACAAATACCATATGATTTCACTCATATGTAGAATTGAAAAAAAAAGAAATGAACAAAGGGGAAAAATGCTCTTGGTATCTTGATAGGAATTGCACTAAATGTGTAGATTGCTTTGGGTAATATAGACATTTTAACAATATTTGTGCTTTCAATCCACGAGCATGGAATGTCTTCTCACTTCTTTGTGTCATTTTCAATTTCTTTCATCAGTGTTTTATAGTTTTCAGAGTGCAGTTTTTACACCTCTTTGTCTAAGTTTATTCCTTAGAGATCATTTTACTATTTTAGTAAATAGGTATTTACTATTCTCAATTCAATTGTTAATGGGATTGCTTTCTTAATTTCTCTTTCTGCTGCTTCATTATTAGTATATAGAAATGCAACAGATTTCTCTATGTTGAATTTGTATCCTGCAACTTAAATGAATTCATTTATCAGTTCTACTAGTTTTTTGGTAGAGTGTTTCAGGTTCTCTACATTAAGTATCATGTCATCTGTGAGTAGTGAAAGTTTTACTTCTTCTTTACTGATTGGATGTCTTTTACTTCTTTTTGTTGTCTGATTGCTGTGGCTAGGACTTCCAGTACTATATTGTAGACATCCTTGTCTTGTTCCTGACCTTTGTGAAAAATCACTCAGTTTTTCCCAATTAAGTAGCTGTTAGCTGTGGGTTTTTCATATAAGGCCTTTATTATGTTGTGGTATGCTCCCTCTAAACCTACTTTGTGGATGTTTTGTTTTTTTTTTTTAAGATTTTATTTATTTATTTGACAGAGAGACACAGTGAGAGAGGGAACACAAGTAGGGGGAAGTGGGAGAGGGAGAAGCACGCTTCTTGCTGAGTAGGGAGATGGAGGGTTTTTATTATGAATGGATGTTGTATGTAGTCAATGCTTTTTTTCTGCATCTATTGAAATGATCATATAGTTTTTATCCTTTCTCTTCCCACAGTGATTGATTTGTGAATACTGAACCATACTTTCATCACAGGAATAAATCCCACTTGATCATGGTGAATGTTTTTAATTTTTAATAAAAAAATTTTATAGGCGTCTGGGTGGCTCCGTGGGTTAAAGCCTCTGCCCTGGGCTCAGGTCATGATCTCAGGGTCCTGGGATGGAGCCCCGCATCGCATCAGGCTCTCTGCTAAGCAGGGAGCCTGCTTCCTTCTCTCTCTGCCTGCCTCTCTGCCTACTTGTGATCTCTCTCTGTCAAATAAATAAATAAAATCTTAAAAAAAAATTTTCAAGTTCAATTAGCCAAGATATAATACATCATTAGTGTTTGCTAAAATAGTCAATGATTCATTAGTTGAATATAACATCCAGTGCTCATCATATCATGTGCCCTCTTTAATTGCCATCACCCAGTTACCCCATCCCCCGACCCACCTCCCTTTCCCAACCCTCAGTTTGTTTCAAGGAGTCAAGAGTTTCATATGGTTTGTCTTCCTCAATGATTTCTTCTCAGTTTTCCCTCCCTTCCCCTACTGCCCTCTACATTCTTCTTTATGTTTCACATATGAGTGAAACTATAAGATAATTGTGTTTCTCAGATTGACTTATTTCACTCTGGAATGGAAGAAGATATCTGCAAATGACTTATCAGATAAAGGGCTGGTATCAGATAAAGAACTTCTCAAACTCAACACCCAAAGAACAAACAATCCAGTCAGGAAATGGGCAGAAGATATGCAGAGACACTTCTCTAAAGAAGACATACAAATGGCCAACAGACACATTAAAAATGCTCCACATCACTTGCCATCAAGGAAACACAAATCAAAACCACAATGAGATAACACCTCAAACCAGTCAGAATGGCTAAAATTAACAAGACAGGGAACAACAAATGTTGGTGAGGATGTGGAGAAAGGGGAACCCTCTTACATTATTGGTGGGAATGAAATCTGGTACAGCCACTCTGGAAAATGTTATGGATATTCCTCAGGACCTTAAAAATAGAGCTACCCTATGACCCAGCAATTGCACTACTGGGTATTTACCCCAAAGATACAGATGTAGTGAAAAGAAAGGGCACCTGCACCCCAATGTTCATAGCAGCAATGTCCACAATAGCCAAATTGTAGAAGGAGCCATGATACGTGATAGCCTTCAACAGATGAATGGATAAAGATGTGGTTCATATGTACAATGGAATATTACTCAGCCATCAGAAAGGATGAATATCTCTATTTACATCGACATGGATGGAACTGGAGGGTATTATGCTAAGTAAAAAAATTTTTAAAGGAAGTATAAAGTATAGTTGACATATCTCTCAGTTAATTATATTACCTTCCTTAGCGTTGCTTACTATCAGAAATATATTTGACTCTCCTTTCTCCTTTCTCCTTTACCTCTCCATATTCTATTTCCATCAGATTTAACTGTGGTTACATCTATACTATACACTATACAGCATACATCTATACATACATCTATACACTATATAGCATCATTCACATTCCTAATCAGGAATGAAGGACTTATTTCTGTAGCTATAGGGAATGATACCGGAAGATCAAAATTAGGTCAACCCTTTTTGGGCAGTGTCTTGGCTTGAAAAAAATGCCTCACCCAAGGTCAAACTTACTTTCACTTATAGTCCGCTTTCAGTGACTGAGCAACACAGCAGCATAAAGGCCCAGTCCCCTTCTCCTAACTTGGGACAACTACCAAGTTGTCCAAAAGGCCATCCTAGCTTAAGAGGCCCCAGTGAGTTGACTAAAAGCCTTCACTGGACCTGTCTAGAAGCACAACTTCTTTCTCCTCCTAGTCAGTATACCTTCTTATCTTTCCTTTCACAAATGTTGATCATAATACATCTCCTAATAAAAGTCCTGCCAATCTCCCATCTCAGAATTTGAATCCCCGAAAACCCAAGCTGTTAGAGCATCATTTCTCATTTTTATTTACTTTAAAACTGTTCTTCTCTTCTTTAATCCACTATCACTGGCCTAATTTGGTCTGCCCTTAACGTTGTTTTTATTTTCTTTCTTTCTTTCTTTTTTTAAACGATTTATTTATTAGAGAGAGAGCAAGCGTTGGCGGGGGGGGGGGAGTGTGAAGAGCAGAGGGAGAGGAGAAAGAGAATCTCAAGCAGAATCCTCACTGAGCACAGAGCCTGACATGGGGCTCAATCTCATGACCCTGAGATCATGACTTGAGCTAAAATAAAGAGTTGGACGCTCAACTGCCTGAGCCACCCGGTGCCCCTCCCCTTTAACTTTCATTTAAAATGGTCAATCTTCACTATTTGTTCCATGGCCAGAGAGGCATTCAAATTCAAGTCTCCATATCACATACTTGAAACATGATTGTACCTCACTGCAGGCTGCTGCAAAAATTCCAAATCTGTCCATTTTTCAAAATTTCTACCTACCAAACAGTATGACATAATACCCATTGTGGTATATACTCCTGCTGTCCCACAAAAATCACCTCTGTAGACAGTTTCCATATACAGCGTTGGTTTCCTAGTACTTTTCCAGTGGGGAATGATTCATGCCATAGGAAGCTGCCCTAAGAGCAAACTTTAGCCAATGGTGGATTGGAGTTAGTGGATGATTACCACAATTTGCTTGCCCTTTGGCATGACAATTCTGTCTGAAGGTGCCTGGTGAGCTTCCAGGTCTCAGCAGTAGTCTGATATCTAGCTTACGTTTTATTGACTTTCTCCCTTTAGCATCTTACCTTCTCATTCTCTCAGAGTACTTACTGTGATCAACTCTCATCTAAACCACTTGCAGTTAAACTCTTTTCTCAGGGTCTTCTTTTATGAGAAGAAGCACAAATATTGAGAATTGATCAACTAGAATATTACTAAAGTCTCCCAAAGGATCTTTCAGATCTAACTGCCCTCTCTTGCCCTTCCTATCTGTTTGATATTTTACCTCTAGATTTTTTTTCTAAAATTCTGTTGACTCATGCTCCTTAGAAATCCTCAGGGGTTCCCACCGCAATAAGAAGTAAAACAAAACTCTGCCCATCAAAGTCTGCCTGTATTTCTAATTGTATGTCAGCCTGCATTTCCTACCACAAACACACTGCAGACACACTCCTCTACTCATTACTGACATGAAGTATTTTGTTTATGATTTCAGTAAGGTTGCTTCCTCTGCTGTAAGGCCCTCCCTGCCATATTGGGTAATAACTACCAGCTTATCCTTTGAGGTTCAAATCAAACCGATTATCCCCTAAAAAGACCTCTCCTACCCCCAGTATTAGAGTTAACATTTACTGCTACAATGCTCCCTAGTGCCATGTTTAAACTTTTGGTATACTGGAGTCTATCTTTTACTGAGATGACTTATGGATATGTATTTCTACCACCAGACATGAATTCCTAGTAGCAGAAGCCATGATACCCATCTTTGCATCCATGGCTAATATTTGAAATAATTAACAAATCTATATTCTAATCTGGCCAATGAGAAAGGACACGGAATGAAAGTCCTGGGGCACCCTGGTGGGTGAGTCATATTTTAACTCTTTAGTTGCTGCTGGCTTGTTGGGAAGTCTTGGGGTGCCTGAGGGAGGGACTATGGGGCTACAGTGGCAAGGTTTTACTACAGTGGTGCTCAAACAGTTGAGTATTTGCCAACATATAAGGAAAAGCATCTGTTACGATATTTTAACAAATAGGGCATAATTAAGTTGGATGTCAGCTTTGTTCACAACTACTATACTTATAAAGGCTTCCCAAGTTATAGGCCTTTTGTAAATAACTGTTGTATAATTAAGAACAGAACTGAAAAGAAGCACAAAGTTTTTAAAAAGACCACTGATACATACATGCACACAGATACACTTCTTTGACCAGCACAAATAGGAATATTCTCATATATATATGAAAATGTTATAGTGTGTTTTTCTAATCACATTAGACTAACAGCTATTCAGAAGCAATTACATTTACATTGCTTCGAGTACTGTATAAGTTCTCTAACAATAATATTAATAAAAACGGACTTCACCTTGTTTATAGGCTTACCTTCTCCAAATCATATCAACATTCATTCACCTCTAAGGGACTGCCCTGGAAAGAGCAATCATGATAGCGTCTTGCAAAAATTTTCAAAATTATGAAGCCTACAAAACCTCGTGTAGCCAGCAACATTTACTAATTCATCCCCACTTAATGATGTACCTGGAGTCGCCTCCCCCAAATTCCTTCTAAAGTCCTTCAAACTAGCATGTTAAATGAGTCCATATCTGTTCAGTGAAAGTATGTATTGAAATTTTATGGTCTCTGAAAGGCTGCCAAAACTAACAAAAAAAAAAAAAAAACAGCTATAGAAAGGAAAGACATATTAAATAAGGTTTCTTAATTATTCTTAGGTCCATTTCCATAACTTTAAGAGTCTGATTCATAGACAAGGGGTTTTGTTTATTTAAGGGAGTCATACATATTTCTGATACAACAGTGTTGGCAATTTGAGGTTCCTCACATGTTCTTTCTCATACATAGCAGAACTCTCTCCCTTTTGTAGAATAGGAAACTGAGATTTAATATGTTTATCAAAAATAATGGCAAATCTGAGTGATTTGCTGCCCTTTACAAAAGACTAGTTAACATTCCAAAACTAAGGGAAATCCACCAGTAGGGCTGTCATTTGATTATTAAAATGGGAAGTAAACTTTAGATTTCTTAAAATCAATTCTTCTGAATTATATAAAATAACAACAAAACATGCTACTTTATTGAAATGCTAGGAATAGCTTCACTATAGCTTAAAATCTACCCATCACATGGAGAATTACTAATTGGCTTTGCAAAGCCAAATGTCTGAAAAGTGGTGGGAGGATTTTGGAAGATGCTGATAACTACAACTCTAGTGATACGTGAAGTCAAGTTCATTAGAAGCAGACAGTTGGGGTGGGCAAGTGGGCTCTTGCTTTACAGCACATTCTGTTCCAGTGGTATTGAATGGATCACTCTGTTTGCCATCACTCTGAAGTTTCCCTTCTGCTTATTAATAGCATTGGCAAGCTAGGTATAGACCCTTCTATGCTAAGTATAGACCCTTTCCTAAAACATTTTTTACTGAGGCAAACAGGGTTGAGATACTAATTCTTCCAGGGAGCACAAGATTGCTACTAGGCATGTACTTACTACACACCTAAATTATATCCACTTACCTACATTATAATGATTTTCTCAGCAGGATCCAACCATTGTGAGGCATTTAATTCTCTCTCAAAGAGGACAGCTTATTTCTTTGATGAATCACAGTTCCTGAGTTCTTCCCTAAGACTCTTCTACCTTTTCAAGCACTCTACCTTCAAAAGTTTACAGGAATAGCCCTCAGCACTATTCCCAGGCAAGCAATTCTGTTCAGGAACCATCAGGGCAATTTGTATAAATGAGTGCTTCATTAGAGACAAAGGAAGGAAACTTCACACACCAAAGACTTAAACCTAGTTTTTCATGTGCACATGCTGTGTTTTTATAATACCTGTTCCCATAAACAAACATTCTCATAAGATGCTGCTGCCCGGCTCACAAATTGGTATAAGTATTTTTAAGTATTTATCACAATTTTAAATGTAAATACCCTTAACTAAATATTTCTACTTCTAGAAATTTGTCCAATGCATACATTCAAATAAATGGCCAAGAGAGTATAGCACAAGACATAAAAGGTATGTCCCAAAGCTCTGATTATTCAGAAAGCTAATGACTGAAGTGGAAAACCAAATTTCCCTCTAGGTCATTTTGTAAACCATATATTTTTAATTTCTTCTCATCATGTATCTGTCCTAGTGTGGTGGTTAATAATATTTTACTAATGGTTTTGTTACCTTTGAATACACCACGTTTCCAAGGGAACACATGTAGAATATATGGAACTGCATTATCAGGGTCTATGGTGATTTTTGGATTTCCCCACACTATTGGAAGATCTGAAGTTACCTAGAAAAGAGATTTCAAAGAATTACATAATGTCGATATTTATATGAAATTAGTGTAACAAGTTAAAGCATAGAAAAAACTGAAAACTTAAATACTTCCATTAAAACTGTTCACCTTTAAATGAAAAGCAAACCAGAAAACACTACAGTAAAAGAAAAATCTGAGGAGAGATCTCTGAAAAAATAGAACAAAGAAAATGACTCTTATAAAAAGAACAATGCTTATACTGTTGCTATTTGTAACAAGATCACTGATGCTTAGATAACTTGAACATCTTTTATAGGCCATGCAAAATTTTCTTTATGCAACTTGATGTGCAAAAGAACCATTTCAATGAATTCTATATCAATATTAATACAGCAAATAAAGAATGTTTAAGCAGCATTTAACCATAAATCTGGTTAAATCCAACTTTCAGATCAATGAATGCTACATCTCACTAACTCCCACTGCCTAAACAAACACTAATCTACTTTGTGTCTACAGATTTGCCTCTTCTGAACAATTCATAGAAATCATATAACATGGGGTCATTTGTGACTAGCTTTTTTCACTTAGCATAATGTTTTCAAGGTTCATCTGTATTGTGATTACTATATCATTTCTTTTCATTGACAAGTGATACTAAATTGTATGATATGCCATATTTTGTGTATACACAAATGTGTAAATTCGGGTTGTTTCCACTTTTGTCTATTATGACCAATGCTGCCATGACAATAACTATGAGCTTTGAAGTGGACATTGATGTTCATTTCTCACAGACATAGATGTATATAGGAGTGGAATTGCTGAAGCAAATAACTCAATACCTAACCTTTAGAGTTACTGTTTTCCAAAACTGTTTTTCAAAGTGACTGCACCATTTTCTTTTCTACCAACAAGGCATAATGGCTCCTATTTCTCTACATCTTCTCTCAAAGTTTTTACTGTCATTTTGATTATAGCCATCCTAGTAAGTTTGAAGTGGTATCGCATTGTGATTTTGATTTGCATTTCTCTAACGGCTAATATGTTGAGTAACTTTTCATGTGCTTATTGATCATGTGCATATCCTCCCTGGGGAACTGTCTACTTATTTTTAAAGATTTTATTTATTTATTTGAGAGAGAGAGAGAGACTGAGAGAATGAGTGGGGGGAGGGGCAGAGGGAGAAGCAGACACCCTGTGGAGCAGGGAGCCTGATACTGGACTTGATCCCAGGACCCTGAGATCATGATCTGAGCCTAAGGCAGACGCTTAACTGACTGAGCCACCTAGGCGCCCAGAAATTATCCATTTAAACTCTATATGGGGGTGCCTCTGTATGTTTTAGGCTCTGTCTAGATGCCTGGTCCTCTAACCGGATACCTGGATAGCATCTGACTCTTAATTTCAGCCCCCCAAGTTTTTGAGTAAATACTCTTTAGATTGTTTTAAGTTTTTGTTTAATTTCAAGGTCTGAAAATTTTCAATTTGACAATTTTTGCCAGTGTTTTACTGCTTTTGAGGCGGAAAAGATGTACACAACTCCTTGCTCTACCATTCTAGAAGTCCCCTATCTGCTGTTTTCCTTATTGCATAGCTATTTTCTACTACTTGATCACTTGGATAAAATGCCACAGTATTTTACCTGTATCTCAATTATGTTCTCTGATTTTTTATTTTCTCTTTCATACTGAGGAAGTCCCAACCTTCTACTGAAAACTATTCTTACAGCAGTAAGATGAACTATAACTTAAAAGCCTTTTTAAAAAGGTGTAAAAATGTCTACTAGCTATAGTGCCTGGGTGGTTCATTATGAACACTGGATTCTTGGTTTTGGCTCAGGTTATGATCTTGGGGTCATGAGATGGAGCCCCATCCTCCACTCTGGGTGTGGAGTGTACTGAAGATTCTCTCTCTTCCTCTCCCCCCACCCCTTGCCAGCTCACACCCTCTCTCTCTTTCTCTAAAAAAAAGGACAAGTACAGCAATGAAAAATAGAACAAAGAAAAGATATAAAAAGAATATACTGAGTTTGAGTTATTATCTGATTGTCAAAATGCAGGTGTACAGCAAGCAGTCGAGAATGAGCGACTGACATAACACATACCTCTCGAGTAAAAGTGCAGATGCGGCACTTGTAACTCGATGACAGTTTGAAGTGAAGTAACTGCCAGGGGAGATGTAAAGTCATAGGAATACTTTGGAAAATGGAAACTTAAAAAGACATTAGAAGGTTAGAGGGATAAAAGAACCAGATAAGTAATAATCAAGAAATGGCAGGGAAATAAGGAATACACAATGATATAAAATAAAAGGTGAAGAGTGTTAAGAAGGCAGATTGACACTGTCAAATGCTACAGGAGTTTAGAGGCAGATGCATTGGCAAAATAAGTGATTTTCCTTGACCCAAAATCAAGGGTAATCGCTGTGGCAGCAGTTTCACAGCACAGTATAAGAGCTTTAAATCGCCCACTGTAAATTAAGAAGTGATCATGTAATCATCACTTTTTCAAAAAGTTTAGCAATCGTGGACAATAAAGATGATAATAGTTGAAGAAGGAGTAGTATACAGACAAGTTTTCTCTGATAATGGAAAAATTTGAGAATATACATTAAGAGAAATAATTCCACAAAGATGAAGATACTGAAAGACAGAGAAAGAGCAGAGCAAAAGAATGTGAAACAGTCTTGAGTGCACTGAGGTTTCCCAGATGGAGGAATGAAGACAGAGAATCAGAGGCATTTCAGTGGTACTAAAGCAAGACTATGATGAAAGCTCAAAGTATAAAGCAAAGATTCTTAGTCCAGACTTTCTCCTTAGTGCTACCTCAGTTGTTCCTCAATAGAATTTCTATTGAACTATAAATAATAATCTTGTATTATGTATTAAATTTTGCATTAAATGAAATGAAATGAAAGGGCAAATTCATAATGCTCATTATTCTGTGTTGATTAAAAACAACGGTAAATTTCAAATTAAGAAAGGAGATACTGTACCGATGGAGAATATCCCTAGGAACAAATGTTTCTTAAATCTTAAATACATTTCTGTTCTTTTATAATTGTTGAAGCTCTTTAAATACAAAAATATGGAAAATCTCCCTTGAAAAACTATTATGTGCTTGACACTATAATCTATGCTGGGTATAAAAATGTGGATAAGAGAGGCATGCCCCTTTTCTCAGTTTACAATCTGGTAGAAAATAATGAAAAGGTAATAGCAATATAATATAGTATGTTTGATGGTGGAAAAGGTAAAATAAAATTGTGGAAGCACATGAAAGATATCTAATCCCTAAATTTTATAATCTAGGAATTTTAAAAGCTATTCAAAAATTTTTTTTGAAAAGAGATTTTATTATCATTCTGGGAAAAGTAGCACTTAAGACTTGCCCTAAAGAATTAAAAGGAGTAAGACAAACACAGAGAAATGGAAGACAGGGAGTTGGGTAGGGATTTCCAGACAGGAACAAAAGGAAATACTATTTACAAAGGGCTGAGGGCTATTGGAGCCAAGAGTGGCAACAGATGAAACTGAGCAGATGAGCTTTTAAAGGACAGCAAAAGTCAATTCAGGGAGTATGGATTTGATGCTGAAGGTAAGAAATGAAAACTGACAAGTTTCAACAGGGGAATGACAAAATGAGATTTTTTACTCTTAAAATTCACTCCATTTGCCATCCTGTAAGGAGAGAAGAAAACCAAAGCACATATTTTTTTTCAGGATTACAAAAAAACCCAAAACCCAAACCAAAAACAAAAACAAAAGCAAACAAAAAACCAAAAGCCAGAGGATAAACCTAGAGAATTTCCAAACTTCTGCAGTACCCTCTGAAACTCAGGCACCTAGATATGTGAAGCTTCTTTCAAGGATTTTATTAGGTACGCAACAATTTGTAGATAAATGTGGGCATGGGGAGTGGAAAAATGTATTTTAGGACTGGCTTAAATCAAGTGAGGAAAGCCAAGTGTAAAAACTTCACAAAAAACAAAGATGTAAATAATGATGCAGCTCTTCACGTTCCTACTATTATTTACAATGATAAATGATAGGATACACTTTTGAAATATTACATCTACAGATTTCACATTAAAATTTTAAGAGCTGTTGAAAATACTTTTGAAAATACCTTTTATTGTCATATATAATTTATCAGGTAAAAATACGTGATTCAAATAAGTAGCTTTTAATGTGCTTTATGATTATATACAAATACTTAGATATAAAACTTGTTTGGTGCTATTTCAACTTTACAATTGAAATGAAATTTAATAGCTGTTGGCCTAACAAAAAGTAGAATTCTAAACATCTCCTTATGTGATACTTCACCTAGTTAAGTAAATTAAATGTTTTTAAAATTTCATACAATTCAATATAGTCCTTCTTAAAACACTTTCATCCTTAAGAAAAAAATCTTAAAAATAAAATCTTTTAAAAAAAAAGTCTTACCTTAAATGTTTGGATGGTCTTTGTATAATTGGGCACCATTATGGGTTTATTTGTCATCTTCCCTACTTGACAGTCTATAGTGATATGTTCCAAGGCCAAGGGTTTTTTTCCAATACCTTTTATGTCAAAGACATATTCCATACCATCTACTTCATTTTGTACAGAAAGTCTGCCCTGTGACAAATCAGCCAAATTTCAGCTCTATAGGAGTCACAGTTGGATTTCAAACAATCTCTGTTATCCTATTAACTTTGAATCTGATTAATGAAATGAGCTTTCAAGGAGGTGTCAGTCACGGACTTTTCTGGTTTATGTAAATACTTCTACTGAACGAATAAAGATGAATTTCCTGTGAAAAGCTCTGTATTTTTCTTTACTTTCTCTAAATGACAGAGTTTATATAGGCATTCTCATACATAGCAATTATATGCATTTTTATGTCCTTGTCAAAGAAATATGTCTTAAGAAAAATATTCTCTGAAGTACCAATTACCTTAATGAATAAAAATAAAGAAACAATGATTTTACTTTGTTAAACGTGTTATGTAAAAAATAATCTAGATATAAGTACTAGCAGCCAATGGCATTGTGAATTTCAGAAATTTTATCCCTCAAGTTAAAAGATTTATTAAAGTTTCAAGCAGAATGAATACTAATAATCAAAAGCATATAGTATATAACTTTTTTCCAAAAAGCCTTATCATAGATTATAAAGGTTAATATCATATATCAGTTTATTGAAAAATTAATACTAGGAAAAAAAATCAATGAATTCATACCATAATCTCACATTCCAAAATAGGTTTGAATGTAAGAGGATAGTGCACAGTTTCACCTGGTCCAACATATAAAATAGAAGGTCCATAAAACCATTCTCCTTCTATAGTAACTTGACATTTCCATTCATTCTTTGTCTTATTACTCTAAAGCATGAACAAAAAGGTAGAAAAATATCAGAAGAGTGATGTTGATGAGGCTGAATTATGCATTAATTTTTGGTGCTTTTAATAAAATTATATATTGTATTTTAAATTACATTTCATGAGAATCACCATTTGAAAGTCATAGTTGTTTAGAACAACTATCAGCAATGTGAATATACAGCATAAGGATGACTATGTTTGCTTTCATTGTCATACAGGAGCACTGTCTAATAGGTTGACCCACAGGTTATTTAATATTTAAAGAAATATTTGTTCATTAATTACTGTGAAAATTATAAAATGGTCTTAGAATTACACATTCTACTCCTAATTATGGGCAATCTATCTGGTAGATTGCTCAGATAGCAAAGCTTACACATCTTATCAGAACAAATTTTTGTGTTTTAAGCAGACTTTTCTTATATCTTTAATAATTAAAGAAACAAAAAACTAATTTCTAGTCTGGAATATTCAACATTCTTTACAAATATATTACCTTTTTCTATCCTGTAGTGTCACTTTAAGAGCCAACCTACAGCCAATCATTGTTCTTAGTGCCCATGAACCCACCTTAATTGTGAAGATCACAACTGAATTTGAAGCAGAGATTGCAGAGATCATAACTCTGCCTGGTGGAGCCAAGAATTCCCTTTTGAGTGGCAATGTGATGACAAGTTAAAGAAGTTGGAGTTACTTTTTGAAGGAAAGAGATCCAACAGAAGTGATTAGCAAGGTATGTAACATGGTAACATTTATATTGAAGAATAAGCTCTGTCTTAAATGTGGGGAAACAAATGGCAGCAGATAACAATTAGAAATTGTAATAGTTCAAGATGAGAGGTTTGGAGGACTTTACTTGAGGCAGTGACAGTGGGAACGGAGAAAAGTACCAAAAAACTAAATAAGTATAAGTACCACTTACTACTGGAATGTGCTGGGTAAGGGCTTCAAATGCTGGTGTTTCAAATTCAAACCTGGCCTCTGGACGTTCTTCATTTACCACACCTTCAATGCAATAGACACGCACATCATACCGTGATATCAGCAAAATTTTACAAGGGTAGCGTCCAGGACTGAGAGGAACAAATCGTAAAGGAACTAGAACAGATCCATCTGCAGCTAATAAAAAAAAATTTTTTTAATTAGCTTAGTCATTTTTGGTGGCATAAATCTTAAAATTCATTTTGGAGTAAAGCAATATTTAATACTACTGTATTTAATTATATTGTATAATCTAGAAGAGATTAGCTAATCCTGAAGTAACACATTACCCCTAAATTGCCAGGACATAACCGGCAAGTTTATTTTATTTTTTTATTTTTATTTATTTATTTTTAAAGATTTTATTCATTTATTTGAGAGACAGAGAATGTAAGAGAGAGCATGAGAGGAGAGAAGGTCAGAGGAAGAAGCAGACTCCCCATGGAGCCGGGAGCCCAATGTGGGACTCGATCCCGGAACTCAAGGATCATGACCTGAGCCAAAGACAGCCGCTCAACCAACTGAGCCACCCAGGCGCCCCCCGGCAAGTTTATTTATCAATGACAAAATATATCTTGTGCATAGGTCATAGGAAGGTCTACTCCATAAATCACTCAGGGACCCATGTTGTGAATGATACCACTATCTTGCAAGTGTACCATCAGGAACATCTGTTTTCCTTTCTTGACAGGTCAGGGGAAAAAAAGTGGCTAGAAGCTTGCTCAAGGGCTTTTCACTGCTCAACATAAAAGTAATACACATTGCGGATGACCCTTGAGCAACATAGGTTTGAACCACACAGGTCTACTAATACATGGACTTTTTTTCAATAAAGACAGTACAGTACTAGAAATGTATTTTCTCCTCCTTAGGATTTTCTTAATATTTTCTTTCCTCTAGCTTACTTTATTGTAAGAATATAGTATACAAACCATACAGCATACAAGCTGTGTATTAGTCAACTGTTAATGCTATTGATAAGGCTTCTGGTCAACAGTAGGCTATTAGTAGTTAAGTTTTGGGGGAGTCGAAAGTTACATAGGGATTTTTGACTATGCAAGGGGTAAGTGCTCCTAATACCTGTAATGTCCATGTGCCAAATGTACATTTAATTGGCCAGAACCAACCACATGGCTGTATCTAACTGAATGGGGGCTGAGAATGAGACAGATATATGGAATATTTGATAAGCATTATTGTTTGCTACATTTCTATGACTTAGGGGTACTATGTTCCCTGGTAATCAAAATAATTTGCAGCCTGACGAGCAGATGGAAATAATTTTTCCATAGTTAATAACCAAGTGAAGCAGTTAGAGGTATGCCCAATTAATATTTCTCATATCACCTTGTTATACCATTAACCTTAAGTGAACAGCTAATAGCAATTCTTATAGTAGGCAGACTATCTATGTTGGCCTTTTCCTTCTAAGCAACACTAATTTTTTTCTCTGAAGGTCGCCATTTTCTTATTGTGTATGAAACGAGAAAACTGTTATAAAAATCTCTCAATGCTAAAATATTATGTAGTATAAGAGTCTAATGCAAATTTCATTGATAATGGCAAAGTAATAGTATTTAAGTGATAAAAAACAAATGATAAGAAAATGTTCAAAGCCTAATTCTTTATGAGGAAGTTCTCTGAAACCAAGAAAACAAATCAAGCCTATCAACCAATGGACCAGACAAGTATTCTGACATTAATTAGCTATAATTTTAATTCAGTCACATTTAGCACCTCTCATGTTAAAAATGGCAAACCCGTTTTCAAACACACTGAAGTTTATGCCAAGAAAACCAGCCACATCTGCAAGAACATTAGTTGCCTTAAATCATTTTAAAATCAAATTGAGGATTTGTATATGTGTGTTACCTGTTAGGTGTCATATATTATAAAAACATATTAATTACATATTATATAGAATGTTGCTTATTGTATATTGTTATATGTAATATATTATATACTATATATAATGTTGGTATTATATATTGTATATTAAAAAACACTGACAGTGGATCACATTTGAAATCTATATGACACCTAATCAAAGTTCAAGATTATCAGCTGGTATAAAGAGAAAATAAAGGCTATCGGAATGTTGTTATTTTTATTCTATCCTATTCAAGTACAGATTTAATTTTAGAATAAAATTTTTTCTCATTGAAAAGGACTCCAGGCACATTTTATCATCTGTTATTCATTGACTGTTTTCATTCTGAGAGAATTATTTGAGTTGTGGCAACATCATTAGAACAAACCAGGTGAGATAATCATTTGATCACAATTGTTCGTTTATTAACAGAAATAAAGAAACTTCATTGTTCTCTTTCACAGACTGAAATGAAAATATTTAGATTAAGTAATTTAAATAAAATTAAACTGCTTAGAATAGGAAATTAAAGCAACTCAACAGTAATTACTATTCTCATCAAAGATAAAGAATAACTAGCCATTTAATAGTAAACAATAATTGAAATGCACAAGTCCCAGTATAAAGCTTCTATCGGAAGTTTTATGTTATACACTATTTCCCTTTCCCTAAAAATATCCACTTCCTAATGATACTGAGTCTGAAAGTGAAAGCCAAGGACATTCTTAAGTATACATTTTCCAACTCATGAAATGTTCATGAGTAAAGACCCTAAGGAATGCACGGTGCCAGCCTATCTCCTTTACCAGTCCCAAAAGGAATCCATCATAACAATGGAATTCAGAAAAATGATGGCTTTATTTCTGAAGGTATATTGATAAAACAATATTTGTTTCTTTTCTTAAACATATGAAGTAATTTGATTGATTCATGCCAAAAATATAAGTAGGATAATCCATGCTTCTGGATTAAGGCACTCATCAGCCAGTATCCACATTCCCTTAGATGTAAACTAGCAGAAGTAGAAACGATTTTGACTTTTAAAACTTTGGAAATTTTACTGGCCATATTATGCCATCAAACTATCATTCTCTTTTAGGAACATAACATCTTTCCAATTCTGCACCGGAGTAGATGCCATCCATGTCCTGCTAGGTCCCCTGGGCATTTAAATTCTCCCTACAAGCAAATGGCTTTATGGAAAACTGACTTTCTCTCTGAGGGCTTTCTCCTAGCATAGGAAGGTACTCAGCCCTCATATGGATCAGGCCAGAAGTGATAGTTCATGCCTACGTTTGCAGTCCTCAACAAATAATGTATCAAAAATTGGTAGGAAAATAACCCAGGGTCTTTGACCATTGGTAGGAATAACTCTGAGGTGAATTCTACATGAACTCCTAGAGATCCGCAGTTCAACTGAGCCCAAATTATTAACAGTGGCAACTGCTCATGAATACTACTTGAATTAGCTTCTCCTTGCTGTCTCTCACTCTCTCAACACTCCTACCTATGGTTCCTGCAATCACCCCTCAAACTACTTGCTCTCAAGACCTGGTTTCAGGGTCTACTGCTGGGGATCCCCCAACCAAATACACAACCTTAGGCCCAGGAAAGAGAGCTTCCTATCCAGGGCCTCAAGCTTTCTAGGGCCTTCGAGTCTCCTCTGTCATTGTCTCTCTGCTCATGCAAGGAGTACATGGGCTCATTGGGGCAGGCCTATAGGGAATCCAGCCCCATTCAAGTTTCCAGTTCATGTGATGCCATAATTCACAATCCAAACTGTTGGATCCCATTTTCAGGGCTTGCACAGGACTCTTCTCTTTGACAGTCCTCTCATCAGAACACTTCTAGAATTAAAGCCAAAGACGTGGCTATCAAGGGGAAGATGTAGACCAAAATTAACTATATGGGCTGAGGCATCCACAAATTTGTACATAAGACCCCTTATGGTACATGCTGTTGAAGTTGAAGGAAGGAAGAGAACAGAGTGGGCACCTGGCCAGAGCCCAGCTATTCTGTGCTATTATATTCTAGTGCAAAACTCTGGGGTGGCCAAAAATTCTAAATTCAAACGTGGTCTTACAGGTTGGTTTATATTGGTCAAGGTGGAAAAACAGAATATAGTCTATTTAAAAATTTGTTAGTTTGATTTACTACTTAAAAAATTTAGACATATGCTATACGGGCTTGCATTTGTACTTTCGACCTGGTATCACATATGTTCTGAACAATCTGGACCTGTCCTTTTCATCCCCTACTCTACTCAGATGTAGCTCCCCTGGTGCCTTTTCTACACAGATGATCCTGGTAACTGTGGCAGTTCCCAGGGTTCTATGATTAAAGATAACCAAATACATCTAAATTTACCAGATTACAGTTACTGAAGGAAATACAGACTCTCTCTAGTGAAAGAATACATAATTGTATATAACATTAGCTACTAGAAGAAGTCAGTGTGATGTATAGTTTTTGAAATAACCTGTAAAAATATGCTGTGCTCAGATCCTAGAAAGGTCATGGCTGGCAGAATAGGTCAATACTGCTCTTTTGGTCAGCTATCACTGCAAAACAAACCACCTCAAAACTTAGTGGTTTAAAGAAACAACCATCTGTTTGCTCATGGTTCTGTGGTCTGACCTCATTTGGGAAAGCTTATCTACCTAATGTGGTATTAGCTGGGCTCACTCATGATTTGGGACCTCAACTAGGAATTCTGGCCAAAAGCTCTCTAATATATTAGATGAGCCGAATATGTTTCATCTAGTACATGAAAATTACTCGCTACAAAAGAAGGCCCTAATGTATAAATGGTTATCATATATCTGCTACTTTCATCCTTAGTAAACCACTGGCCAAAGCAAGTCACATGGCCAAGACCAGAGTCAGCAAGGAAGGGGAGAGTACATGAAACATGTGTACAGGCAGATGTGATCCACTTGAGCTTTACTGAAACAATCTACTGTGTCTTAACTGCAAAGAAAGACACATGTATAAAACTGGTAAGGTGAGAGTTAAAAATCCTGTTTTCTAGTTTTAGCTCCCTTTCCTATATTGTGTGACCTTGCGCAAACAATTTAAAGAGACTTTTTTTTAGCACATAAATTCTTAATCCGGTTAAATTAAGGAGGAGGATTTAACCAGTAGTTTTTAAACATCTTATTTTTTTGGCTTGGGGGGGAGGTTTACTGTGTCTGAAAAATACCCAAGATAGAATCTCAATATACAAATATAAAGCAAAGTAACCTAGAGTTGATCTGGTTGAAGTAAGGTGAGAAGCTAGAAGGCTCCTTCATTTCCACAGCTTCCCTATAGAAAAACAAAAGCACTTTGAAAGAATGTCAGGGCTCTAAAGAATATAATTTGATTAACTCACCTCTATTAGGTTTCTTTCTGCCTTACTATTTCATGATTAGATGAAAGTACAGCAGAAATTTGGAAGAGACTGAGTAATACAGTAAAATGGTTATTAGCTTCTATAGCTAATTATTTAGGTATATTATTAGCAAGCATATCTTAATTCAGAAAATGAAGTACCAAGAGAATTACTTATTTATGATACAAATTAGTTTCTATAAATGAATTTATAATAAATATTTATTTGTTGTAAATTAATGCATGAATAATTACATTTTCAGAGAATTTTTTGGCCGATTTGCTAATTACACTTCCATCTACTAATAGAAAGTTTCAGTAGATTTTTTTTTCTGTTCTACAAATAAAAAGACCAAATCATATGCTAGTTGGAATTTTACCCATTTTAGTTACTTTATTGTGTTCTTATTGGCACATGAACATCTGCCTCACAAATACTCAGGTAAAGTTAGTGATAGATTCATTGTGTGCTGATGATATCTCATTTCTGACCTTCCTCATTTAATACCAATACCATTTAATACCAAAAACATGAAGTATGCCATAGACTTCATATACATAAGAAAAGAATCCAGCAACTGCAAATTTTAGAGTCTGTTTTATTTATTTTGTAAAATGTTTTTTCTTTTTTTTTTTAAGATTTTATTTCTTTATTTGAGAGAGACAGAGACAGAGCATGAGCAGGGGAGGAGGCAGAGGGAGAGGGAGAAGTAGAGCCCCTGCCGAGTAGAGAGCCCAGGACCTTAACATCAGGACCTGAGCCAAAGGCAGACACTTAACCGAATGAGCCACTTAGGTGTTCCAAATGTTTTCTTTAGTAGAAGTGTAGTAATTTAGTATCATCCACTCAGGAAAAACTGTTTTCTGAAATGACTTGATGCTTAAATTGTTAAGTTTATTATACTATTCAATAAAGTAACAGCAATTTAAAATGATAAAGACCCATATTATTTATGGACAAATTTACTTTTTGAAATATTGGCTAAAATGGATTTTATCACTTTAAAAGAGACTCAACTACTTTTGCTTTTCTATCACCAGGAAGATCTGAAATAATATAACATTTAAGAGTGAAAACAGGGCGCCTGGGTGGCTCAGTTGGTTGAGCGACTGCCTTCGGCTCAGGTCTTGATCCCGGAGTCCCCGGATCGAGTCCCGCATCAGACTCCCGGCTACATGGGGAGTCTGCTTCTCCCTCTGACCTTCTCCCTTCTCATGTTCTCTCTCACTCTCTCTCTCTCTCAAATAAATAAAAATCTTAAAAAAAAAAAAAGAGTGAAAACATAAGGATAAAAAGAGAAAAAGGGAAAGGGAAAAAAGGAAGAACGAAGGAGGATAAAAATAAGAGAGGGAAGTATGAATCAAAGAAGGAAAAAGAAGTTTGGGGGGATGCTAAGACAATGGCATGTGACCTTTATTTTCCTAAATAATTCTAAATGGCTGAGAGCACTGGACTTTTTTCCCCATGCAGTTTTTTAAGTATCTGTAACCAGGAAAGACTGTTACGCAGTTCCTGGTCAGATTTTGCTGAAAGGCAACACTTGAACATTTTCACAGGTGCCCTAAAGTAGAGGAAGAATTCCAGAGAGAAAGATCAAAGTGCAGTAATAACTAAATGACAAAAATTCACAACTGTTTGCAGCAGAGCTATGGCAGGCTTAATCGACAGAGGAAAGCATAATCTCATTAATTGTGTTGGTCAAGTCCAGTGGGCCTTTACCGAAGTCCCGTCAGCTTGATCTTTCAATTATTGAAAGAAGTATAATAAAATTGCCCACTCTGAGGGTTTGTTCATTTTTCATTCCATATTTGTCAAATTTTGCTTTACACATTTTGAGATTATGTGGTTAGGTGGAAATAAGTTTGGAATTTTTCTCTACATCGGATGATTTTTTTTTTTAAGGTTTTATTTATTTGGGGAGCCTGTGTTGCCCAGTAGGTTAGAGCCTCTGCCTTCGGCTCAGGTCATGATCTCAGGGTCCTGGGTTTGGGCCCCCGCATCAGGGTCTCTGCTCAGCAGGGAGCCTGCTTCCCCTTCTCTCTCTGCCTGCCTCTCTGCCTACTTGTGATCTCTCTCTCTGTCAAATAAATAAATTATTTTAAAAATATTTTTAAAATTTTTAAATTTAAAATAAAAATATTAAATTTTTAAATATTTTTAAATATCTCTTTTTTAAGATTTATTTATTTGACAGAGAGAAACACAGCAAGAGAGGGAACTGAGGCAGGGGGAGTGGGAGAGGAAGAAGTAGTCCTCCTGCCCAGCAGGGAGCTGATACAGGGAGCCCAATGCAGGGTTCAATCCCAGGACCCTGGGATCATGATCTGAGCTGAAGCCAGATGCTTAACAACAGAGCCACACAGGTGTCCCCAATGGATGATTTTTTAAAATTAATATATTTGCTTTAAACTCTACTTATTCTAATATATTTATGCCAGCTAATTTTTGATTAGTATATACATTACTAGATATGTACATTTCTAGATATCTTACCAGGTAATTTTGTCAACAGCATGAAGCTGCACCTCACTTTCTATTCTGAAAATAACAACTTTCACAGTTTTGTTTCTATTTATCACGATGAATGATATATTTGTGTGGAACATCTCATATGGTACCTTTCTGTACTACATCCTTCCTTCGATTCTCTATTCTTGTATTCTATTGGACTCATCAAAGTTTTATTTCCTTTTATGCCTCTACTGGTTTAGAAATTATATATTCTGGGGTGCCCAGGTGGCTCAGTTGGTTAAGTGTCTGACTTTCCCTCTTAGGTCATAACCTCAGAGACACGAGTTCAAGCCCACTGTTGCACTCCATGCTGGGTATGAAGTCTACTTAAAAAAAATGGGGCACCTGGGTGGTGCAGTCATTTGGGTATCTGACTCAGTTTAGGCTCAGGTCTTGATCTCAGGGTCTCTTAGGGTTGTGGGATTGAGCCCTTGGTTAGACTCTGCGTTCAGTGCCAAGTCTGCTTAAAAAAAAATGACTCTCTTCCTGTCTCCCCCGTCAAATAAATAAATAAATCTTTTTAAAAAAATAAATTATATATCCTATCTCTATATTTTTTGGTTGTCCCAAGTTTTCAACATTTACACTTTATAAAAAATACGTTAAAATAGTTCAAACCTCTTCCACCCAATACAAGAACCTTACATGTCTAATGGCAATATCCATCCCCTGATAAAGTTGTTATCTAGTAATTGAGTTCACTTTGCTTTTAGAACACTGAATTACTCATTATTATTTCCATAGTCAATCCTCATTGAGATTTACACACACTTATTGATGATTTTAATAACCACTGTTACTGGATCCTAATTCTTTTTTCTGAATTAAATTTTCTTTATTCCTAAGTAGGTCCTCCATTTGTTCTTTTAGCAAATATCTGTGAGTTTTAAATTGTCTCGACCTCATTGTTTGAAAATATTTTTATTTCATCTTTACTCTTGAGTGATAGTTTACTGGGATTTAAAATTCTAGGCTGACAGTTAATTTGCTTCAGCACTGTAATTCCACTGTCTTTTGGCTTCTATTCTTACCGTTGGGAATTCTACGTTTGCTATAATTTTTGTTCCTTTGAAAATCATGTCTTTTTGTCTTGCTGCTTTTCAGAATTTCTCTTGTCTTTGCCCCTCTAGGGTTTCACTATAGCCCATTTAAGTGTGAATTTAGGTGTCACTCTCTTATCTTCTAGCATTAAAAAAAATCATTTCTGCCTTTTCTTTTTTTGCTCGTTCCTATAAAAAGGAGAAGGGAGAAGGGTATCTTTCCTAGGTAGTCACTTGTACAGGGTCTCAGCCTCCTTTCATTTTGCCACTACTTCTTAGATCTGCATGTGGAGGTAACTCAATGCATCCCCATGGGCCAATTTCTTGTAGCAAAGAAGCATCCATCTATTAGATGTAGGGAGGATAGGGTCTTACACCCTTTGGCAGTTTTCAAATAATCTAGGGAAAATTGACATTTTAGGAAATTGTGTTATCTTCTTATTAATGGATAAACTCTACCATCACCAGTAACATGAACCACAAATCACTTGGACTCTTCCCATCTCTGCCACTGCCAGCAGATCTACATGCTAGATTCTATATGGCCCTAATAGAATGATATTCCTCCACATTTGCCCCTGTGGTGAGAGTCATTTTAACTCCAGAGGGTTTGGATTTTCAAGAGGAATGCAGAAAAAGAAGTCTTATTAGAGGGCCCCCTTGGAAAATATTGCACATAGATTCATTTACTCATTAGAAAAAAAGTTTTAAAATACCTACTATGTGCCAGAAGGGATGCAATGAGAAGGCAGCTTCCTAGTTTTCTGGTAGGTACAGATAATAAATTTCTGAGGAAAAGACAGATTATGGGACTAGACTGTTTCCTCTTTATACCTAGATTTTCTTTTAATTAGTCATGAGCTGTGGAGGCTATTAAATATGTTGTTCCATCAGGCCACTTCAGCTCAGTAATTACTGGGAATTTCTCATAGGACTTATGTAAATGGGTGGTTATTATCTTTCCTTTCCATTGCTACTGAATTTTTGAATTTATGTATGTATTCATGGATCATTTAATGGAAAATTGGAAGAGAGCTTATTATGGAGTTGCAGCTTGCCAATATTTTAACTAGAAAGTAGTCTTTTCTTTCTATATAATTTTTTAAGATAAAATTTCCAGAAGAACTGAAATGAAATTTCTAATTAACCCCTCCATGAGGAAGGAAGCAAGGGATTACTGATGGTAAATTAACTGTCTTTTGCGTTTTCAATTTCAAATACCATATACTTTCTCTAATTGTCATGTGTTAATAATAAAATCTGTTTTAAACAGAGTTGATTTTTAAGTTCTCATAGACTGATTTACTAAGAGTGCAAATTAGTTTAAGCTGTTAGCAAGCCAACAAACAACACATCCTCTAGGACTTAAACTAGGGGAACAGGCTTATGCAATTTTTGATTAAATGTCTTCCTAAATGTATTATTGCATAGCGTATGTTCACTATTGAAGATCTAACAGAAAGATTAAGATGCTGTTTAAAGTTCACATTTGCTTTTACTTGCAGGCTCTAGGTCCAAAGATGTAAAACAATAAAGGCAAACTGGGAGACACTGATAGAACGGAAAGTATCTTACAATAAAACTGTAAGGATAAATAATATATACACAGTCTTGGATATTATAATTATGTTGACTTGGTTATAGCAAATCATTTGATTTAAAGTATGTTTTCTTTGATAATATAGGGCACAGTCATGTTTCATTAATGTATGGTGTAAAGAAGAAAGAACCTGGGGCTGGCAGAACCCCCAGATGTTAGGACAAGACACAGATTAACAACTGAACAGGCTGGAAACTCTGACTCTGGGAGTACAGGTAAGAGAAGGGAAGCCAGATGAGAAAGGAGGATTAGTCAAACATTTGTGACTGGGATTTTCAAAAACAGAAGTGACATAATCAAGTATGTGGACCAGAGATAAGAAAAACTAGGTCTGACTAATGTCAGAGACTTGTTCTACAGGCAAGAAAGGCCCAGGATCCCGAGTTCAGAGGCAAGATTCTTGTTTAAGAGAACTTGGGCTGTTTAGGACAGGAGTAGATGGCAGGAAGAGTGAGTATACCAGTACCTACAGAAGGAGTCTGCAAACAACTAGCTTGGATTTTAAGAAATAGAGGAGAAACTTATACCCGGGTACTGAAACACAAGGGATAGAGGAAGGTGCATCACAAGGATGGGAACATAGAAGGAAGGAGCCAGGGCTGCCAGATTAATAATACAGTAGTACTCATGAGGCTGCAGGTATGACAGGGGAGACTGATGGACAGCACAGATGGGAGCCTAGATCCCAGGTCTCAGGACCTAGGATTAAGTGTGTGAGCAGAGATGGTAGGGGAAAGGGAAAGAAACTGAATATTGTCTATAAAAGCTGCTGAGAGTATAATGAGAATTCTTTAAAATATTAACAGTAAGACAACATTGCTGTATGGGATCCATTTCACCTGCTTCCTGAGATTCCCTTGGTTCTGCCACCTCCAGCCACCTCGCTACAGGTCCCGCCTCCATGTTCCTCTGCCTGAGAATGACCTGCAACTTCCTTCAGAATTAATGGAGCCAACTCCTTGGCTGCTGCTTGATGGACAGGTAGATTAGTCTCAAGTTCAGAATTTCTGGTTCCTCTTGCCATGGTAGGGCATGGAACCTGGCATTCTGAGGGGCCAGGGAAGGCCACCTCAAAGCTGAGGACCATTAACTCCCACGGAGTAAAATCTGACCAATAGGTACAGGAGACAGGAGGTAAACACGAAGACAAAATTATTTTCCTTCCTCTTTCACAGTAATCAATCAAGGATGCTTTTCACATATTTTCTTTCTTTCTTTCTTTCTTTCTTTCTTTCTTTCTTTCTTTCTTTCTTCTTTTTTTAAGATTTTGTTTATTTATTTGAGAGAGAGAGAGACAGAGAGAGAGTAATCACAAGCAGGGATGAGAGGGAGAATCAGACTCCCCACTGAGCTGGGAGCCAACATGGGGCTCAATCCCTCAACCCTGGGACCATGACCCGAGCCGAAGGCAGACGCCCAGCCAACGGAGCCCCACAGGCGCCCCTTCACATAGTTTTTCAAAGTTATACCTGTTGAGCAACCTGTTGCATCTATTCATGGAGGTAAATAGTGGACATTGAGAGAGCAGCTCAAGCATCATTCACTGTTTTGCTTCCCCTTCTTCCCTTCCTTGTTTCTCTTTTCTCTCACTCTCATTGCCCTGAGTTTGCAGTTTTTTGTTTTTGGTTTTTTTTTTTTTTTAGGTTCGGTTCAGTGAAATTTATTGTAGGTTGAAAAAAACGGCATTCACCTGTTTAGTATACAAAAAGGACACTAGATCTTTTAAGAAAATATTAGGAAACTGAAGATGCAGATGCTTTTCAATCGTAACATTTTGGCAAAAGTGAAAAGTTCTTGTGAACACCAATTCCATGGCTCAAAATAGTTTTTCTCCACAGTACAATATTAAAAAGGGGGGGGGAACACAGTATCAATAAGTTAGAGCATATTTAATCAGCTAGAACTTTTGTCCATCAACCCCAAAGCACAAAACTTTTCTTAGCTTCATAATTCCTTAAAAGGAGAAAAACAACAATAATAATAAAAACAAACCCAACAAAAAGCCAACAACAAAAAGGAAATTCAACCTAGAGTCCCTTGAACTGGTTTCCAGGGCAGAGGGCTGGGTCAGCCCTCCAGCTGCAGCCTCCTTAAATAATCCTTCACCCAAATCTGCATGGCCGCGGGGTACAGTCTGCACACCCGACAAGTACCTCCCAAGTAAAGCATCAGTATTTAATTCTTGCATCAGGCTTCATTCTCTAGGAGATTCAAACTAAGATAATCACTAACGGAAGAATAAAGACTTGATGTGACGTCTTACATGGACTCCTAAAGGGATTTTGGGCCTTTCTCCATTTGTAAAATGGAGAGTAAAGTGATGGCATTACACCGCACAGCAATGGATCCCTAACTCTAATATGTGGATTAACTATGACAGTGATTTGGAAGGAAACTTTTATTTTTTTTTTATACATTTATTAACCAACTGAGCCACCCAGGTACTCTGGAAACTTTCAACATATAGGTTCCTAGACCTCTTCCAACCTGGGAGTGATTCGGTAAGTCTAGAGTTGGGCCTGGAAACTGTATTTTGTAAAAGGCATCCAAGTGTCACTGATGTATAACCAGGGTTGGCAACTAACAGCAACGTAGGGAGAGCACAGGCTTCGGAAACTGCAATTCCCAAATCTCTTCCATTTGTGTCAGAAACCTAACTAAAACTAGCAGGAACCACAGAGGTAATTTGTTGACCCACTAATTGGCATGTACAGAAGGAATGAACATCTTTACAATGACAGCATCCAGAAATACACCTGGAATCATAACATGTCCTCCTTCTTTCTCTATGCTGACCTCATTCTTGAAGACTCCACCAACTTACTCCAGACTTATATCCTACCAGCTTAGCAGACCTGGGAGAAAAATCCCTTTTCCAAAATTTCAGTGAAGGATCTAAAGTCTGACAGTCCCTGAATTAACTGTGGACAACTGAAGCCCTGAAACAATTTTTGTAAACAGGTGAATAAACACTCCAATGACCAGAAAGCTAAGGAGACAAGCACTTATCAGTTTAAATTATATATCAGGGTTATCATGTGCCCAATTGCTGTCATTTCTATTAGTCTATAAGCTTCTTGAGGACAAGAACTTAGTATGATTTCTTCATCATTTGAATCCCCTTAAAACAAATCCAAATGAATGAGTGAAACTCTTTCAAATCTTCAATAAAATATAATGAAGTTTCTAACAAAAACAGATTTTAAAAAGTAACAAAACATGAAGAATGGAAGAGGTACAAATATTATAATTAAACAATAAACTTCTGGGACAAATAATTAAATGAAATTCAACACAGCTTAGATATGGATATAGATAAAATTATTAATTAAATCATTTTTATTTATTCCTTAAAATCATTTTTGTATGTGAGAAAACATATACTATGCCCAGAAAAATCAATCCAAGCTATCAACTCTCCACAGAAATTCTTTATTTTTTAAATTTTTTCTCCACAAAAATTCTTTCCTAACTTTCCCAGTATTTCCAGTTCTTTCTCTCCATATTAAGATTTATTTGAATCACACAATTACAGCTCAAATATTTTTTTTTAAAGATTTTATTTATTTATTAGAGAGAGAGAGACTGAGAATGAGAGGGGAGAAGGTCAGAGGGAGAAGCAGACTTCCCACAGAGCCGGGAGTCCGATATGGGACTCGATCCCGGGACTCCAGGATCATGACCTGAGCCAAAAGCAGTCAGCTCAAATATTCTGATAAAGACCTATATATTACTGTATAATTTCCACCTCAAAAATCACAATGTTAACTGCCAGTCTAAAAATCTCTCTTTAAGTCAGAGAAAGACAAATATTATATGATCTTATTTTTATGTAGAATCTAAAAAATAAGAACAAAAAAAGAACAAATTAACCAAAAAACCCCTAGAAACAGAACCACAAATACACAGAACAAACCGATGGTTGCCAGAGGGGAGGGAGTTAGGGGATGGGCAAAATGGGTGGAGGGGAGTGGGAAATACAGGCTTCCAGTTATGGAACGAATAAGTCACGGAGATGAAAGGCACAGCACAGGGAATATAGTCAATGATACTGAAACAGCATTGTCCAGCGACAGACAGGTAGCTACACTTATGGTGAACATAAAGAATAACATATAGACTTGTCCAATCACTATGTCATACACCTGAAAATAATGTAACATCATGCATTAGTTATACTTCATTCAATCAGTAAACATAAAATTTCTTTTTCTGAGAAAAACCAAGGTTGTTGGCTAAAAATAAAATTTTTAAAAATGGCATTTCTAAAGGGGAGTTTATACAAAAGGGAGACTCTAAGTGTTCAAACGAGGTTACAACCTGCCACAGGTCAGGCAAAGAAAAAAACTGAAGAAGAGATATCCTGAAACGGAAAGATATAGGAGTGAACATTCTCAGCAGCTTAGTCATTTGCTCACGCTAGGGGTGGCTTGGGCTGAGGCCAATATACAAGACCACATGACCCACTTTTCCGACTCAGCTGAGGAATGTGTGAGTGGTGATAGGAATTGAGGACAATACTTTGATCAACAGGACTGATCCCTGCACCCAGTAGTGTGATTAGGGAAGAGGCTCAAAAGATTCAGTTACTGCCCATGAATACATTCCCCAAACATGATGCATATCAGTGACCCACACTAGGGTAAAAAGTATTCCAGAAAGCAGGATATTCAATAAAATATAAATATCAATGGTCAGACCTTGAAATGCTGACCACCGAAACTACATCTTTTCTTCTTTCACTCTATCACCAGACCCCTTTTCCTAATGGTAGACCCCAAATGTGCTTCTACATGAAGTCAGTTAGGGGCACCTGGGGCAGCCCTCCACATCCCAGAGATGGTTACAAGGCACCTCTCTGAGAAAAGACAAGATTATTATCTCCTTCCACAAGAGCTGTGATCACACCAGCTGTCATGACACTTATTAAAACACAGAAGACAAAGATCAAAATATTTTAAGCATAAAGGACAAAATAAAAATTCTCTAAGATTCTATGTTTAATGTTAAAATAAAGAAACTTAGTGAACATGGAAATGGTAAATAATCATACACATAATACTGAAAAGCTGACTTTAAATACCTTCATTATGTTTTATTACACCTTTGTGTGATATTACAAAGGAATGAGCCACTGGTTCTCATTCATTGCATTCAAATTAGTACAACTGCCTATAAACTTAAGAACAAAATTCTATTTCAGACACTATTTTTCCTCTTTTATTTTTAAAAAATGAACTTTTTTCTGTTCACACACATACAAAATGATAAAGCAGCAACAAGGAAAATTGTGATTTTCTAAACTATGTAAATACACTTACCTAAATACTTTCCTGATTTCTGAATTTCACTATAGTAAAGTTCTGTGCATTAAATTTAATATACCTTAGCTAAAATCACTTCTGAACCCCCATGTATGAAAATATAAAACGAATTTACAAATAAAATTGCACCTTCATAAGAAAAAAGAGTGACTATTATACCAGAACCTTCAAATATTAGAAAAATTGATCAACCAGGGATATAAGAACATGTAATTATTTTCAGTTAGATATTATATGGATAGAAACAACTGATTTAAAATATAAATGGCTGAAAGTTATAAACAGAGCTAACAATTATACGTATCTAATATGTCAATCTAGTCACTCACAATTTGTAGACCATTTGAAACTGAAAGCCAGATGCTGGGCCTTTTTTATTGAAACAGTGAAGACAAAGTTTGGGTTAAGTTCTCATATAGCTAGTCATATTTCTCCATGCCACAACCACTGTAGCACATCTCACTAGCTAGTTATCCAAAGAAGTAATACTCTTAGTCACAAGATAGAATGAAAGAATAAGCCACAACCAGTAATGAAAATGTCACCCAAAATACGGCCCAAGGATGGCAAACACTAGGGACAATTTTCCACATCAAATTCTAAAAGAAAAGGATTTTCTCTATTGTGGTCACTGCTGTATCTTGGGTGCCTTAGCATTGCTTATTTATACACAGTAAGCTCTCAATAAATATTTGTTGAACAAAGTATCCCATAATCTAGCATCTTTGTTCAAAGAGGCTAAAAATAATCTATTCTAGAGTGAATTATCCAATTATGTCACTATCTACTTGATTCTAGTTAAACTGTTCACCTTCTCTGTGTTTCAATTTCCTCACCTAGAAAATGTGGAAGTTGGGCTACATCAGTAGCTTTCAAATCAGAACCCCAGCCTTATGAAAATGTGCTTTATGAGCCACTGCTGGGGTTATAATAACAGGTCAGCAGAGGACAAGCAGACTGAGTTCTAAAGCATCTTCTCTGGTTTTGAATAGAGAAGGTTTCCATTTACCTAATTTATATATTGGGTGTTTCATAATATTTCAACCTCCCTCCCTAAACAACTATTGTTACTGTTAAATTATCAGTGGGTAAAGAAAAACCTGAGGAAATTAGAAAATACTTTATGATTAGTGAAAATAAAGCTAAAACATACAGAAACTTGTAGGATTAAACTCAAGTAGTAATTTATAATTGGAAATGCCTATACGGAATTTTGTAACTATAAATGCCTACAACAAAGAAGAAAAGAGATCTGAAATCAATAACCTAAACATTCACTTTAAGACACTGGAGAAAGAAGAGCAACCTTAACTGAAAGAAAGTAGAATGAAAAAAATAAAAATTGAAAGAGAAATCAATGAAATAGAGAAAATAACAGAGAGAAGTCACTAAAACCAGAAGCTAGTTCTTTGAAAAGATCAACAAAATTGACAAACATTTAGCTAAATGAAACAAGAGAAAAAATTAAAATTATTAGAATCAGAAATCAAAGTACGGACATTACTTCTGCCATACAGAAAAAATATGGAATATAAGAGAATGGTATAAACAATTATATGCCAAAAATTACACAATGTAAGTGACACAAACCACTGTAAGAGACTCAAACAGAAAGAGACAATCTAAATAGATCTATAGAACAAGTAAAGATATTGAATATCAAAAGCAAAAACCAATGAAATGCTAGCAAATAGAATTCAGCAGCATAAAGAAGAATTATTAGCATTACTGTTTTAATGTGCTTGGGATGCGGTAACAAAATAGGATAAACTAGGTATCTTATAAATAACACATTTACTTATCACAATTCTGGAGGCTGAAAGTCTAAGAATGAGGTTCCAGAAGAGTAAGGTAAGGACCCTCTTCTGGGTTTCAGATTTGTCTTTGGATCCTCACATAATAGGATGAAGTAGCTCTCTGGGACATCTTTTACAAGGATACCAATCCCATTCATGAGGGCTGTGTCCCCATGATCTAATCACCTCCCAAAGACCATATCTCCTAATAACATCACCATGGCCATTAGGTTTTCAACATATGAATTCTGAGGGGCCAAAGACATTCAAACCATAATGATTACCAAATGGTATTTTTTTTTTTTTTTGAGAGAGAGAGAGACAGAACATGAGAGGGGAGAAGGTCAGAGGGAGAAGCAGATTCCCCACGGAGCCAGGAGCCCGATGCGGGACTTGATTCCAGGACTCTGGGATCATGACCTGAGCCGAAGGCAGTTGCTCAACAAACCAACTGAGCCACCTGGGCGCCCACCAAATGGTATTTAACACAGGAATGCAAGGATGGTTTAACATCCGAAAAATCAATGAATACAATCTTATGTAATAATAGAATAAAAAACCAAAATCTATATGTTTATTCCAATTATGCAGAAAAATAATTTGAAAAAAACAATACACTTTCATGAGAAACAACAGTCAACAAACTGGGAAGATATGGGAACTTTCTCAAGCTCATAGATGGCACCTATAAAACACCTACAGCTATCATGATGCTTAATGTTTAAAGACTGGATTCTTTCTCCATAAATTCAAGAAGACAAAAACATTCCTTCTTACTGCTTCTATTTAACATTCTACTGGAGGTATTAACCAGATCAATTAGGTACGAAAAAGAAACATAACAAATCCATTTTACAAGGGAAGATGTAAGACCATTTCTATATGCATATAACATCATATTTTATATGGAAAATCCTAAGGAATCCAGTAAAACAGAATTTAAAAAATCAATCCATCAAAGTTACATGATATAATTTTAATATACAGAAATCAATTATATTTCTATACATTTGCAATGAATAATCCAAAAATGAAAATAAGAAAAAATTCTGTTTGTAATATCATGAAAAAGAATTAAATATTTAGGAATATATTTAGCAAAAGAAGTACAAAACTTATACTCTTCAAACTATGAAATGCTGCTGGAAGAAATTAAAGAATATCTAATGAAATGGAAAAATATTGCATGGTCATGAATCATAAGACTTAATATTATTAAGATGATAATCCTCTCCAAATTGATTTATAGGAGGAGGAGCAAGATGGCGGAGAAGTAGGAGGTTGAGATAGAGTTGGAACCCAGAAGTTCATCTAGATAGTTAATAAATCATTTTAAAAGCCAGCATACTCAACAGGAGGGAGAAGAGAGGAAGAAGAGCAATTCTAGG
>CM052801.1:27498848-27561529 GCA_028533885.1 Nasua narica | reverse complement strand
AGGTGGGGGGGTGGATAGGGATATGGACATTGGGGAGGGTATGTGCTATGGCAAATGCTGTGAAATGTGTAAGCCTGATGATTCACAGACCTGTACCCTGGGGTAAATAATACATTATATGTTAATAAAAAAATTAAAAAAAAATTGATTTATAGATTCAGTGTAATACCTATGAGGTGGCCAGTTGGCTTGCTTGCAGAAACTGACAAGCTGATTCTAAAATCCATATGGAATTGTGAGAATATCAGGACAACCAAATAATCTGGTTAAAAAAGAACAATGTAGTAGGACTCACACTTTCTGATTTCAAAGCTTATTACAAAGCAATAGTTATCAGAAAAGTGTGGTATTGGCCTAAGGAAAGACATATAGCTATATGAATAAAATAGAAAACCCAGAAATAAACCACATATTTATGGTCAACTGGTTTTCTACAAGGGTGTCAAGATAATTTAATGCAGAAAGAACAGTATTTTCTTTTTTTTTTAAAGACCCATTTATTTATGGAGCGCCTGGGTGGCTCAATCAGTTAAGCATCTGTCTTCAGCTCAGGTTGTGATCCCAAGGTCCTAGGATCAGGCCCCACATGAAGCTCCCTGGTCAGTAGAGAGCCTACTTCTCCCTCTCCCTCTGCTGCTCCTCCTGCTTGTTCTCTCTCTCAATCTCTCAAAAAAAAAAAAAAAAAAGACTCATTTATTTAAGAGAGAGAGCATGAAAAAGTGAGGGGAGGGGCAGAGGAAGAGTGAAGGGGAAGCAGACTCCCCATTGAGTGCAGATCCCGATGAGATGTGGGGCTGGATCTCATGACCCTGAGATCACAACCTGAACCAAAACCAAGAGTCAACCGACTGAGCCACTCAGACACCCCAAAAGAACAGTATTTTCTTTTCTTTTTCTTTTTTTAATGATTGTATTTATTTATTTGATGGAGAGAGACACAGCGAGAGAGGGAACACAAGCAGGGAGAGTGGGAGAGGGAGAAGCAGGCCTTCCGCCCAGCAGGGAACCCAACGCGGGACTTTATCCCAGGACCCCAGGATCATGATCTGAACCAAAGGCAGATGCTTAACGACTGAGCCACCCAGGTGCCCCAAGAACAGTTATTTTCAACAAATGTTTCCAAGACCACTGGGACAGCCACATTCAAAAGAATGAGGTTAGACCTTTACCTCAAACAATATGCAAATATTAACCCAAAATGGATCAAAGATCTAAATGTAACGACTAAAGCTATAAAATTCTGAGAAGAAAATAGAGCTAAATCTTCATGCCATCAAACTTGGCAATGGATCCTGAAATATGGTATCAAAAGCAAGAATCATAATCAACAACAAAAATAGATCAATTAAAATAAAGAACTGTGCTTCAAAAAACAGTTTGCAGAGAGTGAAAAGACAACCCACAGAATGGAAGAAAATATTTGCAAATCAAATATCTGATAAAGTATTGTATCTAGAATATAGATAAAATACTTGCAAATCAATCAGAAAAAGACAACTCAACTTAAAAAATGGGTAAAAGATCTGAATGGACATTTATACAAATGATATATAAATAGCCAATAAGGACATGGAAAGAAGCTCAACATGCTGAGGCACGAGGGAAATGCAAGTCAAAAGCACTTAAGATACCATTTCTACCCACCAGGATAACTAAAATTAAAAAGTCAGATAATAAGGAGTGTTGCTGATGATGTGGGAATACGGGAACCCTCACACACTGCTAGTGAAATGTAAAATGGTATAGCCACTTTGGAAAACAGTCTGGCAGTTCCTCAAATGTTTAAACATAGTTACCATGTGACCCAACAGTTCTATTTACAGCTATATATACCCATCCAAGAAAAAGGAAAACATATGTTCACCCAAAAACTTGCATAGAAATGTTTATTCACAGTAGGCAAAGGTAGATGTAACCCAAATGTTCATCAACTGATCAACAGATAAACCAAATATGTAAGCCATACAATGAAGTATTATTTGGCCATTAGAAGGAATGAAGTATGGATACATGATACAATGTGGATGAACTATGAAAACATTATGCTAAATGAAAGAAGTCAGTTATAAAAATATCACATGACATGATTTTTTATATGAAATCTCTAGAATAGGCAAATCTATGTAGAGAGAAAAATTAATGATTAGTTAGGGCTGGGGGGAGGGTGAATGATTGGGAGTTGATAGATAAAGGGTACGGAGTTTCCTTTTGAGGTGACAGAAATGCTTTAAAATTGACTGTGGTAAAGGTTACATGTATCTAAGCAATATATTGAAAACCACTGAATTATATACTTTAAATAAATTGGTGAACTGCATGATATGTGAATATCTTAATAAAGTCATTAAAAATGAAATGCATAAATACAAGAATAAAGCTTTAAGTATGAGTATAGATAAATATCTTTTTATTTTCCACTTGATGTAAATTCAAATTTATATCAGGTATTTATAAGTATTATCTTTTATGATTAAGATTACAAGTCTTCTTGAAAGGTAGACTATAACAGAAACTATTACATTTATAATTAAATATAAACTTAAAGATCGCAAATAGAAAATATGTTCTTTACTTTTCCTGGTTTTTGTTCTTTTTTGATCTTATGAGATTTTTTTTTTTAGGAAATTTTTTTTTTTAAAGATTTTATTTATTTACTTGACAGAGAGAGAGATCACAAGCAGGCAGAGAGGCAGGCAGAGAGAGAGCTGAGCAGAGAGCCCGATGCGGGGCTCGATCCCAGGACCCTGAGATCATGACCTGAGCTGAAGGCAGAAGCTTTAACTCACTGAGCCACCCAGACGCCCCTCTTATGAGATTTAAATGTAGTATATGGGTTACTGATTTCCTTCTGGAATTTAATAATATTCCTTTATACAATGTAATTGGACTTGATGGTTTACAGTTGTAGCAATCCTATATGAAAAATGCATTTGACTTATATTTCTAAGTGAATTAAAGAAATTCTATTTCAAAAAAGCTTTTGCAAATTTAAAAAGTTTTTACAAAAAAAAGTTAAAAAATATATCACCACAAGTTTAACTATATATAGCTCATTTGAGAAAAAAGAACTAACAGCACATTTCTAAGATAGGTGATTTTATGATGTGGACAATAAAGTATAGTGGATTGCTTCAATTTAACTCAGTTTGTTTATTTAAAGATTTTATGTATTTATTTGATAGAGAGAGACAGCGAGAGAAGGAACACAAGTAGGGGGAGTGGGATAGGGAGAAGCAAGCTTCTTGCTGAGTAGGGAGCCCGATGTGGGGCTCCATCCCAGGACCCCAGGATCATAACCTGAGCCGAAGGCAGACACTTAACGAGTGAACCATCCCGGTACCCCTTACTTAACTCAGTTTAATCATTAGATGTAACATTTTAATTGGTATTCTGTTAAATGAAATTTACTTTTATTCTATTTGAAATGCATTTGTTGCTATGTGATATAATTCAGAGATGTAGGGTCTGTCAAAACAGTTAATAAATTTTAAGCAGAAAAATTTACTTTCATTTTTTTGCAACAATTCTGCAGTCTTATTTTCATACTGAAGGATAATTTAGCTATTACAATATATTTAATCCTTATAAAATGGGCAGTGTTAGTTATTATTTAGCTATTAATAATACATTTTTCATACAATTTATAATCATATTACATATTAAATAGATGCCATGGAAAGATTTAGTGAATATTTGTCACCTATTAGACCACTAATTATTAGTAAATGTTAGAAGATTAAGAAAATTGGAATCAAATGGGAGAAGGTGCAGGAGAACAGTGTTCCTACAATATGCACTTTCAATATGTCTGTCACTTATCCCTTGAGAGAGAACAAGAAACTGGGTCAATGTAAAAAACTAGAAACTGAAGAGATAACCTTAGAAATGAAGGTTTTGAGTTCTCTGTAATTGATCAGAAAAAATCAGCCTAGAGCATATTGTTTGAGTGTTCTTGTACATATTTTTCATGGAGTGCATAAAACACACAGGACCCTCTATATTGGGGAGGTAATAAGCGTTACTAGATCTATTGGAGATTTCATGTTTACCTGTACCCATTTAAGGTCCATAAAACTGTTCTTGTCCATACATTTCAACATCCCCAGAACCACAAGTAGATGAGATTTTAAGTCAAGACCTACAACCAGGTAAAAGTCTAGGTTTTATGAGGCCTGAAGCTTTTAAAATTTAGGGACCTTCTTCAAGAGAAAGAATATAATATCACTAATATAAAACTAGGTACAGAGACTAAGAAGGGGGGTCAAAAAAGTGAAGAATCATAAAATTTATGTGTCTTTGGTAGTACAGTAAATCTGCTTCTAAAATCACTAAATGTTTCAGTTATATTTCATGGTCAAATTTAATGGTTGTAGTGCCTAGAGGTGAAGTACTTTCAGGGTGACAAGCCTAGAGTATAATTAATAGCCAACATCTATTAAGTATATCATATAGCATTTAAATTCTTAGCATATGTTATCTCATTAAATCTGTATGTCATTGATAAGAAATAGATGTGATTACTTTCTCCATTTGTGAACTACTGATGAAGACCTGAATCATTAACAGCAGGAGTAGAGAAGAGAAGGAAATAAATTACAGAAAATTTGGAACTATAAGATGAATTGTAGGTATGAGCTCAAAAGAGAGAAGCTTCAAGTAGTATGCCCAGATTTCTATATAAGAGACAGGGTGGATATAAGTTCCACCAAATGGAAATATAAAGATTATATGTTAAGGAACAAATCATTGGAGAATAATAATATATTCATTTTTAATCTGAGGGATAAATCTATTTGTATATCTATATCTATAGATATTTGCATATCTATGTTTATAGGTAGGCATGTCATATGCCCATGAATATCTAAGTTCAAAATAGAAGGAAAAGGGTAGGAATAAGGATAAATGTTAGGGATGTTAATGGTAGTTTTAACTATGGGAGTGTACAAAATCTCCTATGGGATACATTAAAAGTAAAAGTAATATTAGCCCCAGTAAGACAAGTAGAACCTTGAAGATTCTCATATTGATGGAGTAAACAGAATAACTCATGAAAAAATTAAGAAGAAATCTTATCAAGGGGATGAAGAAGAAATGCAGGGAATAAGGATATAAAGCCGTATCTCAAATATCTGGAATTGTGAGTAGATGCCCAATCATCCAGGTCAAATCCAAAAGAGATCCAACAAGGTGAAGACTGAGAATGGTCCATTGGATTTGGCAGTTAGAAAGCAACTAGCCATTTTACTACAGTGGTAGAGCAAAAGCTAAATTTGAGAGGTTGAGAACTAGTCATGCAAGAATAGAAACTACAAATGAAGACAGCCCTACTCAGAAGTATGTTTGTCATGGGAAAGGTATAAATGTCTTTAGTTTCTGAAGCTTGAAAAAGTTTGAGAGCCAAAAGTGAAAGAATTACTCTCAAAGAAGAGGGAACTGTGATAAATGATGGAGAAGAGGTTTTCTGGGATAAGATAAAGGATATACACTACAAGGTTGATAGAGTACATTCCTATTATTTGGAGATTGAGGGGGAGGTGGTAAGGAGGTTAAGGAAGAGTGTGTGCTCATGTAGCCCCCTTTCCTCCATGGCAGAGGTGACAAAGTCATTTGTCCAGTGGAGGTTGGAGATGGGAAAAAACTGGAGTAAAGAGGATGTTTGAGAAGGCTAAAGACTGTGTGGAAAGGTTGCTGTGAACCATGCAAGAGTCCATGGATAAGCAAGTAGAAGGATCAATGCCTCAGTGTTGTCTGAGACAGAGTATCTGTTGGGAGAATTAAATGAGAAAAACTATAAAACCAACTGTCACAGTGCTTTGCCTATTGTTGGTGATCAAAAAATACTAGACCTACTCTAGTCCATTAACAACAAAGGAGTCACAGAATCTTTGAGACCTATGAAGTGGGACAAGTAATGTCTTTTCCATAGGAAAATGTCATGTGTGTCCATCTGTCGCGTCTGTGGAGACGGATGCACCTACTTGTGTGCACTCACACTTTCTCTACAGCTTCATTCCCTTCCGTTGAAAGCATTATAACGTTAAAGGGTGGAATGGGAAAAATAATACCTCCCTAAATGATGGAGATAAAATAAATATGGATTTAAGTAGATTATTTCAAATAATTACAGTAATAGCTATGGTTAACCAGAAATGTGGAAGTTTCATTAGAAATTTCAAAAAGAAAAAAAAAAAAAAGAAATTTCAAAAAGGTAAAGACTGATGGGCAACATTAGTATGAATGGGCAGAAGACAGCCACTTCTCAATACCTCAAAACTAGTGCCTTTTGATGACATTAGAACTTTAATAGATTATACAAAATGACCCACTTCCACCCCTTTCTTGAAACTAGCAGGAACACTGGGATATCGCTACTTCTCCAGATAAATTCTTGTCATTTCTTTCTTTCTCCATGCCACCAATAGAAAGAAAGAAAGAAAGAAAGAAAGAGAGGAAGGAAGAAATGAAAAAAGAAAAGATTTAGGGGAACCTGGCTGGCTCAGTTGGTAGAGCAAGTGACTGGTGATCTCGGGGTTGTGAGTTTGATGCCCACACTGGATGTAGAGATTACTTAAAAAAAAATCTTTAAAAAAAAAAACCCCAAGATTTGTTCCTATATTTCTATATTGAATGCTAGGAATTTGCTGCTTCTCTTCAAAGTGTCTTATATCACAAAGATAAGCTTTTTTTTTTTTCCATAAAAATAAGCTTCTTAAATGCTTAACTCTTCTTTGTCTCAAATTACAATAGAATGCTATTTATTAAACTTAAATAGCATATGTTCCTTTCCTTTTCGTTAGTCAAGTCCACTGCCTAACAATAGAATGTACACTGCACTGTTTAGGCGATGTATTTTATTTGACCCACTACGATCCTGAGTTAGAATATTCTGCTTTTGTAAACTTAATTTATTTAAATGTATGCTGAAGGAAGTAGATACAGAAACCTGGGCTGCAAGACTCTTCTATAAAGTCAACTGCATAGAAAATCAAGTAAGGAACCATGATATGCAAATTATATTTTAAAACTTTTGTGCATGATCTTTTAAAATTTACAACTGTATTTTTTTTAATTCTCACAATCATCTTCTTACTGAAATGGAGAATTCACAATTGATATGAAAGAAAAATATTAGCCTTTGAAAATTATCTGAGTGAAAGGCTTTTCAAATAGAAAACTTCATACTTATTTATAATTAAAGAGAACCTTAATATGCCAATTTTCATCATTTTGCCCAAAGGAATTGATTCTCAAGAATGTTAGGTGAATGGCTGAATAAGTGAATTGTTTAGACTGGGAATCCTAGCTGGGCTTATAATACACATGACTTTATACAGTTATCTCAAAAGCGTTAAAAATTATCATTATAAAATCTTCATTTAAAAATTTAATAGTATATTGAAAAGCCGGAGGCAATAAAGATTAAAAAAAAAAAAAAGACAACTTAACTTAAGAGCTGTCACCAATCTGACAGCTGATCAGTTAAATATACCCTCACGGTTGTTGGGCGGACTTAAGCTTTTCTGTTTATTATTTTGATTTTGAATGTTTAGACAGGGCGCCTACTCTCCAGTTTGTCCTAGGCTCCATCATCCTTCTTGCCTTAGACCAGATCTAACTCATAAATCCTTGTTACCTGCTTGGTCACTTAGCATCTGAATCTGAGATCTCAGATCTCCTAGGAAGGTAAAATGAACAGATTACTCTATAACCTTATCATTTGTAACCACCGTTTCAAATTTAGAAACACTATATATTTAACACAAAGCTTCAGGAAAAGAACAAAGGACGGTGTAACAAAATGTAAGTTAGCAACAATACAAAGTAGAATCCCTGATTCTTGAGTCATGATACATTGTGGGACTAGCCCCAGCAAAGAAATTATAATCCTGTTATCCACCAGCTTGGAAAGAGGTGAAATGAAAACAAATTAAGTTTGGATACTTTAAATTGTCTTGTCACATTGTTTACATCTTATTGCTTATATTTAACAATGTAAGTTTATTAATATTCTATTAAATCTGGGTTAGCCCTTCCTAATTACAAGCACAGAATAAAAGGGTACCAGGAGACCAAGAGTAAGTATTCAACTATTAAAGGCTCTAGTCCAGATAAAAGATAAATTACTCATAAATAACACACTATCTCCTCTGATAACGCTCTTGCCACCAACATCCCTCCTATCCTTTAAAGCAAGCCTGAGCCTCAACTCCAGCACAACTTCTGTAACCAATTTCACTGTCACAGCAAGACCTTACCTTTTTCAAAGAGCACTTACAATCTTTATCAGAGAACTACTCTTTAAGGAGTAATAACAGGTCTGCAAATTCAAGAACCAGCAACTTAGCACTTAAATTTAGTACATAATTTAGATTACTGTGCTATAGCATGTTGATTATTTATAATGCAAAATTTTCAATAACATATTTATGTACACTGAACTATCCCTTTAATTATATTACGAACATCCTATTAGTAGAGATAATCTCTTTAAATTTTAGTATTTCACAGAGCCTTGGACAGAGCTAGATATTGTAGTCCACGTGTTACTGATTACCTCTTTTATTTGCAGGTTTAATTCCTTGAGACTGGGTCAATTTATCTTGAGTTTCTGGAACCTGAGGAATGTAGATTTTCTTGGGGATATCAAAATGCTCCGGAAGGCTCAGTTCTGCTGTGTATAAAATGGACTTAGGCTTCTTTAGCTTTGAAGTATTAAAAAGCATACAAGTCTGCAAATAAACGAAGAGTAAAATTGGAACATAATTCTCTTAGCCTTTACCTCCAAAACACACACAAAAAAGCATTATGTATTCAGAGTCCACATTTGGGAAAAAATCTACCAAGGGAATGAATTTGTTCATTTCTTTAGACACATTACTTTTTGATTGGTGGAAGATGACATTAACATGTTTTACAGAATCAGTGGAATCATCCTTTATTAACAGATGCTCAATATCCCATTCTGTAATCCTTTCAGTGTTGAAGAATTCATTCCTTCAGGGAAAAACCAATTGTACTGGTGAATAGCACTGAGAAAGTACTTCCCTCCTTCAGTTGATTCCTGTGTTAACATCTAACCCATTAGTTCTAGTTCTTATCGGAAGCACAGTTAGTCTCCTCTTTTTTCCTAATGACAGTTTTGTGACTATATGTGGTGTGTATATATATGTGTGTGTACATTTACATGTATAAAATTAGGTCCTGCCCTTCCACAGACACCCAAACATACCTTTCATTTTTTAAAAATTTTTTCTCCTTCCTTCCATCCCAAACGTACCTTTTAAATAGGTTTGATATGTTTAGTCCCTTCAATCACTACTTACTTAATGTGGGTTACAACAACTCACCATCATGCAAATGCTTCTCAAGACACAATCTAGTTAATATTGTCCTTCCTAAAATGGAACACTGAAGAGAAAGCCAGTTCTCTAAGTGTGAGTGAACCAAGCAATGCAAAGTTCAGAGGTAGGCAATCATTTATTTTTAGCTGGATGCTCTATTGCTAACCACACAGTAAAGCCCAATGGTTAGACCAAGCACTCTTGCAGGCCCACTGCCTGCATTTATAACCCAACTCTATGTAAGTTTGGCCAGGCTATTAAGCAAAGCTACAAAGTCTTCATTTGTAAAATATGGGCAATAATAGTACACACTGCCTATCTGTGGTGTGAATATTTAAAGTGAAAACAAAATCCAGGTCCTTGGAGCATATTCTGAGTACTCAATAAATGCTGGCTATTAGCATAATCATTGTCATCATCATCTTGATTGTGGTCATAGTATCATTACTCAACAAAAAGAAATGTTGGTGCCATTATTTTCTCATTCACTGTGTAATCTACAAAATCCACAAGGATTTTTTTTTCTACAAAGTTACATTTTTCAACTACTTTATTTTGGTAATTAAAATCATGCAAATTAAAAAACTTTAATTCATTTGCATTTATCATTGCTTGTGTATGGTTCATTTTCTTAGTCACTACGAACAAACTATCTATTCACATCAGCAACCACCTCTTTAACCTAAATGTATATCATCTGCCTTCTTTATCTTCCAAGTCATTATGTCATGATATATTGACATAGACTCTCTTCTTGGCCAAACTCCAGGCAGGCTTCTCCAACCCCTCTTCTCAAGTAGGCCTCAACCCTGGCCTACAATAATTTCAGATTTTCAGGACAAATGGTTTTATCTACCCTCTTCCCTCTCTCTCTCTCTCTTTCTCTCTCTCTCTCTCTCACACACACACACACACACACACAAAGAGATCTGAATGAGCGCTGAGTTAGTTTCTAACAACTCAAGGCCATATCCCTAGGATGATTCCAGTTACCCTTAAAATGCCTACCTGAGAGAGCTCAATGCTGCCAAGAGAATGTCTTGTTTGTTCCAGCCAAAACCCAGTGACAGGCAGACAGGCCCCTAAACCCCCTCTTATTAGAGCAGTCACTTTAGAAAGCTTGCTATTATAAATCCTTTCTCTCCTTCCCTTTTTTTCTTCCAACCCCACCCAACCCACCCTCCCCCTCTTTCTCCTTTTTAAGATGTAAGTTTTCTGCCATGCAGAAATGTCATCTCGAGGACCTCAGAATGCAGACATTCAGGGAGATAATGATCCCAGCAGGTAGGTACCTTGTTCTAACTTGCATCACTACCTCCAATCATAAAGATCCCAGAAGTTTGTTTCTCCTGCAGATAAGCATCAATGAACAAATCCAGATCACACTGTCCAAACTCCTCCCACTTAGAAATGTCCACTTCCCTGATTCTGCTCATTATTATTAAGTTCCCAGTTCGTTACTCCTCCTTACTTTCTCATCCTCCTTTTAAAACTCCCAGTTCCTCCTGTACAAATTTCAGTTTAGTTCAGGCTGGATCCTTCTCCTTAATGCAAGTTGCTGAATAAAGTCTATCCTTATCGTTATAACTCGTATCCAGCTTTGTTCATCTTCGACAATATCAATAGGATTACTTCATGATTTAGAGTGCACTTAAATTATACAAATACAAAAACCATTTTATTCACCTTTCTGAATTCTTGCAAAGGAGATCTTTTAGACTTCTTTTTTTAAACACACTAAGTTTCAATATTTCAACGATTTTTCCTATCATCCCAGAGTATATAGCATGGCTTTTAAAACATAAACTTTAAAAAGTTAATAGAAAATAGAAGGAAACTGAATCTGTAAGTTCTGAATTTGTCCAGTATCACTGAGTATATCATTAGAGTTGATTTATTAATGGTCAGAAGAATATGAATTCAATAAATGAGTGCTAAGTGGTGAAGTGTCAGAAACTCATGCTCCTAACAAAAGATCCTGTCTCTTACAGTGTAAAGTAGATACATCATCTTGCTATTACTCTATAAATATTTCAAAAATTCAAATCCCACATGGTTGTGTACCAAAAAAAAAATTAGTCAGATGTGTCACTTTTCTTCGGTAGAAAAGTGATTACATTTATTCGGTTAGATTTAGTCCTAAACAGATTTATTTCAAGGATGATTTTAGATTTTGTTATGTAGTTATTTTATGTTATAACTGAGCATTCTAGAATTTCATTTATTCCATTATACAATTTCATGGTAGTAGACTAAGGAGTGAACAAATGGTCTGGAAACTATGCAGGAGAAGGAAAAGAGTAATGGATGAGAGGGGGGGAACCTGGGTCCATCTTTGTTCTGTCACAAATCAGTTGCATGACCTTAGGCTACCATCTTATTATTTTGGGGTCTTGGTTTACAGGGCTATAAGTATAAGAGGTTGGACTATGTGTCTCTGAGTGTCTTTGATTTATTTTCTCAGCTTTAAAATACAATGATGTCTCTACCATGACCTGGGCTGTAATTGTTACTCTGTTGTTAACGGTGACATAAGTCTTTTTATGACTCAGTCATTTCATTTTTTGTATTACAAGTGTAATTCTACCTTCTCTACAATTCTCCACGGGGTCACTGAAATAATTTGGAAAAGTGCACATAAAAAGACATTGGAAAAAAGGTGTAAAATACCATACGAGGAGAGAGTACTTTTAAAATTAATGTTGTTTACTGTTCAGCTGCAAAAATTATCAACATTATTGTATTTCAAGAGTGTATCAATAATGGCACTTGAAAAGAACCCTTTATGATTGATGTATGTGAGCACAATAAGTTGTATCTGTGAGTTCTGATTTGTTGCAACTAGCTTTCCTAAATTGGCAAATTCAACCTTTCTATAGTCACTTCATACATCTGGGAAGTTTTTGCTGACATTGGAAAATGCGCAATATTCACAGAATTCTAAGAAAATAGTAATCTTCAGGTAAAAAAACATAATTTCTAAATTTAGAGACTAAAACATTTCAATTTTAATTTTAAAGAAGCAAAGGTTTTTTTTCATAAATTATGATGATGATTATTTTATTGTTGTTATTTCCACCAACCGTTGAGAAGTACACACATACAGACACCCATCCAGCAAATGTGGGAGGTAAACAAGGATAAGTAAACAAGATGACTGTGACTGTGAAAAATCAGGCTATGAGGCAAGCTGGATAGACATGAAGACCTCAGGTTTAAAGTGTTATTTGTTTGTTTGGGCACATGTTCAATTCAATTAAACAGTGACAGAGCACCTGTCACACAGAAGACAATAAGGGCTAAAAAACACATAACAAAGATTTTTCATTTCTAGGCATTCACTATCTTAGAGGAACAGGGAAATATAAAAAGAAATATTATACAAAACATAATTTGGTAAATACAATAATAAACACAAAGAGTGGGCTGGGTTCCGGAGACAGTAAAAAGAAGGGAGAAAAATAGAAACTGTATACGTGCATAAATAATAGAAAGGGGATCCACTAACAAAATCCATCTCCCTCCAGCATTTCTCCTTTAAATAAAATATTTTGATAAGAGGTAAGAATGAAAAAAATAAATTTTTAATTTTTTAAAGATTTATCTATTTATTTCAGAGAGAGAACAGTGGGGAGGGGCAAGGGGAGAGGGGAGATAAACAATCTCCAGCAGACTCCCCACTGAGCATGGAGCCCGACAGGGGGCTCGATCCCAGGATCCGAAGATCATGACCTGAGCCAAAATCAAGAATCAGAAGTTTAACCGACTGAGTTGCCCAGGTGCCCCTGAAGAAAAATATTTAAAAGGAAAGAAAGAGAGTGCACTATGATAGGGTTAAAGTTTGAAAAGGCCACATATCAAACATCTCTATTGTAATACTATACTGGAAGTTGAACAAAAACCTTCCCAAATTCATTGCTCCATCACAGAAGTAAGCACGTTGGAATGAGCTAAAGAGAGCCATCAGCTATTTGAATGCATAGCGTAGATGGGTCAGTCCAGAGGGCATCAGAGCCTCGGGCCTTAATATTTATGAACTAATCAGAACTTAAAAGTTCAGGTCATCCATAAAATATCATCATTAAAAGTTAGGGATCTGTGCTTAGACTGTACTGATTCTAGCATTTCAACAATAAAAGAAATCATCCCCACAATGCTGAGTTGAGTATTTACTGTAATATATGTAAAGTAATATATGAAGGTAAATCTCAAACAAGGATGAAAACATTTACCATTTGTTCCTACACTGATCAAAGATTTAGTGACTATCTTCAGCATAGTACACTTTTCTAGGCACTAGTGATATGAGCAGTAAGTAAACAAATATCTTCTCACAAATTCCCTTGCTGTAGACAGACAATGAATAAACAAATATATTTTTCTCAGGTGACAAATGCTATCTTTAGACAAAGTTGAAGGAAATTTAGGATTTGGAAAGTGTCTTGTAGAGGTAAGCAATGCTTTTTAAAAAATATATAAGATTTTGAAAAAATACAAAAAAATATAAGCATAATCTCACTGGTAGCATTCTAGCAGGCCTAAAGTAATTGAGGGAAACAGTGTCTAATATCTAGGGAAAATTAACCACAGAAGTGCACAGGGCATGGGCAGCATGCCTTGGGATTTTTAGATGAGCAGGAAGGCCTGTGCTGAGAGAGTGACATGAAGGAATGGGCTCCAGTGGAGAAGGTGAGATCAGGGAAGAGGTGGGACTGACTGGAAGGGTCATGAGGACCGTCCTAAGGATGTTGGGTTTTATTGTGAATGAGCTGGAAAGCCCACAGAGGAATCTGTGCAGGGGAGCAAAATGACCAAGTTTATATTTTACAAGAATCACTTTGGTGGCTCTCTGGAGGTTAGACTGTACCTTACTTCATTTATACAGTAGAATTCGAGATATAATGAGAGAGTCAATAATAACAAGGACAACAATGTCACACAACTAGAGAGCACTTATTATTATACCTAGGTAGAGTGGTAAGCATTTTACATAATTATCTCACTTAGCGTCCATCAATTACCAGTATCTTCAGATTAAAAATACAAAAATTGCAGACTGATGATTTTGAAGTAACCAGCCCACAGTCACAAAGGTAGACAGTTTCAGAGTCTGGATGCTCAGCCAGGTAGTCTGACCCCGGGCATGAGTCTGGATGCTCAGAATATCCTGCACAACTTTTAGAACATATTCCTCCCCACCCCCTTTCAGAGATTTGTATTTAATTATTCTAGAATGGGGCCTGGGTACTACTATTATTATAATTTCTCCAGGGCATTCTAATGTGTAGTCAGAAGTGAAGGCAACCGTGAATTCAGCAGCAATGCCTCAATGTACTAGCATGTTAAGTTACCACTAATTTAGTTACCCTACTAAAATTAGCAGTCATGCTAACATTATTCTGTTTCAGACTTATTATTTAATGAGGTACAAAGAAAAAAAGCAACTGAGGTGTCTTCCTGAGGAAAACCAACATTCATTATTTTTCCATGTAAAAAGGTTACAATTAGGTGACAATTCTGTGTAATTTTAAAAAGAGAGTAATTTAAGTGCATCACCTGTCCTGCATTCTCACCTCAATCCTGGTCAGCCCCAGGAGGGCGATGGCCACACGAACACTACTGCTCTCCAGAGTGCCTGTGATCAACCGTCGCTCGTACTCTATGTCTGACATCTGCTGCTGTGCTGCAAAAGCCAAAGCCTTTTCCTTGGCTTCATTAGTTAGTGGCAACTTGAGGTCCACATCCAAGATTTGTCGGAGCTCACATTTCAAATACAGAACTGGATTCTCCTTACTAAACACTAAGGGAAGCAAAAACATTCATGACTGCCATGATCATTTATACCCTTGATGAGGTTATTCAGAATGGACTTGGAAGGTATGAAATACAAAACTGCAGTTGTGGCCTTTCTTAGCCACAGTAACATGGGTAACTCATTCCTAATAACCCTAGTTCAGTAATTCAAGAGGAAGTCTTCAGGAATTAAAGGTATTTTGCTGGTATTCTCTAAGAAGAATGCTCAAAGAATGTACAAAAGAACTCAAGGGTTCTTTCGTAGGAATATCAACATGTTCAAACATTAAGTGATCATTGTTCTATCAGTGATTAGAAGGTAAGGGAAGTAGAAATAAATGTAAAGACATCCATCAGGAACTGGTAGTAACTGTTGTTTTCTTTCACTAACACCTTACACTTCAGAATGTAGGGTACAAGTTCAGGGTACAAGTTCAGGGTACAAGTTCAGGTAATATATTACAATATATAGAATTGGAGAGTATAGCCATTTCCAAGTTATTTGGGAAATTGAAAATTTGCTGAGCAAATATTTAGAATGCCAAATTTCAATATTTCTCTCAAGAATGAGAAATAAGGATTTAGAAAAAAATCACCACTGATGTTTTCTAACTTGTTAAACTGGTGCTGTATTCCATGGATGCTGATGCAATAAACTTAAAAGGGAGTCTTCCAAAAGCCTTCCAAGTTTCTTTTGGAAAAACTTGCCATGAGTACACTTGGATGGCTATATGAGGACCAATTCCATCCTTCAACATTTTAAATGAAATAAAACACACATATACTCTACCTTCCTCTGGAGAAGTGCTGTAGTCAAGTGGAGCTGAAGAATCCTTTGGGAAAAAGGAGGAAGGCAAGGGAATCATCCCTTTTCCTTCGACAACGTAAATTAATTCTCCAATCTGAAACACAACCACACGATAATATTAAATTGCAAAAGCTCAGAAAAAATTAGGATCTTTCTGCTACAAGAAAAATCTGTACACCATAACAACACCCATGCACTGTGCATTGCTAAGCAACTGGAAGCCCTAAGTGAGGAGTGAAAAGTAAGGCTGAAATATAGCCCTCCCACACTGTGGGAGAAATCTGTATGCAACCAGAGCAGGGAGGTGGATTAAGAAGGTCTCAGGATGGCACTGATAGCAGTTGATCTTTGTAGCTGTAAATATCCTTGGTAGACTGCTAATTTAAATCACATAAACAATCAAGAAAGAAAGAAAGATTTTTTTCCCTTCATTCTGAAATTTATTGTTGGAGAGGAGTGACATCACTTTTGCATGATGCCTGAGTCCCCAAGTGTCTATATTTTAAAATGTAGATTTCCAAAATGAGCATATGAGGGTCTGCAGATCTTTTAGAATAAGTAATTAGGCAAGAACTAGAAAAGACTAAACAGAGTGAAAATTAAAGTGGGGTCAATGCAAGGGCAGCAACATGATATGGGGAAAGATTAACAGAGGTTGACAGGCTTGGTTTCAATTCTGGTACTGCCACTTATGGGCTACTAAGCCTCAGGCAAGTTTAGTAATTCTCTAACTTTCACTTTTGGCCTCTGTAAAATGGGACGACCAAAAAAAAAAATAAGTTCATTTTAGAAATCTAGAGATTAAATGAAAAGGAAGGGGAGACAGGGAGTCTCACAAGACATAAGATCCCAATGGATGAATATTTAGATATTGATTCTGAAGGGAAGCAAAAAATGTCACCCCAGAAAATATTGCTTTGGTATACTGAAATTTTGAGTTGCAGGCACTTGAAAGACAGCAAATGCAAGGCGAGGCTTTCTTTGAACTTGCCTTATCTGCCTAAACAGACCCTCCAAAAGAGACTCAAGTACCATAAATTTCCTCTGTGAGGATTTCATCAGCCAAGGATTGACTCTTACCAGAATAGACTAGAAGTTGACACTGTACACTGACAAACTTTGTCATAAAGTATCATGTCTCCCATCTATTCCTCTAAGAGCCCATTCACCTTTCCTAAAAATAACTTATTCTCTTCTAAGTGGCCAACTTCCCTTTCTCCCTTTTCCCTATTAAGATGGTATTTGAGCCTGAATTCTAAGCCACTTTGAGGAGTTACTCATTTTTCCTTGGGTACCTTTCATGTATATAGGGAGTATACATGTTAATAAATGTGGTTTTCCTTGTTAATCTGTCTTTTATTACAGGAGTCTCAGCCAATAGTTCAGAAGGGTAGAGAAAAATTTACTTTTTCCTCCCCTACAATTCAAAGACACTTAAAAGGAAATGACAGAAAAAAACATACAAATAATCATGAGACAATCAGGGAAATACAAACAATGCCTGTGTCTGATGCAAGAAAAAAATTTTACAATATTTTTAGTAATAACACTATCATGATTATGTAAAAAACCAAAGTCTTTTTGTTGTAGAAATGCTTACTAAATTATTATATGATGATTGGGATTTGCTTTATTATAATGATGAAATAAGTTTGGCCATGCACTGTTGAAGCTGGGAGAAGGGCACAGGGGAGATATGTTGCAGTTTTATTTCTAGAACTGTATTTTATATTTTCCATAATAAAGTCTTTTTAAAAATGCTTACATCTTGAGAAGTAGAATGATAGTAAAGATGTGGCAAGGACTAAACGAGGTAACACATACCAGGAACCTAACCCTTTGACAGGCACTTATCAGGGACATAAGAGACCTATCCAAATGGAGAGGGACCATCTTTTGAGAGCAGGGTTTCCCAAACCTTCATGACATATAAATCACCTGAAGATATTGTCAAAATTCTAGTCTGACTCAAGAAATCTGGAGTAAGGCCAAGACTTGAGAGGATCAATGAAAATGAGCAGTGGCAAATTTGGGGCTAAGCCATACGGTAGAGAATCTTCTGCCAGAATGCCCTTGTGACAGGCATGCAACTAACTACTAGGAAAGCAAAAGCAAACAAACTTAGCTTCCAAGCTGGGATTATAACCAGTCTAAACTGTCCCACCATCTTAAAACAATATTAACTACATGCTTGAGAGACTACTCTACAGGCAGCACACATAAATGACATAAAAGAAAATTGCATAATAAAAATACATATTCCAAGATATTGTAAATATCCTAGATAACACATGAAATGGCAAAAACTGAAAATTAATCTAGAAACAATATAAGAATAAATAATTTTTGATCGTGAGGTCAATTTGTTTATAACTCCACTATCCCTCCCTGATTGAGATTTGTTTACAATAAAATTAACTGTCATCTACTCTCATACGATAATGTTCCACAGAATTTTATTAATTATGACTCACAATTACCTTCAGTTCATGCTGAAAAAAGAAATCTGGAAAACTTTGAATGTTATAAACTGTTTAGCATTTAATTTCATGCACTCTGGTAATAAACAGTACATTATAGAAAACTTTCATGTAGTAATTTTTCCTAAACAACCTGGTACTTTGCAAACATAAACCCAAACTAGCCATCTGAAATGTGTTTTCTGTATGTATATGTTTTGCTACAAATACAACTAAGTGGTCAAATGAAATCTTCAATGATAATTGAAGTACAAAGGCTCAACAGAGACCAGAGAAAATAATATATTAAGTTTTACTTTTATTTACTTTTTTCTCATTATAATTTTTATCTAAAAAAAGGTTGTTTTATGCAAAATATAATATTCATAAGAAATTAGACTCAGTGAGTATAGAGTTATCAAAGCACATGTTTTCTGAAGTATATGCCTGATCTATAGCTTGTCTTCTTAATGAAAATGAATACCAACTCATGGAAGTTGATACAAAGGGAGCAAATTGCTATTTGTCAGAATATTTCCCTTAAATATACATTATAAAAAGCCTCCTAACCATGGATTAGCCAACTAAAATATTAGTAACTAAAACTCTATACAATTCCATTTAATTCTACATCTTATACAGATGATATATTATCATTTTCAAAAAAATTATTTGTCTACCTTGTTCACTTTCAGTGTTCTTTTTTTATTAAAAAGAAACTAAATATAATTGAAAATAATGCCTGTGTCAGAAAACTGTTCAGGAAAAGCAACTGTGGTATCATCTAATTATTTCTCTCTACTTTTCTTGCAATAAAATCAGAGCAGGAAAGGAATACAAATGCAGTAAAGAACTCCCTTAAAGCAGAGAAGTTCCTTACATTCTAAGTCCTGAAGCTGTGACAAAGTAAATGAAATTATCTGACACATAACAGACACTTATCAATGTGAGCAATTCTAATAGTCTATTAAATTTCCTTTTATGACCTTAATTTCATATTTTACAGTCAGGATTTACAAGTCAGTTTACTTGGATTTTTATTATATTTTCCAGAAAGATGCCAAAGCCCACAGCCCACCGCCCACTGTCCATTGTTAAGAAACCCCCACAAAAGATATTTTGTTCTTCTTGTGTATCTAGTTAAATGTAGTCCTCAAATAACACAGTTGCACGCAAATTTATAAGGCAAACTGTTAATGCCCCAGAAATGAGGAAGACAAACAATGAATCGGCAGAAAAGTTTTAATCCCAACTCTGTTACTAATGAGCTGGGTAACCTTGGACATGTCATGAATGCCCTCCAGACAAAAAACAACCTTAATCAAAAAAAAAAAAAGGCATTTTAGACAGAAAATCCCCATGTTCTTTCATAGGTCTTAAAATCCTACTTATTCTCTAGTCTTGGGCCTAGATATTGCTATGTTTTTTAATTTACTTGTTTGAACTGGCTGGACAATATTACATTATTGTGATGGTTAACAGGCATGTAAGAACTAAGCTAAAATTCTAAAATGTTAAATTCCATACACTAGAGAAAGATCATTAATCAATGTAGGTGGCTATTTGGCATTGCCATAATTATAATGTGAAACTGATCAGTAAGAATAATCGCTGTTCTTTCAAAATACGATCTTTCATAGAATGAGGAGACTCAGTAAGGGTGAAAAGAAAATGTATAAAGAGATTTGTATGCTTGCACTAAAAAGTTCAACTTTCTTAACACAGTCTTTTTTTTTTTTTTAAGATTTATTTATTTATTTGAGAGAGAGAGGAAGAGAGCAGGGGGACAGACAGACAGAATCCTAAAGCAGACTCCCTGCTGAGCAGGGAGCTGGCTGCCAGGGTTTGACCCCAGGACCCTGAGATTATTACCTGAGCTGAAATCAAGAGTCGGCTGCTTAAACGACTGAGCCCCTAACACAATCTCAATTGCATGCCTGAGAAATTATTCCACAGACCTTTTGAGAAAGCAACATATATTTAAATATCAGAAAATATTTGGTCCCTTTGGTTCCTTTGTTCCTTCCCTCCAATCCAACATCGTCTCTTCTCCTTCCACCACTGCTTCTCACATCCTTCTCTCTGTCTTTACTGCTGGTATGCAAAAAGCAGAAGGCAGTAGAGAATGGAGGTGTGTGGAGTAGTATAATAAATTGCAAGAGTCTCTGAGCTAGTCTCTTGGTCTCCAGTCTCCTTCTCCAACTCTTAATCTATTCTCTGTTTTGGCTCCAGAGATGCTTTCTAAAACAAAGATGAAATCGGGTCATTCCTATGCTCAATATCTTCCTGCTTTCAATAATAATAATTATCCTAATATAATAAAGTTATTCAACTAAAAATTTCACTGCCCTTCTCATTATCAGTCTGCCTTATCCATGCAATCAATTTTCTGTGACTTACAACAAACTTCTCTCAGAATTGGCAATTCAAGCGTCAGTGAAATTTCATGCTCAGCTGCTTGCCTCATGTTCTCAGAATCTTCTCCTTGAGCACACTTCTCCCCTGCCCAAACCCTGCTTTACTGGCAGATTTCCACTTACCCTCTTAACCAAAGTCCTTTATGAGTCAATTATCCTTGCCTCTGCTATCATATAGAAATGCATTCTTCCCTCTATTCTAGACATGGTCAGAATCTGGCTGACCATGTTATAGAATTAGTGGACATATTTCAGGATACCGTATACACAAGGAAAGATTTATGTCTTGCGAGGGACATCTTGTTGAGGGCACAGTTGTCCCAGCATAATGTGTTATCTACTGAAGGCGGGAATGCATTTTTATAACTCTTAGGAATGTGCCATACATTCAGCAAGCTTTCTTCATCCACCTATATGGAGCGCCAACTTCAAATATGTACAACTTCCTGTGTGAGCTGGGCCAGCCTTATACAAGTGTAACTTCTCCCCAGAATGTGAATCCCCTCAGTACAGACTTCATGTCCTTTCTCTGTGTTAACTCTCTATATGCCTACAGGACTGACTTCATACTGTTGGTGAATCATACTGTGCTGGGAGAAGTGAACACAATAAAAAAAGGAAATTACTGAGGGTGTTAAATTTTAAAACTTTCAAGAATCATTCTCTATATTCTAGTTTCCTTCAAGAATGAGAGAGTTCCAGACTCACAACTAGCAGATACCTCAGTTGTGGACAACAAATGCACAGCCTAGTGATCATAGTCAACAATACCATGTTATAAACTTTGAAGCTGCTAAGGGACTAGATCTTAATTGTTCTCAACACAATAAAGAAATGATAATTGTATGATGCGACAAAGGTCTCAGCTAAGGCTACTGGAGTAACCATACTGCAATACACAAATGTATCAAACCAACAGGTTACATAAAAATTTATATAATATTATATCTGTCAGTTATATCTCAATTAAAAAAAAAGGTTCATAAAATGGACATGGATTTGGAAAAATAGGAATTACTATTCCCTTGTATTCTATGTCATTTGAAAGAATATCCCCTGGAGCTAAAACATTGGTATCTCAGAGGCCTGTGGAATCTTTAGAGACTGTTAGGATCATTGATAAGAAACACAGAGGAGATCCCTCACCCCCACCCCCCAGCCACCAAGAATAAATAACTACCACTGGGTACAAAATTCGCTTTAACGGATTTTCTTCTCAAATTTTTTCTTGAAAAAGGCTACAGTGTTTATAGCAGGATGATGGTTTCACAGAAAGGAGGGTGGGTGAAAGGGGAGAAGGCCCTGTAGCATGGAGCAGGCTCAAACTATGTGTAACGTTGTGAACATTTACCACATTGACTTAGAGTGTAAAGTTCACTTAACTTGCTCCCATATTATCAGCAGGCATCTTAAGGTTAATAAATGTTTCAAAGTATTTACGGGCTAGATGGGGTTTCATCTTCTCTCTGTTTCCCCTTTGTCAAGGATCCCTGCTTGATGCCCTTGCCTCTCTTGCACAGATGATTCCAGAAGGGATGGGTGGTTTCCTATTTGGGAGCCCAGGTCACACAGGCATGAAAGTAAAGATAGAGCTCTTGGGGTTGTGTCCATACATCACTTTGTACCTTGCAGTGTTTGCGTGGAGATCTGTCAAGCTCTCCTCCCAGAGAGTGCCATTCCTCAGGGACTGGGTCATGTTTCTACACTAGGTTCCCCCATTCAATCTTCCCCAACCACACACGAGCAGAAAGGCTTCTGGAATTCTGGCATTTGACAGCAAGAATTTTTAGGGATTTTGTAGACTTTCCCCTAAGCTTAGACTTTTTATGAAGATTGAAGGAAGTTTTGTAAACTGTTTATACTTTCAAACAGCTATTACATAAGTCACCTCATTTATTTTGTTTATTTGAAAGTTCAAATAGAACAGCCAAAATGAAACAAGTGGCCTTACCTTGATAGCAGTGTTAGTAGAAATGTTTCTGTTTTACACATGGAAAGCTATCAAATTGAGGCTTAATTACTTTACAGTTTTCAACAAGTGGTTCTTAATGGCAAAGCAGTTATCACACATTTAATAAGAACAGGAGCTAACTAGGTGGACTTGGAGGTTTGATTATCTATTTAAGCGTGTAATTGCATTTTTCAATATAATTAGCAATAAATTGAATGTGTAAATTAATAGATGTGTTTTCCCACATAAGTAATTATAATTCAATGCAATACTTGAGATTAAGGGCATTATTTCTCAGTTGATAGCAATATAATTTCACGATTACTGTTTTTCTTAATATTTTTTCTAACAGCAACAAAATATATATTATCAAAAGACATGTTTTATTTAATAAGTTGGGATTCCAAGTTAAGTATAATTATATTTGGATTAATTTAGACAAAACTCATGGAAGTAAATATTAATATTCCAATAGTTGAATTCAAATAAAATTAGTCTTCTTACTTTGCTATTAAGAATTAACCCTAGCATTTTCTAGGGCTATATTATAAATCAATATAAAAAAGGAATGGTGAAGTATTTGATTAAACTACTAGTCATACTATCGTTACTATTTTTCACAAATTTTCATAGAAGGGCGCCTGGGTGGCTCAGTGGGTTAAAGCCTCTGCCTTCAACTCAGGTCATGATCTCGGCGTCCTGGGAGTACCCAGTACTCTGCTCAGCAGGGAGCCTGCATCCCCCTCTCCCTCTGCCTGCCTCTCTGCCTACTTGTGATCTCTCTCTCTCTGTCAAATAAATAAATAAATCTGAAAAAAAATCTGAAAAAAAAAATAAAAAAAAACAAATTTTCATAGAGAGGAATTTGGTTAAATTCTGGGCTCTTTTAGGGGAAATAAAAACCAAGATTTAGCATTACTATAAAATAGCATTTTTCCCCTCCTAAATGGCAATTTTAAGTAAAGTTAAACTATCATTTACATATTTAATGGACTATATTATTTTTCATGTGTAAATGATCCTATAAATACTAGATCAATACCTCTTTCAATTACCATTATTTCATTGCATATGCATTTAATATAGCACATAATTGATACAGAATTGATATATTTGGGGCTATCTTCTGGGTGTTATAAATTCCCTCCTCAGGTAAACACACGGCAGTTTCTTTCTGGAAGGGGATAATATAAAATCTTCCCTCTAAAGCTTGTCTTCTCTTTCTCTCTCTCTCTCTCCTCTCTCCTTCCCTCTCTCTGTTCTTCCATCCCTCCTTTCCTTCTCTCTCTCTTTCCTTTGCTGGCTTTATTTATTTTTGTTTAAAAGATTTTATTTATCTGAGAGAGAGAGAACACAAGCTGGGGGAGAGGCAGAGGAAGGGGGAGAGGCAGAGGGAGACAGGGAGACGGAGAAGCAGACTCCCCACTAAGCAAGGAGGCTGATGCAGGGCTTGATCCCAGGATCCTGGGATCATGACCTGAGCCAAAGGCAGATGCTTAACAAATGAGCCACCTAGGCGCCCCATTTGCTGGCTTTAAAGAAGTAGGCTACGTGGATGCCAGAGCCACTCGAAAATTAATTCTGCCAACAACTTGAGAGAGCTGAGCAGCAGCTCCCTCCTCAGTAGAGCCTCTGAGGAGGATCCAGCACTGGCGGGTCCTTTGACTGAAGACTTAATAGACCTTAAACAGAGGACCCGCCTAGGTCATGCCCAGACCTCTGATCCATAGAAAATATGGCATAATAAATGTGTATTTTTTTTGTCTCTCAGTATTTGGTAGGTAACTCATTATGCAGCTACATAAAATGAATACAGATAGAGCTGCAGCAAGGTTAGGCATGCCACCCATCTACTCCGGTGGGACTTCCTAAGGCAGCCATTATAATGTCTACCCACAACTAGTGTACCTCTTTGCTTATCTGTGAGGATAAGCTCTTTGCTTAGCAACTAGAAGGCTGAAATTGTTTTCTACACTACTAGAGTCGTTAGCTGCGTTAAAGTCATCTGTACTGGTCATTCCATTCAAGCACCAGCCCATGTGGAAAACATAAGCCACCATTCCGTTCTCACCTCTTTGCTGCTGAGGATGATGACACAGTAGCGCGTGTGCATGCCAAAGGGAAGAAACAAGAGCTCCAGGCTTGAAGTCCCTTTTACTCCCAGGTGAAGAGTATGTGTGGAGCAGAAGAACTCTCTGATGAAATTGGACTTAATTGCTACCAAAACATGAAGCAGAGCTTGTTTACATATCATTTCATAAGTGCTGTTCAAATAAAGCAGCTGTTTCAATTAGTGCTTCAAGTTTTGAATAAAAAAATGTTCAAAGCATTAGCACACCAAATTAGATGACACGTGCATTTGTTAATGAAAGCATGGGTGACCCCAGCTCCAACCTGTATCATAAAAATGTGTAAGTATGACCCTCTATTAAAGATTCCTTAAAAAGGGAACTTCGCGAGTGTTTAAAATTAGCCTAGATATACATACATAAGTAGTAAAGTGGTCATCTAAGCATCTTCAACTTTTTTTGTCAACTATGTAATAGTTCACATAACTGGGAGTAATAGAAAGCTTGAACTGGAAATAGAGTAATGTTTTATATATATGCTTGTTTCTATCATTTTTGTTGGTATTAAAACATGTCTACAAGTTCTTCAACAGTGCCTTGAACATGGTGATATGGTGGGCCAGTCTTAGGGACTTGATGCTAATGAATAGTATGCTAGAAAGCAATAGTGTGACGTCTGACACTAGAGCAAACAATTTAATACAATTTCTTCCTAATTTCTTTTCTTGGCTCGCCTGCTTTTAGAGCCAAGTTGTCAACCTGTGAAGAAGCCTAGGCCACATGAAAAGCCACATGTAGGTGTCTAGGCCAACAGTCCCACCTGAGGTCCTAGCCAAAAGGTATTAACCAACAGACATGTGAGTAAGGAAGCCTTTGGGCTGCCTCCAGCCCCAGCCTCCAACTGACTGCAACTGTATGGGGACGCTGAGCAAAAACCATCCAGCTGAGACCATTCACTCCAGAAGTGTGAGAGATAGTTATGCTATCTCTCATGCTACGGTTTAATGACACTACATGTGGGGTGGTTTGTTCTGTAGCTAGAGATAATCAGAACATTCCTATATCCATTGTCCTGTCCATGTCCTATACATATTTTCTAAATCTACAGTTATGTCATAAAACAAAGTAAATCTGCGTTCTCCTTGTTATTTTAAACATGGTGATACCTGTCACCTAAGTAGGTTTAAACAGTTTAGAATAAGCCAAAAGAAACATAAAAGTCATTCATTGTATGGGTAAGGAAACTAGGACTTGCAGTGAAGAGAAAGATGTGGTCTTGCAAAAGGTCATGAACAGGAAAAGCTGAGGATCAGCCCTTGGGCCTCCCACTCTGGCAGCAATCCCCAGGGCTTGCCATTCTGTCTACTGTCATAGCCATCCTTTGTTGAGTATTTCATTTACTGGTATGCTATGCACCTAAAAGTCAGACATGAAGACAAATGAAAGCTTTTATTTGAGGTACTCACAGGTTCTTAAGGCATTTGGAGAATGGCAAAAACTCGCCAAATTATCCCTTTCAGGGCTACTCCCAGCATCACTGTCATAAGTAAATAGGAGAATAACATCAACAACACAAATGAAACTCAAAAACAATTCTCTGTCTTCATTAAATCTTATAGATCCTTAAAAATTACGGCTACCTACATGATATACAAAGGTCACAGATGTATTTCATGTATCTCCTTTATGTTTATATTATTTCAGAAATTTTCAAAGAAAAATGCAAAAAGGAAACTAACAATTATCCATATTTCCACCACTGTTTTATACAATTTAGTAAAAACAATTCCTTTTTATTTATGAATACTATGGAGAAATAAACATTTGATAATAATAATAATTAAAAAAAAAAAAACCCAAATCCCGAGGCCCAAAAGTAGTGGTCTCAACTTAGGACTATACAGATATTTTCTCCTAAAGAGGTTTTAGAACTCGATTTCTTGAAAGATTCTCTTCTTTCAGTTTATTGTTTCTGCATTTGTTTCTTTCTCATAAAGAGAAGAGATATGGGCAGCTGTTTAAGCTCTGATTGCATTTCTGAAAATTAGTTAGCAGACCACAGCCTGAAACAACTGCCTCCCTTGAAAGATTCCATATCTTCCAGAACCCATCAATTTTCCCCCAAACTGCTCTTCTCAATATTCACGATTACTTTGCTCAACAAGCCGGCAATTAGCATCTGGGCTCTCAGATACTGTTTGCCTGATTTTTTTTCTGAAAATACAAAACCTTCATATTTTCTTACCTTGTCATATGCTTTTGCCTGAATTTTTTTAATTAAAGAGTTTATTAATTTGAGAGAGAGAATGAGTAGTGGGGAGGAGCAGAGGGAGAAAGAGAGAGGCAGACTCCTCACTGAGCAGGAAGCCCAACACAGGGGGGGGGCCCTCCATCCCAGGACACAGGAGATCATGACCTGAGCCAAAGGCAGACCTATAACCAACTGAGCCATCCAGGCACCCCTTGCTTTTCCTGAATTTGATGCTGTAAAAATACATGGTCTATTTCCAAGTAAAATTCTAGCCATATTGATTCTTTTTCTCCACTGCCTTTTCTTGATACAACATTCTTAATAAGGTTTACCACATCTTGTAACTATTCTCTGCTTTACTTCAACTCACAGACATTCTGATTAGCTGTTTAAATATTTTATGTAATTTGAACATTTGATAGACACTTTAAGGCTATCAGAGACAACTAGATATTTTAGCATTTATAAGGGAGACCATACAGAGAGTGGGAAAAACAACAAAGAATGCTTATTTTTCGATGCATGGTTCCACGGCCATCTCTATAATGGAGCTGTGGGTAGAATGCCTGATTAAAATCCTCAGATCATTTCAGAACTTCATATTGGTCAATCTTGCAATCTCTAGCCTTTCAGTCATTTTTTCCATAATGAATAGAAAAGCAGAGCAATTTGGGCTTCTTTTCCTTTTTCTTTTCTTTATGTATTTTCTTGGAGAATAGCTAATGGAAGTGCCTTCTGAATAAATCAGAGTTGCCTTATCCTCAAAGGAGACTCTCAAACACACAAAAATTGAGTTACCTGTATTATTTACGGTAAAGATGGATAGAAAAAAATTGCAGACCTAGAAATGTTATTACTTTGCTCATATAACTAGTGATTATCATGATTAATTGAGACAACAGAAAAAAATTTAATAAAGTAATTTGGTTCAGGTAAATTCTATTTTTCCTGATTAACATTCCTGAGTCTAGAAATTCAGTGATAAACCCAACTTGTTTACAAAACCAGGATCTTGCTGATCCAAAGACAGAACAGAAAACTAACTCTACCTCTTGGTTATTCCCTGAACCTCAGTCTATGCTATCATTTTCCTAAATGTTCACCAATTGCTGTTGAAACTATGGTAGAGGGAACACTTTTAAACCCTTGGTCTTAAAGAAGAACTAGCATCAAAAGAGGCTAAAATTATATATAATACTGTTGATCAAGCAAAGGAATATCTTCTACTAATTTAGTAGTGGGGTAAAGTCAGGGAGTAAAACCTACTTACCAGGTGTGAAGGGATGACATCCCTTTTTTCTCTGCAGGAGTGATATGCAGCTCTTTTCAAACTAAAATGACACTGAACTGGTTCTATTCAGAGCATGAATAAATCAGCCCCAAGAATGACTTCCTACTCAAACCTTTTCCGGTAGGGAGGGGAGATCTTTAATATAAGCCTTCATGAAGGCACTCCTGGGCCAGCATTCACAGCTGTGTCCAAATCAAAGAGCAAATTTTCTGGTTCAAGACTAATTTTCATGCATCACGGGAAGGAATGTAAGTGGATCGATTTTGAGATTCACTCCATCCTCCATGTGCCTAGGGCTTCTTCAAAAAAGGACCTAGTGGCCATCTGAAGGGCAGTAAAAATGGGATGCTTGCTGTTTTTTGTACATCTATGGCTCCTGAGCAACTGAGAAGTCTGTAAAGCAAGGTGCACCAACCTGGGGTGCAAAGACAGAGTGGATCTGTGAATTCAAATGGGAAAAAATTCCATCTTGTAATAGCAATTTAAACCAAACCACAGTAGCATTAGCTGTAATATGAAATGGTCACCAAATAATTATGGATAGGTCTATATCACATTTCAATTCCTGTACGTATCTTAAGCTATTATTTACAATCATAACTACTTTTAAAGTAGGGTAGTTATTATGTCCACCAGTAGATTTTATTGTGTATTATGTTAATTAAGAAGTATGTATTTTAACATATTACAATTTTTAAATATTTTTATTATCTGCTGGAGTATGAGTTTCCTCTATGCCATAAACTGAATTGTGTCACCATTAAATTCATACGTTAAAGTCCCAATTCCCCAAATGACTACATTTGGAGATAGGTCCTATAAGAAGGTAATTAAGGTTAAATGAGGTTAGAAGGGTGGGGCCCTGATACAACAGAATTAGTGTTCTTACAAGAAAAGGCGACAGTGAGCTCACTGTATGTATGCACAAAGAGGTCATGTAAGCCCACAGCAAGAAGGCTGCCACCCAAAAGTCAAGAGAAGAGGCCTCCGAATGTAAACTATCTTGCCTGCACCTTGATCTTGGACTTCCAACCTCCAGAGCTATGGGAAATAAATTTCTGTTGTTTAGGCCATCATTTCTATGTTATTTTGTCATTGCAACCTGGGAAGATTAAGACACTCTGTTATCCTTGCATCTTAGTTTAGTGTTTATAAAACATTATTCTGTGAAGTAGAACAGGCTTCATCAGACTGGCAAAGATTGTGATGACATTAAAAATGGGTATGAAACTCTCACGTAGAGCAAAAGGATCATGGCAGATTGTGACTCTTAATATATACATCTGGCTCCTGATTCACTGTTTTCCTTGGAGATTTGCCTAATTCTAAGTGTCACCAATTATTCAGTATAGTAAAATGAAATATCTTAAAATCATGGCCATGCAGAATTGAGCTTTTCTGTTTTTTTAGCAAGATTCAGACTCAGAAAACTATCTCTACCAGGGCCTTCTTTCACTTGGGTGGCTACTCTGGGCCAAGCTACTCTGGGAAACAAGGATAAATGACAAAGCTTCTAAGCTCACAGAGTATAGTCTGTCATACTAAGTAAGTCTACAAGGAATAATTACAAAGCAGAAGGATAAACACTTCAACACCTTTTCAACTTTCATTCACATTTTCCCATAATCCATATGCACAAGCATATGTCTTGTATTTCCCCTTGCCTGTCCCCTCTTTCACTGTTTCAGCAATTCCTTCTTCCCACACTTTTATACTTACAGGAAAGTTCTCCCCTGCTCTAGATTTGGGCCATCAAAATCTTACATTTCCAATCCCAATTTGTATATGATCAAGAAGAACAGCAGAGTATAGCATATGCATGAGAAAAAAGTGCATAGTACCTCATTATTCTCCTTAACTGTCTTCTCTTTTTAGGTCTGCAATTCTTTTCTATCCATATTTACCATAAATAGTATAGATAACTCAATTTTTCTGGGTTTGAGGGTCTCTTTGAGGATAAGGCAACTCTGATTTATTCAAAAGGTATTTTCATTAGCTATTCTCCAAGAAAATATGTAAAGAAAAGAGAAGGGAAATGAAGGGAAATGAAGCCCAGGAAGATCTCTATATCTAGAAAGTGATATTCCTTGCCAATGAGCTCATATAACTTTTTTTTTTTTAGTACAACATATATTACTGAATGCATTCCGCCTTATACAAATTGCCTCCACTTGTGTATGATTTTTTTTTTCTTCTCAACTTGATGGTTGGCTCCTTGAGAACCAGATCTATGACTTATTTATTTGATATTTCTCTGGTACTAAGAGCACGGCTTGAGGGGCCACTTAGTAAGAATTTATTAAATGATAAATAATTCAATGCTGCTGAAAAAAATAGTTTAAGTCATATTACTGTAGGAAATTATTTACATAGTGCTCATTTCTGAACACTCCTGGCCCATCATTTAATTTTAAAGTGCGGCTAAAATCAGTGTCCTGTGCTGATCCTTTCTGGTAATCCTTTAGATTTAATTAGAATAAAAAGTTCTTAACTGCTCTTACTTATGCTCATGGATCATTCTCCTGTAAAGTAAAATGTGTGATGAATATAAAGTTTTATCATCCATGTGGTTTCAAATATGCTGTTTTATATGGGTCTGTTGCTGAAGAAGAGCAGTTTACAGAGGCATTTTAAAAATTTTTAATAGGAGACTTTACCTTTTTTTATGCTACCTGAAAGATAATTTCAGCACTTCACTGCTCATTTGAGAAGAGAAAATTTATTATTTGGGGAGATACTGACAGAAGTGATATGAGGAGGAGTATCAGTTAGCATATGCTAGGTCGTACTGCAGTTAACACCCCATCTCTCAGTGGATTAGCACAATAGTTCACTTCATGCTCACATTACATGTCCATCCTAGGTGGAGAGGATGCCCTCAAAGATCCTTGGTGAAGGGAACTCCATTTGTATATATACTTCTTTAACTGTGTCAAGGCAAAGGAGCAAGAAAAAATTGTTCACTGGATCTTAAACCTACCCTTAGAGAAAATATTTAGCACTTTTCCTCACATGCCATTGGCTGATTAAGTTACATACTCATAAATGACTTCAACTGGGGAAATGTAATATTACCATATGCCTAAAAAGAATAAAACAGGGGTATTTTTTAAGAGCTAAAAAGGGATTACTGATAGTTTACAGAATAATTTTTTTAACCTTTACTTGTTCTCTTATGTTACCTTGATGATTAGACCTAGAGACCAGAATGAGAGTTACTGAGACAGTGTAATGCTTATTGTATGGTATATTACATACAAAAGTTATTTTGTATGTAATTTTATTTTGAAGTCAAAATGACTTCCATTTTGGTCATGATTCAAAATGCATGTTCTTAAGTTTTATTTGTATCTGGAAATCTATTCAAGAAAAACATTAAGGAGAGCTTTAAGAAAAACAGGGTGTATAACATTGGTAAGTATTATTTTATTAAGACATATTTAAAGATCAAAAGGTCTCATTATGCCAATGAAGCCAGACTAAGGAAATAGTAGATAGCTTTGTGCTAGTTGGAATAAAACTCTCTTCTGTGTCCCTTCATAGTGGAACCTGTTGATTGCCTATTCCAGTAACCAAGGGCCCTTCCCTTCTCACTGACAAAACCCTTGTTTTATTGTGATGTGTATGTGAAGAAGGGTCCTTTCCAGTCTTCCTTCCAGCTAGATTTGGCCAACTGGCTACAAGCAGAAGTGCTGTGTGCTATTTCTGGGAAGTTTCCCTACCAGAGAAAGAAAGGGCACACTCTTATTGTGCTTTCTCCTTTCTGCTGCCTATGAAGTAGATTTGATTGTTGGAGCTCTGGATATTTTAGCTGATCCTTGAGAAAGTGAATAAAGATTAGCCTGCTACATGAACTAGAGCCTACAGCCTTTGCTATATAGCAAGCAGTTAGGACCCCAAAAAAGGAGCCATAATAAGTGCTTCTTATCAATATCTTAAGAACTGTCAGAAAAACAGCCTTTGGGGTAAAGTTAAGGCTGTTCTATTTCAACCCAACATATGAATTTGGGGCCATTTAGCCCAGAACAGTGCTGACATGACAAACCAGGGACCATCTCTTTTCCTTAAAAAACTGTAGCCTTTCCCTTTTTTAAGTCCCATTCTCACCTTTGAATCTGATAGTCTTCACAGAGGTGCAGAGGTGTAAATCATCAATCTTTTGAACAAAGGGCTCTGAATCATTCTTTGACAGTTAATCTACAGAAGCCTAACTACTCTATAGTAGATCCTGTTCTCCCTGACCAATACTCAGTATCACTGTATCTTTATGTTAATTTTATCACAGGAAGCCTTCAGAAGGGAACTAAGAAAGCAAAAATATTGGATGAATGGAAGAGACTATATGAGAAAGAATGATCAATAACGTTTGAGACCATGATAGACATACTTCTTCAGCTGTGCTGCATGCTGAATTGGCAATTATTTTGGATGAGTACTTGCAAAGTGTCCATACTAACCAAAATTACATTATAAATGCCTTAATACTTGTTTGTTTCCATTATGGTTTAGATTTGAGAAGCACAACATAAAAAAGATATCTTTACCTATAGCTTCAGTAATTATGAAATTTTGGAGCTAATCAAAACCATTCCAGAATACTATATGAAGAAAAATCATGTTAAAATTTAGGATACAGAATTCCTAAACTGCATTCCAAATTAAGAAAGTAGACTTGGAGCACCTGGATGGCTCAGTCAGTTAAGCATCTGACTCTTGATTTCTGCTCAGGTCATGGTCTAAGGGTCATGAGAATGAGCCCCACACCGGGCTCTATGCTCAGTGGGATGTCTGCTTAGAATTCTCTTTCCCTCTCTCTCTGCCCCTCTCCCTGTTCATGCATGCTCTCTCTCTCTCTAAGATAAATAAATGTTTTAAAAAAGAGAGAAAGCAGACTCAATTTTGCTATTAAACTGATCCAACTTTGAGTTATTTATGCTCACAGATACCTATAACATTGCTTTGAGATCTGACGCCATTTGAACATGTGCTACTATAAATTATTTGCAATTAATGTGGAGAAATTATTTCAAGGCCATTCAGGAAAAATCTATAATGCCAGACAGCTGCTTAATCAAGAAGCAAGAGACTGAAAAGATAAAGACTTAGGAGAAGTGTTTACTGAAGAGTTTTTAGCAATACCAGTACTTCATACTACAAAGAAATTAACATAAAATATCTACAATATTCTATTCTTATGGTATCTATAATGATGCTTTATCATTTGAGGCATTAATTCATAATTTTCTTGATTAGAGCAAAATGTAAAAGGAAGACTTCGAATGCGTTATTTAAGCATGCAATTAGCATTCAACAAACAAATGCTGTGAGACAAAAATGGTGTGCTTCTTTAACAATTTTTCTCACAGACCAACCAATGAAGAAATCAAGCATAATAAATGTAATCCTTATAATGTAATAAAACTATTGGCTTAAATCCACTTTTGGAAAATAAACTACATTCTTTTTAATTTTAGCAAGTTCTGCACAAATTACTTTAAGAGTTTCTGATGACTTTAACATTGGTTTTTCCTATGGTTTAAAAATTGCCAAATCCTTGACTCCTGACACAGTTTTGCATCTAAAAGGATGACATTGTCGTTGTTGAGCATTACACAGGAACAAAGGTAGAAAATAAACTAACATAGTAGCTATGAAGAAGTTGTTATAGTAATGGTCAGCATATGCATGCATTTCACTAATACATACTTGCATTATTTTCTTTCTGCCTGATTTTCTTTAACCTTGACAATGTTGTTTTTATTCTATTTCACATTAAATAGTTATTCTGTTGTTCAAAATAGAGCAGAAATGTAAAGCAATCTAACTTTTAAAAATTCTGCTTCTCTATTCCGAAGTCAGAGTTTCTTTCTAAACTAAATACAGATCTCAAAATGTAGGCAGAATAAACCTAAATACAGTTGGTCGTCATTATTCACAAATTCTGGTTATTTGCAAATTTGTTTCTTCACTAAAATTGATTTGTAACCCCCAAATCCATACTCACTGAGCTTCCCCTGTTTTTTGTGGACATGTGCAGAGTGGCAAAAATTTCCAGTCTATGGTCACACAGTTTCCAGCTAAGTTCAAACAAAGTGACGCTGGGCCTTTCTGCTTCAGTTCTCATATGTAGATGACCAGAGGAGGGAGATGGTAGGAGGCAGTACAGAAGTAAAATGTTCAAGAAGACCCACCTCTGGGGCCAGGTGGACAAGATTTGAAACAATCTCCTGGCTCTTTTCAGTGGGTCAGCCTCATATAAGTCATTTAACATAGCTGAACCTTATTTTCTCTATGTAAAAAGAAAATCTACCAGGATGGGTTGTTTTTAGGACTTACAATTATCTTCTATGTGATTACATATATTTCTTCTAGGAATAATGGTTCAGTATTTATTCACTGAGTGGAACAAAACTATCACAAATAATAATAATACACTGTATTTAATCAAGTGCATATATATGGAATTTTCATGCATATAGCCTAGTAACACATAAGAGAACAGAATAACTGAATAATATAAATTTTATATCTAATATAAATTAAATATTTCAAAAGAATGAAAACTACTGTATAATTAATAACAAATTCAGTTGAATGCTAATTTCTCAGAATTTTTCCTGAGAAAATCATGAGCATAAATATATTCACATTTACCCAGGGTTCATGTGGTTAATGAATTGTCCAGATTCTGCTAATTGAGATGGTAAGGAGATAAATGTTGAGGATTCCACCAAACTGACACTAAAATAAATGAAAAAAGGATTATTTTGAATTCTACTATAGCAAAATTCAAATGACCACAAAACATTCTTTTAAATTTTTTCCATCATTCATAAAATATAATTAAAACCAGAATAAATTTCAGTTAAAAAAATCCACATGTTCTCATTCTGCATCTCAAAACATAAGTTTTTAAAAAGGGAAAGATCAGGATGCTGCGCTGGTTCAGTTGGTAGAGCATGCAACTCTTGAACTCAGGGTTGTGAGTTCAAGCCACATATTGGGTGTAAAGATTACTTAAAAGAAAAAAAAAGATTTGGAATTGCAATATGTAAAAATTAATATTCTATTATATGGAAAGGCAATATTAATTCTTACAGCAAGGAAATTTAGAACATAAATCACTACCCAATTATATTCTAGAAACAATGGAATCATATACTCGTGTCAATGTATTTTCAGAGCTGTACACATTTCATTTCTTATTTTCAAAAAAGAGAAATATTTCTTTCAGGACTGGACACAAGATGTGGATACACAGTTAATCAGTGTATTAGTAATTATGCCATCTTCAGGAATTACATAGCAATTCAGTCCTTATGAGATAATGCTCATTCATTCAGGAAACAGTTATGGAGACTCCATTATATGTTAGATGTGGGACTGGGTGCTGGGAATACAAGCATGAATCTGTTATCCTCTCTGCCTTAGGTTGCCCACATTATAGTGGAGGATAGTGTGGAAATGATCCTCTAGATGTGGATGAAAGATGTCACGAAGAGTCATGTCAGGAATGCCTAATTCTATCTGCAGAGTTGAAGAGAATCTGTATAATATTAATTTTTTTTTTAATTTTGACAGAGAAAGAGAGATCACAAGTAGGCAGACAGGCAGGCAGAGGGAGAGAGGAAGCAGGCTCCCCGCTGAGCAGAGAGCCCGATGTGGGGCTTGATCCCAGGACCCTGAGATCGTGACCTGAGGCAAAGGCAGAGGCTTTAACCCACAGAGCCACTCACACGCCCTGAGAATCTGTACAATATTAAGAGTAGATTTATTCAAACTTGATTTTGTAGGGGTCAAATGTGGGCTGCACCATGATGGGTCACTTTGGTGTGAGGATTATTTTGAGTAAAAAGCAATCAAAAACTAGCAGATTCAGGTCAAGCTCTTCCTCTTCCTCTCAACTTACTAAATTTTTAAAGAAATTCTGTCCAGGAAAAGAGCTATTAACAGAAATTCCCCTTTACCTAAGAAATATATCTCCATAATAGGACAACCTCTAATTTCTAGACATCTCCTCTCATTTTCTTGCTAATGGTCTTCCTCCCCTATGTATTCTTACACCCCTACCTCTCTTCTTATCTCATATAAGTTTCATGTTGCCTCATTGTCTTTGGAATTTCACGTGTGTGTGTATTCCCCTTATGTAAGAAACTAAATTTCATTTTCTCCTGTTAATCTATCTCAGCCAATTTGATTCGTAGTTTAGCTAAGTTTAAACCTTAGTTTAAAAGGACCCTTGAAGAGCAGAGAAATTTCTTTCTTCCCCAAAATTCATTAAAATAAATCTTTATTATGTAATAGTTATTAATCTCATAAGATGAGCTTTAGAATAAAAAATAGATCAATAATAAAATTAATCTAATTTTGAAACTGAAACACAAACACACATTAATTGCATACAAAACTAAAATGCAATACATTCATACATCCTAATGTTCCAATGTTGAAGGGGTTCAGGATAGCCTCTGCTCCCAAAATGTGCCACTTTGATGTATGGATCATTTTAAGCCGAAGGCAATCAAGACCCTGTGGGCTCAAAAGAAACTTTTGCTTCTCCCTCAATTATAAAGAAGAATCTAAATTGGGGGTCCTTCCCAGAATAAGGGTTACTAGCAGAAATAAATTTTAACTGAGCGACCCATCTGTATGGCAGGGCAAATGTTTAATTATCAAACATCTGCTTTTCTTTCTTTTTTTTATATATTTTATTTATTTATTCGACAGAGAGAGATCGCAAGTAGGCAGAGAGGCAGGCAGAGAGGCAGGGGGAAGCAGGCTCGCTGCTGAGTAGAGAGCCGGATGTGGGGCTCGATCCCAGGACCCTGAGATCGTGACCGGAGCCTAAGGTAGCAGCCTAACCCACTGAGCCACCCAGGCGCCCCTCTTTCTTTTTTTTCTAAAAGATTACTTATTTATTTGAGAGAGACGGAAAGAATACAAGAGAAGGGTGAGAGAGTGGAAGGGAGAAGCAGGCTCCCTACTGAGCAAGGAGCCTGACACAGGACTCGATTCCAGGACCCCGGATTCACGACCTGAGCTGAAGGCAGATGCTTAACTGACTGAGCCATCCAGGCACCCCAAATGTCTGCTGTTCTTTCCCTCCCATGAGGTGCATTCCTTTCCTCTGAAATCGCAGGCTCCTATCCGTTTCTCCTTAGTTCAATATGACATATATACCTAATTTTGCCTGTCCCTGGATTCCTTGTCTGGGTGGATTCCCCATATTCATGCTATTAAATTTGATTTTCTCCTGTTAATCTGTTTCATATCAATGTTATTCTTAGTCTAGCTAGAAGGACTCTTAAAGGAGACAAGAATTCTTGCTCACTGACAATGTTAATGTCATTTTCTGTCCTTTTATTTTAAGTTGATAGTTCTGAGAGTTTCATTTAAGGATTGTAAGGAATTATATTGATATTAAATACTAAAAATGTTTAAAAAGACAAAATTAACTGTAGGAAAATGTAAACCATAAACTATGTAAGACATGTATCAGATTACCAGATTTGCTTATATCATTTTAAAGTTACATTTAAGCAAATATAGGAAGAATTCCTCTCTAGAGGGTAATTTTAATTTAAATTAAGGCACTAAGTTCTCATTCAAGTGTCATAAAATTATGAGGCAGAAAAAATTTATAATGTTTTCTTTATATGTCTATAAATCCAAGGTGAATCATCAGGGCAATTTATTTGGGTCATAATTTGTTCTGGCTGCAAAACAGTTACAAGGATAACACAATTTTACACACAAATAAAAAGACTAAACCAATAAGGTAAATATTAGGTTTTTTGCATACTGTGCATGTACCATTTTGAGATAAAATAGCATTTGAAAGGTCCATGTTTAATTACATTGAAGATGTCTTCATGATAGAAATATTAACTATAAAAATGAAATACAAACTGCCATTAAAATGGAAAAAAATCCTATTTGATTACTGTAGCTTCTAAATTGGCAGCTTTCACACTTCAGTGTGTTTTATAAACATCTGCAGTGCTTGGTCAAAATGCATATTCCCAAACTCTATTTGCATGAATTCTTACTTAGTTAAGTCTGGCAAGGGTTTCAGGAACCTCTATTTAAAACAAGCTCTCCAGACGTTTTTTAAATAGCTTATATACAGATTAAATTTTGAACAATTGTGACTTAGATCAGCAATGCTCTAACATTAATGTACCAAAAATCCTATGGAGATGTTAAATGCAGATTCTGACTCAAGTGGATTGCTGTGGGCCTGAGACTCTGTCCAAGAAGCTCCCAGATGATGGTGATTTTGCTGATTCAAGGCTCATACTTTGAGAAGGAAGAGTCTAATCTAAAACAAAAACTATTTTTCAAATAATAAAGCTAGGCTACCAGAAAAAGAAAGGCAAAGAATGGCAGAATTAGAATCATCACACATTCACTACCCTATAAAAGCAATAAAAACACTAGAAAAAATTGTAAAAATTAAATTTTCAGAGCTCTGATTAATCAATGAAAGCCTTGCAACAATTTGAGTATTGTTTTTTCAAAAAAAAATCCTGCCACACCTTGACAAGAACAGCAGAGTTTGTGGCTTTGTAACTTTTATTATGTTATAACTCCCATCTTTCCACTGCTCTGTAGTAGCTTTGAAAACCAGCAGCCTTGCAACTAAGGTAGTTGCAAAATCTGGCAGGCTTACAGCCACATGGGGGCACAGACTGAGACTGCAGCTCATTAAAAAAGTCCCATCCTTGAGTATTGTTACTTTTTTATCGGTCTCACAGCTCCCTAGAAAAATTCAGTTTGCAAGGTGTTCTCTTTACTGACCTGACTCAAAGGAAAACAGCAATATCCAGGATGTTTGCTGAAAACAATCGGAAGCAATTGTACTTACGATTCCTATAGCAGTTGGATCAAACAAGAGCTTGCCAAAACATCAAAGAATATATGGGGAACAAGAGGCCTATATGAGGGGTTGAAGTGGCTTGCTAGATCCCCAAACTATGTGAAAGGTCTTCAACTCTATGAGAGACAACGATATCCCACCAAATAAAGAATACTAATAAAGACAGAAGTTGTTCAAAAGAACCAATTATAAATTTTGGACTGAAAAAGTAACGATACCTGAAATAAAAAATCAATAGAAGGACTTAATAGCAGGTTTGCAGTGGCAAAAGAAAGAACCAATGTACTTGAAAATGGGCCAGATAAAATTATTATCTCTAAAGAATAGAAAGAGAAAATAATGACAAAACCAATGTACCTGAAAATGGGCCAGATAAAATGATTATCTCTAAAGAATAGAAAGAGAAAATAATGATAAAAAATTAACACAGTCTCAAATAGCTGTGAGATACCATTAAGCATACAAACATAAGCTTAATCAGAATCCTGAAAAGCTAAGAGGCAGAAAGAAAATGCAAAGAAATAAATGATGAAAAATTCCCAAGTTTGAAGAGAAATATTAATTTATACAACCAAGAAGTCAAAAAAACTTTATTCAGAATATACTCAAGGCAATCCAAAACTTGGAAATAATAGTCAGACTGTCAGTAAGCCAAGGCACGGTAAGCAGCAACACAAAATTGACTAACATCTATGTCACTCCACAGTAAAATTAAACAGCTGCATTCCCATCTGAAACCCCAGAGGACAGAAAGCAATGGCAATATATATATGTGTATATATATATATATATGTATACACACACACATACACACACATATATATGTGTATATACACACACACACTTTTTTTCTGTGCAAACTTAAATTCTGCTTTCTGATTTTAATGAAAAGAGTGTGAGACAATAAATATAAAAATGTTTTAGGGGCTTATAATATGTAAAGATATAATGGGTATAACAGGAATAGCACTAACATGGGGCTATGAAAACGTGATACACTGCAGCAAAATTTATGAGTTATATTGAAATTAAGTTGGTATTAATCTAAGCTACATTAAGTTAGGATGCTAATTATAATCTACAGGGTAACTAAGAAAATGAGAAAAATAAGGTAGGAGATAGAAAAAGGAATAAAAAATTTACACTAAAAGTAAATATACAATACAAAACCAAGAAGTAATGGAGAAATAGAGGAACGAAGACATAAGACATAGAAAACAGGTACCCAGGGATGCCTGGCTGGCTCAGTCATTAAGTGTCTGCTTTCAGCTCAGATCATGATCCCGAGGTCCTTGGATTGAGCTCCACATCAGGCTCCCTGCTCAGAGGGAAGCCTGCTCCTTCCTCTCCCACTCCTCATGCTTGTGTTCCCTCTCTCACTGTGTCTCTCTCTATGAAAGAAAGAAAGGAAGGAAGAAAAGAAGGAAGGAAGGAAGGAAAGAAGAAAGGAAGGAAGGAAGGAAGGAGGGAGGGAGGGAGAAAGGAAGGGAGGAAGGAAGGAAGAAAACAGGTACCCAAACAGCAGATATAAATCCTACTGTATCAAACATGAAACAAACTTTAAATGGATTCAACACTCCATTCAAAAGGCAGAGGTTGACAAAAGGAATACAAACAGATTAGAAAAAATATAACATTAGTTCGAAGACACAAACAGATTGGGAACAAAAGGTCAAGAAAGACATACCATGCAAACTGTAACAGAGACCTGGAGTGTCTATAGTAATAATGGGCAAAACAGAACTGAAAGCAAACATTGTTCCAGCATAACAAGAGAGCTCCAGAGACTCACTCCCCCTGGAAAATGAGTAAAAGTTGTAAAAATCAACTATTTTAATTCTCTGGAAATTATCTTAAGGGCATAGAGCAAATGAAGAAAGATCCATTCAGTAATACTAAATTCAGTAAGAATGGCTGTAATCTGTGGCATCTGAACCAAGACTCCTCACTCCCTCTTCCTTCCCCACCCAGTAAGACAGAAATCCTACCCTACATTGACACTGCTAAGAATACAAGGCTCTCGACTTACCCAGGTCCCAGGTGGAGAGCTACTTTTCTGGAAGAGGTAGGACATCAACATTTCTCATCTTGCCCCCAGTATATGCTGCTGAAGCTAAGTTTTGGACAAGTGCAGTTGAGAGGAATAGGGGGTATCCCTCTTCTGTCCAGCAATCACTCACAGGACAGAGGCACTACATGGGTGTGAAATTGTCCTTGCCCTAGCTTTAAAATGTTGCTCAGTGCTGACAAAAGCAAGCCAAGAAAACCTAAAGCTATGGCCCCATTTCACCTCACACTTAGCTCCTAATGTGCGGTGGTATGCAAAGAAAAGTGCAACACTATCCCCATCTCCAGTTACAGAGCCAAGGTTCAGAGATTTGGCCTGGAGAGAGAAGCCAGCTGGGCTTAAAACAGCTCTTAATCTCTTTCCAAAGGAACTGATTCCATTTTCAATAAAGCATGAAGAAGATCAAGCCAAGGGATCAGTGAAAAAGAGTGCAGTTGTGGTGAAAGGCAATTGGGAGTAGACTGGTAGATTCACGACGGAAAGGGACAACTGGGAGGCTCCCTTGTGGGGACAGGATAAATCTTAAACACTGACCTAAGGAACTATTACTTCAAAATATCCTGCATTTGACTGAATTGGTCTGAGGAGCAACTTATGGCTCCTGTAGAATTGGAATCAGCAGAACCTAATATCTGGGTGTGGGTGTGGAGAGAGATGGTCAAAAGGAACCCTACCAAAGCTACTGTCATCCCAGATTGACCATGGGGATGCCCAAGGCTCTGTCCCCTGAGAAGTAACATCAGAGGCTTCACACTTTGTGTGTGGAGTCTTGTGGGGAGGAGGTAGCTATCACTAAAATAAGCTAGCTAGTCAGTTAAGAAATTAACCAATACCATTAACGATGTTGTGGGGAATGGGACCAATATTCAGCTGATACAATATATATTCTAAAATGCCTAGTTTTCAACCTTAAAAATGATGAAACATGAAAAGAAGTGGTCAACAGAAACTGCATGTTTAAGTGACCAGTTATCAGATTTAACAGAATACTAATTCTGAATTGCTGTTATCAACATCTTCAAAAACTAAGGAAAGTATGACTAAGGAAGTAAAGGAAGGTATGATGACAAATAGAGAATATCAAAAGAGAGACTGAAATTTAAAAAAGAACAAAATAAAAATTCTGGAGTTAGAAACTATAAAAATAAATATAAAAATAATCATCACTAGGGGGGCTCAACAGTAGATTTCAACTGGCAGAAAAAAAAATTAACAAATTGAAGATTGATAGGAGATAATGCCATCTGAAGAACAGACAGATAATAAAGAATATAAACAGAGTCTCATACACATATAGTGCACCATTAAACGCATCAACACATGTGTAATAAACTACTGGAAGGAGAAGACAGAGAGAAAATAAAAGAAAAACTGTTTACTAACTGAGGTGGGTGAGAGCGAAGCTGGACTGAGCCATGGAAGTTATTCCAGAAGATAACGTGAATCCACAGAAACAAATAAACCAGAAATGATAAATAATAAGGCTAATATAATGAAAATTATAAACGTGTACTTTCTGTTATGGGCTGAATTGTGTCCTCCCTCAAATTTCATATGTTAAAGCCATAACCTCGAGTACTCTCACAATGTGACTGCCTTTGGAAACAGAGCCTTTAAAAAGGCCACTAGGTTAAAATGCAGCCATTAGAGTGGGCACTAATTCATTCTGACTGGTGTTCTTACAAGAGGAAATATGGACACACAGAAACTCCAGGGATGTGAACATAGAGAGAAGAGATTATGTGAGGGCACAGCAAGAAAGTACCCATCTGCAAGCCAAGGAGAGAGGCCTCAGAAGAAATCCAATCTTCCAAAACCTTGATCTTGCACTTCTATCCTCCAGAACTGTGAAAAAATAAGTTTCTGTTGCTTAAGCCACCTGGTCTGTGGTATTTTGTTATGGGAACCTTAGCAAACTAATACATTATCCTTTCTTCTCTCAGCTTTCTTAAGATCACAAAAATTACACAAAATGAAAAAAGAAATACCCCAAAATGTTAGTAACATTACCAATTATTGTAACATCATTGATACAATATGCCTGACAAAAATACCACAAAAAAGGGGGAACTGGAATAAAGCTATATAAGAGTAACATAAAACAAAAAGGCAACCTACCGAATGGGAGAAAATATTTGCTAATCATATATCTGATAAAGGATTAATATCCAAAATCTCTAAAGAACTCATACAACTCGAAAGCAAAAAAACAAAAATAAAAAACCCAAAAAACCAAAAAATCCAATTAAAAAATGAGCAGAGGATATGAACATTTTTCCAAAAAAGACATATAGATGGCCAACACATAAATGGAAACATGTTGAACATCCATACTCATCAGGGAAATGCATTTTAAAACCACAGTGAGGTATCACCTCATAACTGTCAGAATGGCTATTATTAAAAATAAAAAACAACCAACCAAACAAGAGATAACAATGTTGTGAGTATCTAGAAAAAGGGGACGCTGGCATGCGGTTGGTGGGAATGTAAAATGGTGCAGCCACTATGGAAAACACTAGGGAGGTTCCTCAAAAAATTAAAAGTAGAATTACCATGTGGTCCAGCACTTCCACATCTGGGTATGTATCCAACGAAAATGAAATCTGGATCTCAAAAAGATATCTTTACTCTTATGCTCATTGCAGCATTGTTCACAACAGCCAAGATATGGAAACAATCCAAAGAACACAAATGTCCATCAACAGACAAATGGAGTAAAGAAAATGTGGTGTGTGTATATATTATAGTGAAAGACTAGTCAGCTTTAAAAAAGAAGGAAATCCTGCAATATGTGACAACATATTCAAAACTTGGGGAAATTATGCTAAGTGAAATAAGCTAATCTCAGAAGGACAAATACTGTATAATCCCATTTATATGAGGTATCTAAAATAGTCAAACTCAAAAGGCAGAGAATAGAATGGTGGTTGCTAGGAACTGGTTGTAGGATGAAATGGAGAATTGTTATATGAAGTTTCAGTTTTGCAAGATAAATAAGTCCTAGAGATGTGATATACAACAGAGTTAACAACATGGTGTTGTGCGCTTCAACATCTGTTAAGGGGGTTAGTCTCATGTTAAGCATTCTTACTACCAAAAAAAAAAAAGTAACACGAGAAAACTTTTGGAAGTGACAGGTGTTTATTACCTTAACTGTGGTGATAGTATTATAAGTTGCATGCATATGTCCAAACTCATCAAACTGTACACATTAAATATGTGGTTTTTTTAAATACGTCAATCCTACCTCAATAAACAATAGAGAATATCAAGAAAATCAGAAAAAAATATTCTTTGGAAAGATCAATGACAATGACAAATGTTTACCTAGACTGATCAAGAATAGGAAAGAAAATCAAATTATTAAAATAAGGGATGGAAGAAGGGCCATCACTATTGACTTTCCAGGAAAAAAAAAAAGGTGAATTATAAAAGTATTATGAAAACTTCTGTGCCAACAAATCAGATAATTTGGAGGAAATGTACAAATGCCTAGAATGGCACAAACTATCAAAACTGAATTAAGAAGAAACAGAATATCTGATTAGGCTTATAACAAATAGAGAACTAGTAATGAAATAAACTTCCCATAAAGCAAAGCTCAGACCCATATGCCTTTAGTTGTGAATTCTACAGATTAAAAGAATTAATACCAATCCTTCACAAACTCTTCCAAAAAAATAGAATAGAAGGGATCAGTTTCCAAATCATTGTTGGAGGTTAGTATTAATGACACAAAAAAAACCCAGATAAAGTTACCACTAGAAAAGGGAATCATACCATTAAACCCTACGATTATAAATGTAAAATCTTCAACAAAATACTAGGAAATCAAATCTTATAATAAAAAAGCATTATATAGCAAGAAATTTAGTAGACAGAGGCGTGTGGGTGAATCCTGTTTCTGTTAAATCTAGGTTGGGGTGCCATTTTTGTTAAAAGTAGTGTTAAATTTTGATTAAAAAGTGATCAAATCTGGTCACTGTACTGCATATAACTTGGAGAAAAATATATGGAAAATTTTGTTTTATTTTAAAGTATGCTTCATACTAGATTGTTAGTAATTAAATTCTTGTCATTATTAAAGTGTAACTGGTATGGTATTTATAACTTAAAAAAAAAGTCTCCAGAAGAATTGGCAATTAAATTTCCTTTCTTTTCTATTGTATTATTTTTAAATTTTAAAATGCATGCCTGTTGTAAAATATTGATTTTACAATTACAAACTTTGTAATTAGTTTTTAAAATTTTGAGTTTATATGCCCATTGCCTAAGTTTGAGAGCCACATTCATACAAAGAAGGAAGGAGCCTTGGTCTCTACCGAACAAATCATGTACCACCTCTGATTGAATTTTAATCCAATCTGAGATAAAACAAAAAGTCACAATAAAATGTTACAATTTCTTGAAAGACATACAACTGTAATAGTCAACCAATTCCTGGAACTTTGATATTTCCTTTCAGCTCTACCACTAGAATGTAAGATTATGTTTGATCTTGATTTCTTCTGAAGAACTGGAGTCAGTCATTTGGTTCATTTAAGGCCATATTTTAATACTGGATTAATGCTACATATTCTGACTTTTTTTTGTTGTTCCTTGAATTCTAATATAATACTTGAATAAAACTAGAGTAAATAAAACTCTCCCTCACATGAACAGAGGAACCATAAATTCACTAATAACTATTTTAACAAAAAAATTTTGTTTTGTCAATAAGTGGTTATTAATAAGAGACTACCAAATCCTGGGAATAGAGTGATTTTAAAAACTGGATTATTATCAAATACTAAAATAATGAGCATACATACAGCTTCTAATCTCAACACAAGTATTGTTGTGAGGATCTGCTGTCTAAAGCTAATGGAAACAGTGCATAATTAAAGCAGTATGTGGGTGTCACTGAACATTTTCTCCCTCAAAATGTAAGTTTATAAAGATACTTGTCTACTCGGACCTTAAATAATACTTAAGCATTTTATTTTCATCTCAAATCTGCGTTGCTGTTTTTGTTGTTGTTAAATCTCAAGGTGCACAAATACATGGTTAATGTACAGTTTTAATTAATCATGATGCCTTAAGTTAAAATGCATGTTCTGCTTGAATCAATATTTCACTTTCAGAAATTAACAGATGGAAAAAAACTATAAGTAAAAAGTCTATTAATTATACATTTTTAAAAATTAAAATATTAGTATATCTCAACAAAAAGCTCATAGACAAAATTCATAAATTTAATATGATCCATCTTAGCTTTAAATAGATCAAATAGCATTTTAAGAAAAATTGACTTATCTTAATTATTTGTTCTATTTTATCTATGATGTTCATAAATTTATTGTAATATAAACACATAAAATTTTTCCTCAAAATGATTCAAGTTGAAAAAAGTATTCACCTTAAGACTGGATATGACTAATTGCAAAGAAATTATATGAAAATGTTATATTAACGTACCTGAAGTCCCCAGCAGTATGGAAGGGATTTTTAACATTCACATTAATTTCCTTCCATTTATAACATGGAGATTTGCAATGTATAATTTCCTAAAGTAAAAGAAAAATAATAATTCTATACGTAGGTAATGAAAAAGAATAACCTGAATTATATAAACTTAAAGTACCTAAAAAATAGTACACAGAAATATTACAGTGATATTAATTTATGTAATTCCCCTTGTTCCACAAATATTGTACTGCTAAAATCTGGGTGGGAAGGACAGAAATAGATTTTACCACATCACTGAATTGTCACAACAGTGTCTCTTAAGTTGATTTCCTTAAAATTGGTTTTGTTAATGACTGAGCATGAACGCACATTTGAAAATTAATCAATCATACCTATACCTAACATACATGACATAAGGAAGAAGCAGGGTGTGGGTATGGGCACATGCATACCTCTGTGAGTGCATGAATATCTGTGTATGAGTGTGGCAGGCCTGGGTTGATAATGCGGTGGCTACCCTGACATTATCTGTACTGTAATAAAAGCATAAATATAAAATTAAAACTTCGAATTACCTGAAGGACTTCCATGGAAAATAAGGTTCTAGGAATTCTACATTTTTAGACTGATCATGTTATTATCTTTTTCTATTTCTCCATTATTGTCCAGCCCATTTCCTGGTTTACTAAAACCATGAGCAGCCAGGTAGAGAAGTAAACAGACTGTGTGAGCTTGAGGTATCAGTTTTTCTGTTCCAGAACCATGTAAATGACAAACTAAAATCATCCATGTCTAGACACATACATGGCAAAGCAATGTTTTATTTCGGAGAATTTCTGAGAGAGGACTGGGAAGTGTAAGAATTTATTTTTCAGGAGGAAATCTGAAGATCACTACACACATCTCAATGATAATCACATGTCAGCTTCCTGTTTTGGGCGTCTGTACCTTGTAAACCAGTCTGTCCATATGAGCAACTTACTGCTCTCCTCACACAACTGGCCATTACTAGAGTCAATCTCTTTATTTCCTATTCATGCCACTGCACACCCCAAATTCTTTATAATCCACGTGGAAATCTGACAACATACGTTCACCTCTTCTTTATCACACATCCATCGTATAAATTAATATTTAGACAAGATAACAGCTACAAAAAGTCAACGATAGCAATATCACAACCATTTTATAGAGATTTAAAAGTCTTTCTCCCCCATCCTTTGAGATATAAACAGAATTCTGTCTGGAATGTTATCACCTCTCAATAAATGCCAGTCTTAGCATTATCTTTAGAATGGATTTGATCCATGGGACACTCAAGATAAATTGATGAATGTTCCTATCAGAGAAGAGAAACATTTTCTTTGCTACATAAACCACCAACGCTTAATTCAAACAAAAACATAGACAGAAGCCCAGGGACTGCTTTACCTTACATCACAAGTCTCCACAGCAGAAGGGAATGTAAGTTGCTATGTGTATAGTGAATGACTCCATTATGAAAAGAACAAATATAATCCTAAAAATCTGAAATCTGACTTTAAAGGAATACTCAATACAAGCAAATTCTCTTATGAAATTGAAGAATTATTTCCACAGAGAGTATCAGAGCAAGAATATCAGAGATACAGAAGCCAACAATTGTGTAAATGTAATTATGTGCACATGTGTCTGTACACAGGATCTCAAAGAACAGGAGCGATAGAGAGAGAAACTTGGAGGAACAGCTGTGCTTGGGACACTCCATGGCCTGAGAAGAGAATGAGACACACAAAATAGGTAAAATCTACTTACAATGGCTTTAAAATTGAGGACTTCACCCTTAAGAGCAAAAGTCATTGTAGTGCCTCCTATTGCATGCTTAGGTTTTGAAATTAATAGCAGTGAAGCTTCAGCAGGACGAAGGAAGCGACTGGTGAATTTCAGAGTGATATTAATTTGGTTTCTATTTAGTAAAAGATAAAAGAAGAAATATTTTATTGAAAAGGCACAACAATTAACTCTTCAGCGTATATCACGTGCCCAGGGCCTACACTCTACAATATACTCACTTCTACAATAAAATTGAAGACCTCTGCAGATCTCAGCAAGCCCACAATCCAGTTATTGTCATCAGTTAAAACACCTTGACCCAATCTGTAAAATCTACAGTTCCCTTCAAATGTACATATAATTTACCAAGTAATGGATTTCCAGTTAGCTGCAGGAAATCATGTGGATATTTTTGTGTGAAATTCATAGGACATTCTGTGCTACTGTTTAGATAAACTCTTAATCATATCATTGGTTTTTGGATTTTGTTTTGTTTTGTTTTGTTTTTGTCACATAGAGAAAAACATGAGCAAGACTAAGAATTCAAAAAATACTTAAAGCCATGGTTGAAAATAAAATTTAAATCTGGAATCAAAATAATGGTATATAAATTAACAGGAGTTTTTTTTTTTTTTTTTTTTAAAGATTTTATTTATTCATTTAACAGAGAGAGAACACAAGCAGGCAGAGAGGCAGGCAGAAGCAGAGAGAGGAGCAGGCTCCCCGCGGAGCAAGGAGCCCGATGCGGGACTCGAACCCAAGATGCCGGGATCATGACCCGAGCCAAAGGCAGTTGCCCAACCAACTGCGCCACCCAGGCGTCCCAAATTAACAGGAGTTTTGAGAGAAACACATAAATAAAAGAAAGGAAACAGAAAGCCACATCCATCTCTCTTAAACTTCAACTTTCTCCCTAGACTTCTTACCATTTTACTGTGTTTAGACGGGTACCCAAGACCCGGCACATAATAAACATCTAACGTGATGGATTTCACCCACTGCTATGTTTTATCTGATTGAGTTTGACCAGCAATTGGTGCATAATTATTACAGCAAGAGCAAAAAATGAAAATGTAGCAATTATGTAAATAAATGTGTTGGCCTCCTAATACCTGTTACTAGTGGACTTCCTATGAGGAAGTTAGTTTGGGGCTTTGTTTTGTTTTTTAATGAAATGCTTTTGTTTTTTAAATCTTAATTCTCTCCACATCCTCCCCAAGTGTGCTCATTACTTCTTTTGTTTAATTTAAATGACCCTTTCTTCCTGTATGTATGAGGTGACAGGGTGGGGTGGAGTGGGTGGATTTTGTTTTGTGTTTTTTCTTTCTTTAGGGCATCCATAGGCCTCAAAGGACCTTTCCTTTAGGTCATATTCCTCAGAAAGTCTTCACTCTTTGTTTTGTTTTGTTTTTTTCTTAAGGAATATTTTTAAAGCTTAAATTTGTATATTAATTTAGGACTTTATTTAGAAGTATATGCTGTCATTGGTGGCAGCAGTATATTCTAAAATGTCTCATAGATATATATTTTTGAATAAAGATGGTATTGTTGAATGAAAAAATAAACACAATAAAATGGTAAGGAGTCTATGGACTTGGGAGGAGATTTCACCCACTCATTTGTAGGGGAATGTCTACACCATGGCACCCTGGCAACTTGGCATACCACACATAGGCCACATATACAAGACTTAACTGCAGTGGATAAAGTCTTGGCAGAAAGCTTGTGATCTTCCCATAACAGAAGAGCATAGAGGCACATTGAAGAGCTACTACAAGAACCTTTCTCACTTGTCTCCTATCTCCCCTGAGAGGGCAGCATCAGTTTCTCTTTACCTCCTACATTCTGATGCAGTAGGAGGGTTACGACCTAGCCTCCTTCAAGGAAGAGTTACAGGCTATAAAACTGCTTAGTTGCAGCATGAAATTGGCTGTCAGCAACAGGGTGTCCTACCAGGCATGATGCATTCATCAACGAAAGCCCTTTTGTTGCGGTATTAATCTGCACAAGGGACAAAGGGATCTGGCCTTTTTGATAACTTTTGTTTTCACTGTTGATTAAAAAATGAAATCCTCAAATAAAAAAAAAATGGGCTCAGTGTTTCTTAACTGGCTAAATCTTTCAGCCTTGCCTTGCCTTGACACAACTGTCGGTGAAAAACCTTGGGGAAATTTTCCCTTTGCTTTTGCTCTGGGTTTTAGCATAGTTATCACAGTTAGACTTCTGTGCAAACTATCACCTACTGCCTTCTCTTAGGATACCCATATTTGGAAACGGAGATGGCAATAGATTCTCTCAGTGTCCAACTTCGACTTAGCTTCCCCCAAATCCTTGTGGAATGAATGTTGAATGGGTAAGTCTATGAAACAGCAAAAAGTAAAGTGAATTAAGGACTTTCAAAATTAACAGAAATGTTCTCAAAATTGCTTTTTAGGGAAAAATACAACTCACAGGTAGCAGGAGTAGAAATGATTTTTACTCAGATATGCCATCACTAATCTCCTCAATTTGTGCAGAGGGATATTTTGTTGGTCATTATGAAAAGCTCATGGCTTGAATTTAATTAAGAACAAGGAATATTTGACCTTGAGATCTTTTTCAGGGTATACACGCTCAAAATCTGTGTTAGGATACCTGTGAGTATCCTATTATCTCCCATTAGATCAAGCCATTCATTCGTTCATTCATTCAATCATTCATCCATTCAACTGATATTTAGAGAACTTATAATGTTCCAGGCACTGTTTTAAATTTTAGGATACACTTGGGCACCTGGGTGGCTCAGTTGGTTATGTGCCTGACTTTGGCTCAGGTCATGATCCCAGGGTCCTGAGATCAAGCCCCTCATCGGGCTCTCTGCTCAGCAGGGAGCCTGCTTCTCCCTCACCCACTCTCCCTGCTTGTGTTCCCTTTCTCACTGTGTGTCTCTCTGTCAAATAAATAAATAAAATCTTTTAAGTAAATAAATAATAAATTTTGGGATATAGTAATTAGAAAAAAGTCCACAGTATTCCTGATCTCCTGGATCTTACATTCTACAGGGCATGCTAGACATTAATTATGTCATCACAAAATAAATGTGAAAATTACAAATTATGTATGTGCTAGGAAGTGGTATGAGAGCATATAACAGGGAGTGTGGTATAGTCTGAAGAGTCAGAGGAAGGGATATGCTAGGTGGGATATGAAAGATGAGAATGAGTTAGCCAGAATAAGCAGGGGAGGAAAGAAATATCCAAGGCCTCTGGTAGGAGGAATTAAGTGTTTGAAGAACTTCCAAAGGCCAGTGGTGCTGAAGCTTGGAGAGCAAGAGTGTTAGTGACAGATATATCCAAAAGCCAGCTATGATAGGCCACATGTTGAGATATTCATCCTTTATCTTAATGGTAATGGGAAGCTATGGGAATATTTTAAGCAGAGGAGTGATTTAAGCAAATTTTTAAAAAAGATTTTATTAATTCCTTTGACACAAAGAAATAGTGAGAGAGAGGACAGAAGAAGGGGGAGTGGCAGGCAGACAGACAGAAGGAGAGAGAGAAGAAGGCTCCCCACCAAGCAAGGAGCCTGATGTGTGTTCCATCCCAGGACCCTGGGATCATGACCTGAGCCAAAGGCAGCCACTTAACTGACTGAACCACCCAGGTGCCCCGATATAAGCAAATTTGCATTTTAAAAAATTGTTGCCATTCTAAGATAGAGGATGGACTGCAGAGAAACCTTTTAGTAGTCTATTGTGGCAGTGTAGTTTAAAGATGATGGTACATTAAACTTAATGTGGAATAGGCGATAAAAAGAAAAGATGTTAAATTTAAGATACATTTGGTAAAACCAATAGGACTTGCTAACAGATTGGATCTCCCCGGAAGCTGATTTTAAAAAGGTCTATGAGAATAACCACAATCTAAATAACATGCACTTAATAAATGAATGTATAGACCTATACTTAAATCCTATGAAACACATTTTAAAATAAAATATCCTTTTTATGAGATCAATGGCTGGTTTTAGGACCATGAAGATATGAGTCTCTCTTGGGTATAGATGTTCCTTTTGAAATTTTGTAGTTATATTGAGGCATATAAATGACAGGGATTCTTTCCTGAGTATGTTAGAAAGTTCAGAATCAAATGGGTGGTCCACTTAGGTAAATGTCTTAGGTCTCTAAAAATATGTATAATTACAGGCTTCATCTTAATTGTCTTCCTTTTGTTTTCTTTTTGTTTCAATTGCCTCCCTCTCAGTAAAAAAAGAAAATCTTGATATTACATGTCTTTTGTAAGGCACTTCAACTTGGCTTTTGGAAAAGATGGAAAATAATTTATAACATATCAGTCAATGTCAGTGCCCATATGGCTCAATGAGAATAATGAGGAAAAAAAGAAATAGAATGTTCTTCCAAAAGTATACTTTTACTTTTATGCAGTAATTCTATGGTTGTAGCTAAATTTAAGCATCAAATTAGATGCAAAAGTAAACATGTTTGTTTACATGTTGATATAGCTATTTAATCTCATCTATAGAAATGATATTGTTTGGAATTTAAATCCACAGCTGCCAGGAAGAGCCATTATTAATCACGATTTAGACAGACTCTAAGGATGTGGTACACATTGATAATTATATAATACGTGATAATGATAATGCTGCTGTTTTTTTAAGAAAACAAAATATTTTCTGAATCCTATTTGTAAAAACAAAAGACTATGAAATTACTTATATAATAGTATTCAAGCCTACAAAATAAAACACATCTAGAAAAGGAAATAATTGTTTTCCACATATTGAGAATTATCATTATCTCTTCTGGAAACACATCCATGGTTACCACAAGAATATTTAAGTGCTTTTTTCCATTTTCCTCTAGTTCTATACACACAACACAAACAAAACGATTACCAAATTATATCCTCATTGTGAATTTGTTTGTAGAACATTCTGCTAGACTGCAAACACTTGTGGGTAGAGTTAATGTATTTTCATCTATGAATCACCAGCACTTTGAATTGGGATGGGGAAGGGGGGCAAATACTTACTGCTTTCTATATGTTCCAGTTACAGTACTGTTTTGCCTATTTAATTACATTTATTACTGACAAAACTTTGGGTAAATATTCCAATCCTCATTTTCTTCTTTTAATTTTTTATTTATGAGAGAGAGAGAGAGAGGAGGGGGAGCACAGGGAAAGGGACAAGCAGACTCTAGGCTGAGCTGGGAGACTGACATAAGCCTCGATCTCACAACCCTGAGATCATGACCCTAGACAAAACCAAGAGTTGGACGCTTAACCAAATGAGCCACCCAGGTGCCCAACCCTCATTTTCTAAATAAGAAAAATGAGTCTGGATCATAGTGTCTGTACATGACAATATCAAAGCCCAGCATTTAATTGTTAAATGACATGACAGTAGGGTTCTAAACCACAATGGCATCTGAAGCCCAGGTTTATCACCTAAGAGAAATCCCATTAAAAGTATAAGAAAGATTTTTTTTTAAGGCTGCTAGTTAGAAGAAGCTATCAATGAGTATCTGAACAGAGGTGAGTAAAGGAAACAAAGCTGGCTGTAGACTTCTGGAGAGGCCATTTCTAGAAATGTCCACTTGCATGGAGGACAAGATGAGGTTCAGACAACTTCAGTCTTCAAGGGCAGTTCACGATGCTAGGCAATTGGGCCTAAAAGCAGAATGTTTTTTACCCTAAGGCAGAGGTTTGTGTGTATATACAGAACAACAATAGAGTATTCTATTGCCATATTATTACATATGAGAGGATAAACAAGTACCACAAGGCATTAGAGTAAATCCTTACACATGAAACACTGAAAACAAAATAAACATTAAAAATTGACCTAAAAGAAAATAAAAATATTCAGATAAGAGATGAGTACAAAAAACTCAGAAACATTTATGAAGATAACCCCAACTTAAGAAAAGGATGCTATGCAAGAGATATACAATAAAAATGTAAGGACTCTTATAAACATAAATATATTGGAGATTCTCACTTTTCTCCCTCTCTTTGCTTCTCTCCCCTAAAGGAAACACTTGGAAAAGAAGGCTTGTTGATAAAAAGAGGAAAAAACAAAGATATAAAAAATACTAGTGATAACATAGGATACATAAAGGATACAATGAACAGGTTCAATATACAACAACTACAGATTGGAGAAAGAGAAATGAGAAAATGGAGGAGAGAGAATTATGAAAGAAATAATTTATGAGAATTTTCCAGGTGTTATGAAAAACAACTCCATAGTTAAAGGTCTCACTGTGTACCCAGATGGTGAATAAAAAAAGAGCCTTCCTGATGCAGTCTAAAATAGTATCAGAACACAATGGGGAAAAAAAAGAACCCAATGGAAGATCCTAAAAACTTCTAGAGGTGTTGGAAAACAGAATTATAGTAGACTTTCTTATCACAAATACTGAATACTAAGAGGCAGGGGAGCAATTATAAGAGTTATGAGGAAAAATCTTTTCAATTTAGCATTATAAAGCAAGCAAAATATAAATCAAATATAAGGGTAATAAAAAGACATGCTTAAAAATGCAAAATCTTGGGCCCCTGGGTGGCGCAGTTGATTGAGCGACTGTCTTCGGCTCAGGTCATGATCCCGGAGTCCCGGAATCGAGTCCCACATCGGGCTCCCAGCTCCATGGGGAGTCTGCTTCTCACTCTGACCTGCTCTCTCTCACTCTCTCTCTTTCCTAATAAATAAATAAATAAAATCTTTAAAAAAAAAAAAATGCAAAATCTTGGGGCGCCTGGGTGGCTCAGTTGGTTGGGCGACTGCCTTCAGCTCGGGTCATGATCCCGGAGTTCTGGGATCGAGTCCCATATCGGACTCCCGGCTCTGCGGGAAGTCTGCTTCTCCCTCTGACCTTCTCTCCTCTCATTCTCAGTTTCTCTCTCTAATAAATAAATAAAAAATCTTTAAAAAAAATTGCAAAAGCTTGAAAAATTTACCTCTCGTATTTTTTATTACATTTTATAAGGATATTTAAATAAATAAGTAGATTAAGAAAGAGAAAGATACTAGTTTCTATCCAAAGAGAAATAAAAAATATCCAATATTGGGGTACTTGGGTGGCTCAGTTAAGTGTCTGCCTTGGGCTCAGGTTATGATCCCAGGATCCTGGGACAGAGCCCTTATTAGGCTCTCTGCTCAGTGGGGAGTGTGCTTCTCTCTCTCCCTCTGTCTCTCCCTCACCACCCCCCCCACCCCGCTCATGCTATCTCCCTTTCTCTCAAATGAATAAACAAAAATTTTTTTAAAAAAAGTCCAATACTGACACCTTTTCAGTCGATCTGGAAAGTTATCAGTCCAATTAGGAGGAAAAGGCAAAGTACTCTAGAAATGGTAGACTTGAAGGAAAGACACTTCAAGGAGTGTATGCACTTCTTTAGAATTTATTGATTTTCTCAACTTAAAAAAGGAGTCAAAAAGATACTTTTTATACTGATGGTATAAAAATCTCATCTATGTGGTTGGTTAATGTTCACTTGGCATGTATTAAAACCTCAAGAAGCTAATATTTATAAATATATCTATATTTATATAGGCCTTAAGTGGTGCAAGGGTGAAAAAAGAGAAAAAAGGCATACTGCTGAGAAGTTAATAGGAAGTAGCCTGTTGGGTTTACCCAAGTAGAATACTCTCACAAATCAGCTTCTGGAGAAACAAAAAATGATGCAATTATATGTCATGAATCTTCAAGATTGCTTACAAATAATCAAGGCCACATTTTATTACATGCCAAGGGTTTGTATGCATGTGATACACACACATCCACAAACACACACACACAATATGCACAGGTGTCAACTGAATAAAAGTGCCAACAATGGATTTAGATTGGCTGGTTTTGAATCACCATTTAATAGCTGGGAAAATTGAGCAAATGATTTAATGTCTCTGCTCAATGCCTTCTTTTAGAAAATGAGGACACTAATATGGCTGTTAGGATGATTAAATATGAAAAGGTACACAAAGTACATGTTATATAGATTTTGTACATAGAAAATGTTTAAATAGCATTGTTTTAATATTTACACATATGTAAATATTATAAAATATTTCTATATAATACATAAAATTATATAATATATAATTTGTAAATATTTAGGCATTTGCTATAATAAATATACTTGTGCATATACAAAGACTAGAAGGAAATGAACTGATGAATTAACTTTATCTGATGGGATTCAAAGTGATTTTGTTTCTTATTTATACTTTTCTGTAACAAATTTTCAAAACTGTACAGGTTTACATTTATAACAAAGATTGTAAATGTTAATTATGTTAACTGAAATGTAATTTTAAGCTAAAATATCAGGGGTTCAGTGTGGTTGTTAGGAAATACTTCCACTTAATGAGAGCTTTGAAATACTTGAAGAAGCTATTGGGTTTACAAATTAAAAAAAAAGGCAGGAAGAAATCTAAATCCTTTTCACTTGTATCAACCTATTTGAAAGAGAACAGATCTCAATTATCAAAGTCCTCTGGGAAGAAAAATAGGACTGTGACAATGTTCAAATGAATGTGTATTACTAAAGTTCTGTTTTATAACATATATGTAATAAGTATAACTTAGAAAATAGGTGGGTTGTTTCTACAAGGAGTTTTATTCCAATTATTTAATTTATAATACAGAAAAAGGGGAGTGGAGAATTGTATTCCTCACACTCAGCTCAATCTGGATGTAGTACTAACCATGAATATTCAGAGTTTATAAATTATATACTCCTTAGCATGGAGCAGTAACTGAAGAAAACAAACACATTTTTTGTGTCACAAAAAATGACACAAGCCAAGGGCACTGTTACATCTGGGTTTCTTGGTATTTTAAATGCACTTAAAATGGCCTTTATTTCCAATTATTTGTGCGTTTGATATGCTAGAAGTAATAATTATAATGTGAAAAGCAACTCAAATTGACATACAGTTAAAAACCAAAAAGATAACCAGTGAGGTAACTTTAGTAGTTATAATCTGTCACAAACTGGGAAAAAATAATTGAATGCAAAAGCAATGACTAAAATTCAAGTTGGCTACAGTCAATTAGTGGTTATTAAATTCGTGAACCTCTGTGATATTAACATGGCTGTTCTCTTATTATCCTTGTATTTCGTAATAAGAATATTTGCCATCATTCAAACCATTGACATATCTAATAGGATTTGATGACCAGGAAAGAGTCATATATTATGCCCATGTTTAATTTCTCAAGACTATTTTCCAGAGGTTTCATTTGTACTTTATATTTGAAAGTAGGACAGTAGTAGAAACATTAAACAAAAGCATCATGACAACAGAATCAGACAGAAATGAAACTTTAAAAAAAATCCCTATAATTAGGTTGTGTATATATATAGAGAGAGATAGAGATATAGATATGCTTATATTTATCTATGCATCTATCTGTACATATAAACACAATGACAATGAAGAGATAGAGAAAAATGGCAACAGTGAGGGTATCTTTGAGGTAAGATTATCAGTCTTTCACTTTTTTTGTTCTTTATACTTTTATAGTTTCTAAATTTTCTACCATGAGCACATTTCGCAGAAACAATTATCTATAACATATAAACAAAACGATATATAATAATGTTATACATGATATATACAACCTATATAAAATATATATAAGTAAATTATATATATATATATAAATTTAGCATACAGTGCTTTAAGTTTTCTACAGGAAATCAAACTACAATATATGAACAAACAACTTATAGTCTAATCTCTATGGCCCATATGCATGCAAAATAAACTAAAATTAAAAGCATATATAATAAGCAAGTGTTTTATATTATTAGAATTTTTTAAACAAAGTTGGTGAGGAATCTCAACAACATATACATAATTTATCTATGTCAGAGTGATGATCTTTTCATTATATGTGTACCAGTTAAAAAGAAATCCAGGCCACTCTTTCATAATTATAATACACATTAAATATCTAGGGTTGACATTTTCAGTGAAATAAAATATAAAAGAAAGAAAAAACACTTACTTTGGAGATATTGTCACAATGTTCCCTGTTTGCGAAAGGGAAAAGTCAGACGCATCTTTTCCAACAATTATAGCATTATACACTAAGTTTTTCAAGCTTGGATTTTTCAGTAGAATCTATATTGAAGAAGAGAGCATGCATAAGATCATGAATTTTAAAAATATATAATTCAGCACTTATTTTCATCGAAGCAAGTTACACATTTTAATCATGAAAATATTCCTAATGTGCACTAACTGGAGGAAAGCAGACTTTGTATTTAAAGATAATATATATACATAGTTTAGCAGATTAGGCAAGGAGAAGGAGTTTTCAAGCTTTCAAGCAAGGAAATGACAGATAAAAACACCTGATCATCAAAGCTTTAAAATCCAAAGTTAGCAACTTGTATTTTATTCTTACTGCAAGGGAAATCTTTGGAGAATTTTAAACAGAGAATTTATATAATCTAATCTACAAAAAGAATACTCAGGCTGCTCAGTGTAGAAAGAATTATAAGGAGTGTACGTTTAAAAACAGAGGCCCAGGCTGAAAATGATGGTGGCCTTGACTCGAAGCGGTAGTATAACAAGGGGCTGGCTGTCCCTTCCTGATGCCAAGATAGGGAGGGTATGTGAGAACAAGTTACTTCATTTTTAGAGAGAATATTTCATGGAAACTGTGGATATCTAAGTGTTTATATAGAATATAATGTGGATTTAAAAAAAAAACCCAAAAAACAAAAAAACAGAGACACTGGAAAGACTCCAGGTTATCATGGAAAGTACTGACTCAGAGGAGGAAGATGACATGGGGGAAATGCATGATTGGCCAAGTTAGAGTGACAATAAGATGAGTGCAATTTATGCAGCCCAGGAAGTATAGTCACATATATCTGAAGAGTTAACAGTTAGCACCATGTGTGATTATAGTGACTTATAGTGATTATGGTGAGATTGTTGTATGATTATTGTACAGAATATGGTAGATTTGTTAAATATTAAATTAACTAGGGGCACCTGGGTCACTTAGTCAGTTAAGTGTCTGACTCTTGGTTTTGGCTCAGGTTGTGATCTTAGGATCATGAGATCAAGCCCTATGTCAGGCTTCACTCTCAGCGCGGGGTGTGCTTGAGATTCTCTGCCTCTCCCTGTCCATCTGCCCCTCCCCCAGCTGTCTCTCTCTCTGTGCCGCTAAGATAAAAAAAATCATAAAAAAATAAATAAAAAATCAAATTAACTAGTTTTATGTTTCAGTGAGAATTTTTGGTAACTACGAGGACCAGTACGTTGTTGCTGAAGAGTTTCTTCTGTCTTTGGTTACACCAAGGAATGGGGGTTCTCATGTTGCTTTCCTACTTATACATATCAGTTATAATGGGGGCAAGACAAACCCAGTGTGTTATTTTTTATGTATGTATGTATGAATTTGAAGTATTAATGAATAGACCAAGTAATTTTAAGTTCCAGAGAACTAATTTCTGTTTTCTGAAAGGAAATGTAGAAAATTATGAGGATTCCCTGGAACTGTTAACTGATTTTTAGTCCTGGAACTTCCATAACCAGCCCTGATATCTTAAGGACACTCATTCTCATTCTCATTATGTCATATTCTATATATGACACAAAGGCACTGGGCTCACTTGTGGTCAGATTATTCCACCTAGAATTTCATATTGGGGTAGTAAGTGGTAAATGGGGACAAAGGAAATTTGCTCAAGGGGAGGAAAGAAAGCTTCAGAGCCTCAATTCCCCTTGTGTAACTTTTGCAAGAATATCTTAACCTTCACTATTCAATAGTTATCTTTAACTACTGTGCTTCGGTGTAAATTCTGTTTCAAAAAGGAAGAAAAGTTCAATTGCATTTAAAAATGTCTCAGAAAATTACACACTACATTTTTTTTTCACTGATCACTCTATTTTTACTAGTTCTAGGATTCTATGTTTCTATTACTGACATATAGTTGCACAAGTACTTTTTCAATTCTAGTAGCCATTTCTTGAGATTATTCTTTATTCTAGAGTGATGAAAAGGTTGGTAAAAATGATATTCAACGACTTAAGCACTGTCATTTACGGTGTTGATGCATAGGGGTGAACTATGCCAAATGTTCTCAGCAATTTCCAAATCAGTGATTTTCTTAAATGAGATTTAAAATTAAAGTTTGTTATAACTGACATTTCCCTATATTTATATTTAATTTTGTTACCATCAAAAGACATACATTTGTGAAAAATAACAGTTATATTTGTACAATTTCATCTATAATCTTTTTTTCCCTTTTTTCCTTTGTTAGTAGGCTCAATGCCCAATGTGGGGCTTGAACTCAAGACCCAGAGATCAAGAGTCAGATGTTCTACCTACTGAGCCAGTTAGGGACCCTTCATCTATAATCTTAAAAAATGAACATTTTTTCTAGCAAAGCGGAAATAATGTAGAAAGAACTATTTTCTAAATGTCGAAAGAACTATTTCCATTTTAATATGCTTTTGATTTTTAATATCACAATTAAAATTTATATTTAAATATAAGTGTTAACTATTTTTAAAAAATAATGTCAATTAAACGGCATAAAGAAATACAAACACATGGACAGAATTAGAGAACTGGAATTAAACCTAACTGTAATAAATCACTGCTTAATCTAATTCAGACTCCTCCTAGATTCTGCAGGCTTAATCAAAACATTTCTAACTCTTTAGAAATTTTATTATGGGGCACCTGGGTGGCTCAGTGGGTTAAGCCTCTGCCTTCGGCTCAGGTCATGATCTCAGGGTCCTGGAATCGAGCCCCGCGTCGGGCTCTCTGCTCATCAGGGAGCCTGCTTCCCCCCCCCGCCCTTCTCTCTGCCTGCCTCTCTGTCTATTTGTGATCTGTGTGTGTGTGTGTCAAATAAATAAATAAAATCTTCAAAAAAAAGAAATTTTATTTTGAAGTCACAAGACCTCTCCAATATAATTACAGCTCCAGGGTTTGAGAATCGTTTCATTTAGGGAATTACCAGAGTAAATATTGCTGAAAAAAATCCTCTGAAGAATTTTATATCTTTTTTCCTGATTAAAAAAAAAAATCCTGAAAAGGAATCATATCTCAATGTATGCTAACAAAAAAATCAGTAGAGGCTTTCGTTATCCTAAACTGAGCCCTTTACATGTTGACACAAGAACGTGCATTTTCCCTGATTTTTTTTTATGTTGAACATATTCTTTTTGCATTTTATTACAAAGTCTATTGCCTTTGTATTTTATTCAATGAGAAAAAATACTGAGACATTGTTCAAGAATAAGTTCTATTATAATTTCAGTAACTTTTTCCCTGATTTTTAACTGATTCCTTACCAACCATCACCCATATCATCACAGAGGCTATGTATTTTTTTTCAGAGGTTACAATTATAAATCAAAAATCACCAAGACATATCTTCTGAAGAGCAAATATGGACAAGTTCTACATCAAATGTATAAAATTATACCCTCCCAACTAAATTTCAGGAGGATTACATAAAGCAACCTGAAGAAAAGGAATAAACATGATCTGACCAAAAAGATAAAGTAACGTTTGTATGAAATAAAGATTCTACCAGCCCACAGTGTCCTCAGAAAGAAACAAGGAGATCCCTATAAATCTGGTTGAAGATTTTATGAAAACTAGTAGAAGGAACAATCTTAAATAAGCATAAGCTATTTAAAACTTATGCTAGAAGATATTTCATAAGTGTAAATATGAAACAAATAGCTTAAAAAACAAATTGAGGTCAATGGTCCTTGACAAGCTATTTCTCAAAGAGAACACTTCAAAAACATGGACATATTTATACAGATCCATTATTGTCACAGGACTTCAAATTTCATTTTTTTTTCCTGCAAATTAAAAAATTACACATTTAGCACCTCTTGCACATATGTAATGGCGTGGATGGAACTAGAGGGTATTATCCTAAGCAAAATAAGTCAGTCAGAGAAAGACAATTATCATATGATCTCACTCATATGTGGAATTTAAGAAATAAAACAGAGGGCGCCTGGGTGGCTCAGTTGGTTAAGCGACTGCCTTCGGCTCAGGTCATGATCCCGGAGTCCCGGGAT
>CM052801.1:27392959-27498348 GCA_028533885.1 Nasua narica | reverse complement strand
TATATAATACCCAGTGCCCATTACATCACATGCCCTCTTTAATGTCCATCACCAAGTTACTGCCATCCCCTTCCTCCTCCCCTCCAGCAACCCTCAGTTTGCTTCCTATGATTAAGAGTCTCTTATGGCTTGTCTCCCTCTCTGATTTCGTCTTATTTTATTTTTTCTTCTCTTCCCCTATGATTCTGTTTTATTTCTTAAATTCCACATATGAGTGAGATCATATGATAATTGTCTTTCTCTGACTGACTTATTTTTTTTTTTAAGATTTTATTTATTCATTTAACAGAGAGAGAACACAAGCAGGCAGAGAGGCAGGCAGAGGCAGAGAGAGAGAGGAGCAGGCTCCCCGCCGAGCAAGGAGCCTGATGCGGGACTCGATCCCAGGACGCCGGGATCATGACCTGAGCCGAAGGCAGCTGCTCAACCAACTGAGCCACCCAGGCGTCCCTCTCTGACTGACTTATTTTGCTTAGGATAATACCCTCTAGTTCCATCCACGCCATTACAAACATCTGGGCTGTTTCCATAGTTTGGCTATTGTGGACATTGCTGCTATAAACTGCTAAGGCTTAATATATCATAGTGATACTTTTGTTAATTTGGGGTTGGAAAAGAAATAACTAAAGCAACTATGAAGTGTTTAACTCCACATATTTTGGCCCCAAATATGTCCTTACCTGTCTCAGCACAGTGTCATGTAGAGTACAATGAAAGGGCACCACCTTCTTGGGGAGATATGTAGGGAGTCTTTCATACATGTAGACACAAAGCATGAGCATCAGGACTGGATTAGGGTCACAGATATCCGTGGCCTAGTTTCAATGAAAAGAAATATAAATTAGGGGATATACAGATAAAATAAATAGAGCTAAAGAATAGAACATCAATTGTTGAATTATATTAAAGCCTTTTAAATGTTACTAATTGGCATTGACACAGAATTGTAAACACAGTATACAGACTACTGCTGTGAATCAGAAGAGCTTGACCTAAGTGTTAAAAGATGAATTAGATGTGTTTTCAGTATAACTGTGACCTTACAGCCTCAAAGCCTCCACAAAAGCTAGTCAGAGGTCATAAAAATATTATGCACTAGAAATATTTACTAATGTGACTAAGACACCACCCCTGCTTTAGAGTACCATAAACAGCAGTAAAAGAAAATAGAGAAGTGAACAAACTACTGAGGTAAAAGAAGGCAAGAGTTTCAAACAAAAGGTCAAGGGAGAAGGCAGCACATGAGATGGCCTTGAAGAATGCTTCAAACATTCTTCAGAAATTTTTCCAAAAGAAAACACAATAGATTGTGTTTGGGGGACAGAAAAAGAGGTATTCCATCAGAAAGGCAAAGGACTACAGTGCAAGGATATAGGGAAATACAGTGTATATTCATTAAAGAAGTACAATTTGAATCCCGTGTAAGGTAAGAAGGGGCAAGCACCGTGTGAAAAGACTAAGGAGCTCCAGGGCCACACTGTGGAGGTTGTGGATGCCAGGGTGAGGGCCTTGATTTCAGAACAAGGAATAACACAAGAGCAGATCAGGCAGATCAGGCAGATCAGGCAGGGGGATAGTTAGGGAGTACTTTTTCCAGAACAAAGTATAGTAATCAGAAAATGTAGTCATACTGATAATCGAGATAAATTAGTGATGGTTTTTGGAAAAGATTTGAAATAAAAAGCCAGAATTGCAAAGGAATAATAGGAGGGACAATCAACATAGACTAAATGTACATTGAATACAAAAAGTAGAGTCAGGAGTAGGAGGAAGGATTCTTTGTATCAATTCATGTACTACATATGATGTCCTAGAAAAATGTGAAGGTAGTAGGGGAGAATTAATCTCAGCAAAGAAGTATTGAGAATGGCCTAAGGCAAGGATTCAAAGACATAAAACAGCACTGACAGACATGCAACTCTGTCATTGTCAACATACAGGGAGCCCTCTCTACTTCCATAATATGAAGGTCTACCTGTGACTTAACGGCTCACATTGAATTTAGTAACCGAAAATGATCTAGGCCTGGCTTGGAAGTGCAAATAGTGTGGGAGCCAAGGAGACCTAATGCATTATATGGAACTAACACACTTGATCTGAAGTTGAGCAGCAGTGACCAGCAAATAACAACACCTCTGATCATCTGCTAGTTCACATACCCAAATACATTCCTTTCCTTATTTGGAAGATTAGAGTTTGTTTTTTCTTGTTTTGTCAATAAGCAGTAAGACTAACCAATTAAGGTACCTGGGGAGGAGATTTTTAGTAAAAAAGTGAGGGAGCTGGACTGCCTCGGCAGGGGAGAAAGCTGCTAGTGAGTATAATTTGAGGAAAACTGAGAAATACACCAAGACTCCAAAGTTTCTCATCACTATTCTGTGGTCATACATTGCTATGTGAAAGACAATGCTAGTCAACACATGAAGGAAAATTATTTAAGATAAGAACTAAAAAAATAAATACAGAACTTAATTCCCACAAAGTGAAGAATGTGGCACTACTGGGCCCTTTGGGATGGGCCTGACTAGGAGTGTGTTCAATGAGGGCTGTGGGGCACCTAGGTGGCTGTCAGTTAAGGTTCCGTCTCTTGATTTCGGCTCAGGTCATGATCTCAGGGTTGTGGGATTGAGCCCCAAGTTGGGCTCTGCACTCAGAGGGGATTCTGCTGAACATTCTCTTTCTCTCTTCCCTCTGCTCCTCCCCCACTTCCACACACATGTGTGTGCACACACAAGCTCTCTCTCAAATAAATGAACAAATCTTTTTTTCTTTTTTTTTTTTTTTTGTAAAAAAGAGGGCTGTCTAAGGTGATGGGAAATGTGTTTGTTGGGGAGAGGGAAAGACTAGTGGCAGAACACCCTAGGCTCAAGTCTGAGTTCAATAAAAGACTTTTGACACTTGCTTAGTGACTACAGTATAAAATGTATAGGTAACAATATAGAATTGTTCCAATACTCATCTTGGAAAATATATAATAGGATGAAAATGCAATAATTTGGATATTTGGAAATAATTTAAATTTGGAAATTTAAAAAAATATGTTTATCTTAATGGGAAAAATATATTTGATTAACATATTAGACTGGAAAAAAAAAACCAGAAAAGAGCATCCTTACCTTTCCTTATCATAAATTTCAACAAAAATAACCTAAAAATTACGCTTTCATCAATTCTTGGTTTAAAAATCCAAAAGTGAACATAGGTTTGTTTACTTTCATTATTATTATTACGTTAACTTTGTTTAAAATAAGACATTCATGGGACACCTGGGTGGCTCAGTTGGTTGAGAGGCTGCCTTCAGCTCAGGTCATGATCCCAGAGTCCTGAGATCAAGTCCCGCATCGGGCTCCTTGCTCATCAGGAAGCCTGCTTCTCCCTCTGCCTCTGCCTGCTGCTCTGCCTGCTTATGCTCTCTCTCTCTTTCTGATAAATAAATAAATAAAATCTTTTAAAAAAAATAAAATAAGACGTTCATGTGAGATACCTTTCAAAGATATAATCATTACTTTCTCTATACAGGTCTGACCTAGAAGAACTTCAACTGTATTGGTCCATTTTTCCCCACAAAGATAGTATTTTTCAACTAGCCTAATAAAAGACAAAAAATTAAACAAAAAATGGTCATAATAGAGAAAAATGCTGGAGTAGAAATCTGGTAAACCAAATTCACGTCCTGCTACTACACAGTGCCATGATCTTGACTAAATCAATTGGTTTTCCAAGGCCTCAGTTTTTTCATCAATTACAAGATGAAATAATGATGACTTTCATGAAGGCTTTAATTTGCTATGACTTCAAGATATCACCAGCTTTCATACTGGACACCAAACATAATGAGCAGTACCAACTGACATACTGTAATTCTACAGAGAACACTGTTGATTACCTTCCCCAAAGCAATTTTCTTTCTTCTTACCTAAGAATCCCAATTTTTGTGGCTGTTTCATTACTTTTATCAAACACTGGTTTAGCTACCGGCATGGAATGTAATTATGGTCAATGACATGTAATGAGAAATATGCTGTGAACCACTGGAAAAGGTTTACCTTATGGAAAAAGAAAAGTGCAAGATGAGGTGCTACTCAACCAGCCTCAAGAATAACTACATAAAGATGTTACATGAGAATTTCAGTTTCAGTAGAAACTTTGTGATTATTAGTGCACATGCCTAATATAAAGCCAGCAGGCTGAGAAGGGCTGAGCAAAAATGAATCTTTAATAAATTTACTGAACAAGTGACTAACTATGCTTATAATCTCCTAATGCCTGACTGTATCTAATGTAAAATATTGAATTTATTTATTTTTAAAGCACTTTCACTTGTGAATTCTGCCATTTAATGCTAAAGGCATTGAAATTGATAAAAACATTTTTTTTTTCTTTTAGAGGAAGATACTGAGAGGAGGAGCAGGGGGAGAGAGAGAATCTCAAGCAGACTCCATGCCCAAGGCTTGAGCTGAACTCGGGGCTGGATCCCACAACCCTGAAATCATGATGTGAGTCAGATGCTAAACAGACTGAGCCACGCAAGAGCCCCTCAAAAAAGTTTTAAGAGAAAAGTCTGATTATCTATTGAACCTTAGCTTCCATCACTACTCAGTGAATTAGGTGTAGTATGACTTCTACAAATGCCATATTTATTTTTATATACATTTCTTTATAGGAGGGAATAAAAATATATTCTATACTGAGTCCAAATAATTCCCATATTTTTGCTTTAAATATAAAATATGTCACAAAAGTGAGAATATGTAAGCAACTGTTATATTCCAGATGGCAAGATTCCACAACAGGACATAACATAGGCAAAGAAACTTATCTAGCTAATTCCACAGTTGCAAAGAAGAATATAATAAATAAGAAACTTAAACATTAATAAATATGTCTAGTGGTGAATTTCTTTGGTTTTAAATGTGAACCAGTGATAAGCATCAGCACTAATTCACTATAGCTAAGTTAATTTAATATTTTTTAACTTTGCCATTTAATGTGGTAGGTAAATCCACGTCGATAAAAAAAATTGTTAAGGAATTAGAACTGGTTAGTAAAAGCTTGGTAATTATCAGTTAACTGTCAATTTCTCCATTCATCAGAACTCAGACACTTTCTCTACATCTTTATGTATTAGATACATTTTAAAATATCTTTTGTCTACACAATAAAATAAAAATTTTGAGTGAACATATCTGAGGAAATAAAAAAGCAAAGGAAAGAATCACAATGTATGATGATTTATATTTTCTAAACAAAAATATTTTAAGTTCTAATGAACCCCTACCAAATTCTCAGGGGCCACCTTGAACACCAAATGTCCCATGTAACTCTTCTTGGTTCCCTTACCAGAATGATTTCTGTCCCTTTTGATTCCCATAGCACACTGCTTCTATGTATAATATGGCATTCACTATCGGCTTTGCATCAGCTCTTTTTCTTATACTTGTCACTATTAATAACATCTTTGAAGGTATGACTGTGGTTTAATCATATCTGTACCCCTTACAGGGTCTATCCAGTATCTTTTGTGGAGGATATTCAATTTGTTGAATTGATGAGAATTGTAGTATTTTTATTATTCCAAACCACAGTCTTTCATTGAAGTTTATCTTTAAAACTCTCTTCTAAAAGAAATCTCTGGCCAAAATCCTAGAATATAGTTTTTCATTACAACTACACCAATATATGAGAATGTAAATGTCAGACCTGAAACAAAGTGACTTTGACATGCAAGTGACTTGCATATAAGGAAAAAGCAAGTCATTATGAAATGTCATTTTTTCAATAGGTGTGAGGAACAACTTTATACCAAGGCATATGTGGGCAGTGGCATTGTCACTGTCTTTCATGTCATGGAACAGAACACTCAGAGTAAGTTGAAATCGTCTTTCTCCTGTGTCCTTCCTTTGTGACTGTTCACAAGGTCTAGCAAACCTTAAATGTCTCCTGAATCAACTTATTGTTTTAAGTTTCCAGTCAAATGACATGAGTAAATACTTTACTCGTTCACCAACTGAAATCATATTTTGATTGGTCTGTATTCCCTGCCTCCAGTCCCTCTCCCGTGAGTTCATTCCCATTGTAGTTGTACAAACAAACACCTTTAGTCCCATAATACCCACACGGTAAACTTCTGACTTTATGCTGATATCCAATATACCTATATATAACTGTATCGATTTTTCTAATCAAAAAAATTCAACTAAGGTAAACTATTCACAGAATTTCCTTACTGTAGGTCGTATTCCTTTTGACACTGTTTATGTCATCCCCTCTGAGGGAACATTTCCCTCTCTTAACACTACCAATCCAAATCCAATCCTCCCTTTAAGACTCCAAATAAGTCCTGCCTTCTCTATAAAGTGTTTGGTGGAGCAATCTACATCATATTGATCTCTTCCCTAATCTGAATCCTATACTTTGTTTTTTGCATACATTGACAATTACGAGTAGAATGTTATTTATCATTGAACATGGATATATCTTGATAATTCAATGATTTTGTATATTCAAAGCAAGAAATAATTTTTTAAAGATTTATTTGAGAGAGAGAGAATGACCAGGAGTGGGGTGGGGGCAGGAAGGGACAAAGGAAGAGGGAGAGAGAAAAGTAAGCAGACTCTGTACAGAGCACAGAGCCCAATGCAGGTCTCAGTCTCACCACAGGAATCACGAACTGAACCGAAACCAAGTGGGATGCAAAATCAACTGCACCATCCAGGCACCCCAAGAGTTCACTCATTATACGATTTCATTACTCTAAAACAGGGTGCAAAAAATAGTAAGCATATAATCTGTTTGATTAATTGCCATTGAGGACTTGATATGAAAGGCCAGATGGAATAACTTGGAGATACAAATATAATAATGTATATTGCCATTATGATCTCTACATGAATATTTATTTTAAAACAAAGATGAAAAATTTTCTTTTTAGCTACTAAATTTAAAAATGATAATACATCTATGTTCATACAACTCTGCTATTTTAATTCACTCTTAGAGCTTGGGTAATGCTACTAAATCACTCAAGCTTCGTTCTTAGGGTTTAAGAAAACTAGATAAATCACTAGAACTATTTTCCTATCATGCACAGTTGGATATACATAATTACATACATTTAGAAATATCCAGTAGATTTCTATGAAGTCATATTTCAAATTTGACATTTTAGCAATACCCTACAAAAAGACTGCCTCAATTTAGATTTAAAATATATGAACAAAAGAATATTAAAAAGAGTCACTCAACGTTTTTACGAAGAAGAAATACGAATGGCCAACAGGTACATGAAAAGCATTCAACATCACTAACCACGTGGGAAATCTAAATCAAAACCATAATGATATTACCTCAAAAATGGTAAAAACAAAACAAAACAAAACAAAAAAAACCCAACTATTAAAAAGAGGAGAGATAAACTATTGGCAAGGACATAGAGAAAGGGGAATTTTTGTATGCTATTGGTGGAAATATACCTTGTTAGAGCAATTGTGGAAAACAGTATGGGATGGTTCTCTAAAAAATTAAAAATAGAACCACCATATAGTCCAGTGGCCCTACTTCTGGGTATATTTCCAACAGAAATGAAACCAGCATCTCAGAAATATGTGCACTTCCATGTTCAAATGCAGCATTGTTCACAATTCAAAGATATGGAACAACCTGTCTTCCAATGGATGAATGGATAAAGAAAATGTGGCATACAGTAAATATCGTTCTCAATGGGGAAAAACTGAGAGCTTGTCCCTTAAGGTCAGGAACACAACAGGGATGCCCACTCTTACGACTATTGTTCAACATAGTACTAGAAGTCCTAGCCTCAGCAATCAGGCAACAAAAAGAATTAAAAGGCATTCAAACTGGCAAAGAAGAAGTCAATCTCTCTCTCTTTGCAGATGATATGATATTTTGTGGAAAACCCAAAAGACTCCACTACCAAATTATTAGAACTCATACAGCAATTCAGTAATATGTCAGGATACAAAACCATGCACAGAAATCAGTTGCTTTTCTGTACACAAACAATGTGACTGAAGAAAGAGAAATGAAGGAATCAATCCCATTTACAGCTGCGCCAAAAACAATAAGATAGAGAAGCAGCAAAATGGCAGAGGAGTAGGAGACCTAATTTCATCAGGTCCCAGGAATTCAGCTATATAGTTATCAAACCATTGTGAACACCTACAAACTCAGCAGCAGATTGAAGAAAAGAATAGCAGCAATTCTATGAACAGAAAAGCAACCACTTTCTGGAAGGTAGGACACATGGAGAAGTGAATCTGAGGTGATATATAGGAAGATAGAGTGTGGGGGGAGGTGCAGCTCTCAGCAAGCAGTAGAGCAGCAGAGTATAAAATCGGAACTTTTAGAAGTCTGCTCCATTGAGGGATGTCACTCCAGAGGCTAAGCGGGAAGTGAAGCTTTCATGGGGACAGGGTGGCCTCAGTACCTGCGGGGTCACAAAAAGACCAGGGGTGCCTGAGTGTGGCAGAGTTCCCAGGTATGGGAGCAGAGAAGCTTCCTGCAGAGACGGAGCCGAGGAGTGGGCAAACAGCTCAGGGTTGCCATAAACCATGATTCCTGACACAGTTGGGCCCCTCCACTTCAAGCAGGGACCCTACAAATGGCAGTATCAGGGAGACCCCCTCCTTCCTCTGGGAGGAGCAGTGTGGCAGCATGCTGTGGGAATCTGCTGGGTTTGGAGACTCCAAACAGGGCCATGTGCCACAGACAGCAATGCTAGGTGACAAGCCAGGTGAGCACAGAGTGCAGCTGGAGACCAGGGAGATGGGAGCAATTGATGGCTTTTCACTGAGGGCGCACTGAGGAGTGGGACCCCGAGCTCTCAGCTCCTATAGGGCTGGAGATTGGGAGGCCACCACCTTCATTCTCGTCCTTCAAAGCTGTACAGAAAGTGGTCAGAGAACAAAAGCTACTGAGAGCAAAATTGAGCAAATTTCTTAGCCTGGCCCCTGCCAAGTGTGGTGCAATTCCGCCTCGGGAAAAGACATTTCAGAATCACAACAACAGGCCCCTCACCAAGAAGGTCAGCAAGAACAAAGAGCAGAGACCAAGTTCACCAATCAATGAGAACTACACAACTCCAGAGCTGGGGAAATACACCACATAGAATTCATGGCTTTTTTCCCCATGATTCTTTTGTCATTCAAAGTTAATTTTTTTTAATTTTATTTTTTCTTTTCCTATTTTTTTGGAATTCTTCCACTTCCCTATTTTAACCTATTTTAACCATTTTATCTTATCAATACCTTTTTAAAAATCTTTTTTATTTTCCATTGTTATAGTCATATTCTATTCTTTGTTGTATGTAACCTTATTTTTGGTATACATATAAGTTTTCCTTTCTTTAAAATTTTGGGATATAGTTTCTTCTAACAGACCAAAATATACCCTAAACCTAGCATATGGCTTTGTCCTAGTCTCCAGCCTAATCACATTCTGTTTTTTTTCTTTTTTTTTTTCTTTCAATAAACTTCTTACCAATTCCTTTTTAAAACTCTTTCTTAATTTTCATCACTATAGTCATACACCATCCCTTCATCATGTTTAGCCTTATATTTGTGTATATATGTAAGTTTTTCTTTCCTTAAAATTTTGGGGAGGCACTTTCTTTTAGCAGACCAAAATACACCCAAAATCAAGTGTGTGGCTCTGTTCTATTTACCAGTCTAAATATATATATCTATATATATCTGTTATATATATAATATATGTAGTTATATAGTTTTATATATGTGTATGTATATATATATATTTTTCCCCCCTTTTTTCTCCCCCAGTTTCAGGTCTCTCCTGATCTGGTTAGTGTATATTATTCTGGGGTCGTTGCTACCCTTTAGTATATTGTTCTCTCATTCATCTCTTCTTCTCTGGATAAAATGACAAGGCAGAAAAACTCCTCATGAAAAAAGAACAAGAGGCAGTACCAATGGCTAGGGACCTAATCAATATGGACATTAGTAAGATGTCAGAACTAGAGTTCAGAATGATTATTATCAAGGTGCTAGCTGGGCTTGAAAAAAGCACAGAATATACTAGAGAATCCAGAAAATTATTTTCTGGAAAAATAAAATCCCTTTCTGGAGAAATAAAAGAACTAAAATTTAATCAAGTTGAAATAAAAAAAGCTATTAATGAGGTGTAATAAAAAAATGGAGGCTCTTATTGCTTGATAAATGAGGCAGAAGAGAGAATTAGTGATATAGAAGACCAAATGATGGGGGATAAAGAAGCCGAGAAAAAGAGAGATAAACAACTACTGCACTAGGAGGGGAGACTCTGACAGATAAGTGATACCATAAGACAAAACAGTATTAGAATAATTGGGATTCCAGAAGAAGAAGAAAGGCGGGGGGCAGAAGGTATATTGGAGCAAATTACAGTAGGGAAGTTGAATAGTTTGGGGAAGGAAACAAGCATCAAAATCTAGAAGGCACAGAGAACCACTCTCAAAAATCAATAAAATAGGTCATCACCCCATCATCTAATAGTAAAACTTAAAAGTCTCAGAGACAAAGAGAAAATCCTGAAAGCAGCTCGGGACAAGAGGTATGCAACATACAACAGCAGAAATATTAGACTGGCAGAAAACCTATCCACAGAGACCTGGCAGACCAGAAAGGACTGGCATGATATATTCACAGCACTAAACGAGAAAAATATGCAGCCAAAAATACTCTATCCAGCTAGGCTGTCACTGAAAATAGAAGGAAACATAAAAAGCTTCCAGGACAAACAAAAACTAAAAGAATTTGCAAACACCAAACCAGCCCTACCAGAAATACTGAAAGGGGTCCTCTAAGCAAAGAGAGAGCCTAAAAGTAACAGACCAGAAAGGAACAGAGACAATATACAGTAACAGTCACCTTACAGGCAATAAAATGGCACTAAATTCATATCTGTCAATAGTTACCCTGAATGTGAATAGGCTAAATGCCCCAATCAAAAGACACAGAGTATCAGAATGGATACATGAACAAGACCCATCGATATGATGTCTGCAAGAGACTCATTTTAGACCCAAAGACACCTCCAGATTTAAAGTGAGGGGGTGGAAAACAATTTACCATGTTCATGGACATCAAAAGAAAGCTGGAGTGGCAATCCTTATATCAGATAAATTAGATTTTAATCCAAACACTATAAGAGATGAGGAAGGACACTATATCATACTTCAAGGGTCTATCCAACAAGAAGATCTAACAATTTTAAATATCTATTCCCCTAACATGGGAGCAGCCAATTATATAAGCCAATTAATAATAAAATCAAAGAAACACATTGACAATAATACAGTAATACTAAGGGACTTTAACACCCCCTCACTGAAATGGACAGATCATCTAAGCAAAAGATCAACGAGGAAATAAAAGCTTTAAATGACATACTGGACCAGATAGACATCACAGATATATTCAGAACATTCCAATCCAAAGCAATATAATACACATTCTTCTCTAGTGCACATGGAACATTCTCCAGAATAGATCACATCCTCAGTCACAAATTAGGTCTCAACTAGTACCAAAAGATAGGGATCATTCCCTGCATATTTTCAGATGACAATGCTTTGAAACTAGAACTCAACCACAAGAGGAAAGTTGGAAGGAACTTAAATATGTGGAGGCTAAAGAGCATCCTACTAAAGAATGAATGGGTCAACCAGGAAATTAAAGAATAATTTAAAAATTTATGGAAACAAATGAAAATGAAAACACAACTGTTCAAAAACTTTGGGATGCAGAAAAGGCAGTCCTGAGAGGGAAGTATATAGCAATGCAAGCCTTTCTCAAGAAACAAGAAGTCTCCAGTACACAACATAAACCTATACCTAATGAAGCTCGAGAAAGAACAGCAAATAAAGCCTAAACCCAGTAGGAGAAGAGAAATAATAATGATCAGAGTAGAAATCAATGAAATAGAAACCAAAAGAACAGTAGAACAGATCAACAAAACTAGGAGCTCGTTCTTTGAAAGAATTAATAAGATTGATAAACCCCTGGCCAGACTTATCAAAAAGAAAAGAGAAAGGACCCAAATTAAAATCATGAATGAAAGAGGAGAGTTCACAACCAACACCAAAGAAATACAAACAATTATAAGAATATATTATGAGCAACTATACACCAGCAATTAGGCAATCTGGAAGAAATGGATCCATTCCTAGAGACAATGGAATATTTAGTCATAAAAAAGAAAGAAATTCTGTCACTTATGATAACATGAAAGAATCCGAAGGACATTACACTAAGTAAAATAAGCCAGACACAGTAAGGCAAGTATTTTATGATTTCAATTATACACAGAATCTAAAAAAGTCAAACCCATGCACCCTGAAAGTAGAATGATAGTTACCACGGTAGAGGGATGGGGGAAATGAGATGTTGGATCTTAAGTGTCCTCACCACACACCATACACACCACACATACACAATGGTAACTATGTAAAGTAATGGATGTGTTATTTAACTTGATTCTCATAATTATTTTACATTGTATATATACAATCATCATATTGTATACCTAAAAAATTATATTTTACAAACTAAATATATACAAATTTTATTTGCTGATCACACCTAACAATGCTAGAAAAAATACGAAAAGAAGAAATTCCTATTTATGGAATATGTGATATATAGCCCCCTACCTGTATGTCCATGTCAAAGCCAATTTCACGAAGTACATTCACAATAATAAGGCAATTGTGCAGATACTGTTCAGAACTTTTTGGTTGTGTGTACATTTTTTCAAAATGAGACTCAATCTGGACAAGACAACAATTAAACCTTTCAGTAATGGAATAAAAATTATTGCTTTTTATCTGTTCTCTTTAGTTCAGCAAAGAATGATTTAAGTGTTAACATCTGTCAGTAGTAGATTATTACAATCAGAATACCATAATAAACAAAAAGGGAATGCTGGCCATTCAGATTCAGGTATTATTTAAATTAAAACACTGAAAAGAATCTCTTTATAAAAATACTTTGAATTTTAATTACTAAGTTCTTTTAAATAATAAAAGACCATTCATCATAAAAAAGACTTACCAAAAATGGACAATAGGCTCCCAACTGTGTTGCAAAAACAAGGCCATCTAAAAGGTCTTTGTCAAAATTTACTATCCATCTCTCAGAGGGAATAACTCCTGTTCCAAAAAAGAAAGTAAGTATAACATTAGTTTTACTTTTCTAAATAAGGTATCTTATAGTATCTGTCTGAATATAGTCTGATATTGTGACTATATAATACAGAAAGTATTTTAAATTGGCAGACATTGTAGAAAAAAATGCTTTTAAATTATTCTCATTGTGGAGACATTTAGTGCCCAGTTCAATTATAAAAGAAAACAGAACATGTGCATGGCTTCATTTTTCTGGTTTTCAAGGGATCACTGATCCTTGATAGGTTTTCTTCCAAAGTGACATACAAAAGAACAAAGCAATGATCTGGAATTTTCTATTCCTTGAAAATGAAAATGGACTGATGAATAACGGACAATGAGAAAAATGAAAAAAAAAGGGAAAAGGATGTTTTCTGGAATTTGAGCAATAGTCAAAAAAATATTTTTTACTTTGCTTGGAAAAGAAAAAGCATACTATTAGAAATAAAGACAAAATTTAAACCTCCAAAACAATCATAAGAGAATATCATGGAAAACTATATGCCAAGAAATTGGACAATCTAGAAGAAATGGATAAATTCCTAGAAACATATAAACCATCAAAACTGAATCAGGAAAAAATAGAAAATTTGAACAGACTGATAACCAGTAAAGAAATTAAATCACTAATCAAAAAATTCCTAACAAACAGAAATCCAGGATCAGAGGGCTTCACAGGTGTACTCTACCAAACATTTAAAAAAGAATTTAATATCTAGTCTTGCCCAACTATTTCAAGAAAATATAAAATGAAGGAAAACTTCCAAATTTATTCTATGAGGCCAGCATTACCCTAATATCAAACCAGAAAAAGACACCACTGAAAAAGAGAACTATAGGCCAATATCTCCAATAAACACAGATGCAAAAGTACTCAATAAAATACTAGCAAACCAAAGCCAACAGTAAATTAAAGAAATCATCCATCACAATCCAGTGAGATTTATTCCAGAGTTGTAAGGGTGGTTCAGTATTCTCAAATCAATTAGTGTGATGCATTGCATCAATAAGTGAAAGGAGAAGAACCATATGATCCTTTAAACAGGTACAAAAAAAGTATCTGACAAAGTACAACATCCATTCGTGATAAAAACCCTCAATAAGGTAGGTTTAGAAGGAATATACATCAACATAATAAAGGCCATCTATGAAAAACCTATAGCTAACATGATTCCTAATGGGGAAAAAATGACAGCTCTTCCCCAAAGGGGAGGAATAAGACAAGGATATACACTCTCACTACTTCTATTTAACATAGTACTGGAAGTCCGAGCCACAGTAATCAGACAACAAAAAGAAATAAAAAGCATCAAAATCAGTAAGGAGGAAGTAAAATTTTCCTTCTTTGCAGATGTCATGATACTATATATAGAAAACCCAAAAGACTCCACCAAAAAAACCTGCTAGAACTGATAAATGAATTCAGTAAAGTTGCAGGATACATAATCAATCTACAGAAATCTGTTGCATTTCTATAAACCAATAATGAAGAAGCAGACAGAAAAATTAAGGAATCAGTCTCATTTACAATTGCACCAAAAATAAGCTACCCAAGAATAAATGAATCCAAAGAGGTAAAAGACTTCTACTCTGAAAACTATAAAACACTGATAAAAGAAACTGAAGATGACAAAGAAATGGAAAGCTATTCCATGCTCAAGGACTGGAAGAACAAATGTTGTTAAAATGTCTATACTACCCAAAGCAATCTACACATTTAATGCAAGCCGTATCAAAATACGAACAGCATTTTTCACAAAGTAGAACAAGCAGTCCTAAAGAGAATCACAAAGAACCCAAATAGCTAAAGCAATCTTGAAAAAGAAAAGTGAACCTGGAAGCATCACAATTCTGAACTCCAAGTTATATTACAAAGGTGCAGTTATCAACACAGTATGTACTGCACAAGAATAGACATATAGATCAATGGAACAGAATAGAAAACCCAGAAATAAACCCACAACTACTTGGTCAGTTAATCTTGGACAAAGAAGGAAAGAACATCCAATTGGAGAATGACAGTCTCTTTAACAAATGGTGTTAGAGGGGTGCCTGGGTGGCTCAGTGGGTTAAGGCCTCTGCCTTCGGCTTGGGTCATGATCTCAGGGTCTTAGAATCAAGCCCCGCATCAGGCCCTCTGCTCAGCAGGGAGCCTACTTCCCCCTCTCTCTGCCTGCCTCTCTGCCTACTTGTGATCTCTCTCTCTCCCTGTCAAAAAAAAAAAAAAAATCTGTAGGGAGCCTGCTTCCCCGCCCCCCCCCCCCCGCCTGCCTCTCTGCCTACTTGTGATCTCTCTCTCTCTGTCAAAATAAATAAAATCTTTTAAAAAAATTGTGTTAGAAAACTGGACAGTAACATGCAAAAGAAAGAAACTGGATGAATTTCTTACTCCATACATAAAAACAAATTCAAAATGGATTGAAGACCTAGATATGAGACCTGAAACCACAGAAATTCTAGAAGAGAACACAATCAGTAATCTCTTTGACATTGACCATAGCAATTTCTCTCTAGATATGTCTCCTGAGGCAAGGGAAACAAAAGCCAAAATAAACTATTGGGACTACATCAAAATAAAAAGCTTCTGCACAGCAAAGGAAACTATCAACAAAACCAAAAGCAACCTACTTAATGGGAGAAGTTATTTTCAAATGACATGTCTGATAAAGGGTTAGTATCCAAAATACATAAAGAACTTATAAAGCTCAACACCCAAAAGGCAAATAATTCAATTGAAAAAATGGGCAGAAGACATATTCTCCAAATGAGACATGGATGACCAACAGACACATTTAAAAGATATTCATCATCATTCACCATCAGGGAAATGCAAATCAAAACTACAATGAGCTATCACCTCACACCTGTCAGAATGGCTAAAATCAGTAACACAAGAAACAATAGTTTTGGCCACGACATAGAGAAAAAGGAATGCTCTTGCACTGATGGTGGGAATGCAAACTGGTGCAGCCACTGTGGAAAACAGTAGAGTTTCCTCAAAAAGTCAAAAATAGAACTACCCTAAGATACAGAATTCGCATTACTGGGTATTTACCCAAAGAATACAAAAGCACTAATCCAAAGGGACACATGCACCCCCACATTTATAGGAGCAATACATGCAACAGCTAAAATATGGAAGCAGCCCAAGTGTCCATCCATTGATGAATGGATAAAGAAGATGTGGTATAGGGGCGCCTGGGTGGCTCAGTGGGTTAAAGCCTCTGCCTTCGGCTCAGGTCATGATCTCAGGGTCCTGGGATGGAGCCCCGCATCACATCAGGCTCTCTGCTAAGCAGGGAGCCTGCTTCCTTCTCTCTCTGCCTGCCTCTCTGCCTACTTGTGATCTCTCTCTCTGTCAAATAATAAAATCTTTAAAAAAAAAAGATGTGATAATATATATACAATAGAATTTTATTCAGCCATAAAAAAGAATGAAATATTGCCATTTTCAACAATGTGAATAGAGCTGGAGAGTATGATGGTGAACGAAATGGGTCTGTTAGAGAGGGATGGGTGCCTTGCGATTAAACTAATATGTAGAATTTGAGGAACAAATGTGCAAAGGGGAAAAAAACAGAGAGAGAGATAGATTCTTGATCACAGAGAATAAATTGGTGGTTGTTGGTTGGGGGGGGAGGTAGGAGTTAAGGTGAATAGGTGATGGGGATTAAGAAGAGCATTTGTGATAAGTACTTGGTGATATATGGAAGTGTTGAATTGCTATGCTGTATACCTGAAACTAGTATAACACTGTATCTTAACTAACTGGAATTAAATTAAAAACTTAAAAAGAAATAAAAAACAGAAACAAAAAAACAACAAAATTTTCCAAAAGAGCCTAAATTCTTAAAGGTCTGAGACAGTGTCTTATCTGAAAACAAGGGTAAAATTGGTGATCTTCATAAAGCCCCTCAAATTGACTCTCATTTTCTGTAAACAAGAAACTATGACAGAATATGTTCATGATATGTATATTAACTTCACAAATCAAAACTGCTCTACATCTAGGATGCCTGGGTGGCTCAGTCAGTTTAGCATGCACCTCTTGACTTTGGCTCAGATCATGGTATCAGGGTTGTGAGATTCAGCCCCATGTTGGGCTCCATGCTGGGTGTGGAGCCTGCTTGAGAGAGTCTCTCTCTCTCCCTCTGCCCCTACCCCTATCCTCCACCCCCTGCCCACATGCGCTCACGAGCGTGCTCTCTCTTGTTCGCTCTCTCTCTAAAAAAAGATTGTTTTACATCTGGTACTGGAAGACTAATTTCTCTGGAACCACAGACGTCCTACTTCACAAAAACAGTACCTGGTATTTATTCATCTGAGATACTACAATATCGAAAATTCTACAGGATTTCTATAGCACAATATTGCAAAATCAGTCTAGCAAACAAAGATCCCTAAATTTTCAACTAATACATGACAAACAGCATTCTGGACTGTATATTTCAAAGCACTTTTTGCTGGTAAAAACCTATAAATAACTATATCTGATATATAGTGTGATATAATCAAAGTAATGAGTTCAAAATGCACATTTCTGATGGGCTGGAGGTTTATAACCTAAATGTGCTTCTCTATTTTTTTTTTAAGATTTTATTTATTTATATGTCAGAGAGAGAGAGGGAGAGAGAGCACAAGCAAGCAGAGTGGTAGGCAGAGGCAGAGGGTGAAGCAGGATCCCTGCTGAGCAAGGAGCCCGATGTGGGACTCGATCCCAGGACCCTGGGATCATGACCTGAGCCGAAGGCAGCTCCTTAACCAACTGAGCCACCCAGGCATCCCTAAATGTGCTTTTCTTAATGTATATGTGCCACCAATGGCTTTTAATAAAAGCAAAGGGTCTCACTTTTGTAGCCAGTAAAAACCTTTAGCAATTCTAACTTTAATCTAAAAACGACAATTTACTAGGCTTTCATGTTGATAGTGAATCAGACAGTATTTGATATAGACTATGATATCTAAAGATCCCAATGTCATCTTGTACCATTAAAGAGACAGAACTTCCTCTAAGCATTGTTTATCATCTTGTTGAGGGTCACACCCACAACAGGAAAACAACTAATGAAAAACCTCCCAACTAGAAGCTGATAGATAGATTACAATAACACAATAATTGTTACGCTGTTACTTTCAACTCCACCAACTGCAACCCAGCACCATAGGACTCATTATGACCTTCCCCTTTCCTAATTTATAACTTAGCTCTTCGGCACAGAAAAACTTGGTTCTCATTACCTACCATATTTACTTATTTGTTCAACCTTAGTATACATTTAAAGCAATTTCAGAATTGCAAACCCATACCCTGGCAAGAAACTAGAGTAACATGTGCATGCACCAAACCTTTTGTCTTTAGGTCTACAGTACGCAGTCATGATTGTTTTTACAAGATAATTTAGTCAGCAACTTTCCTGTCCATTATATTCAGTGAGGTTGTCAAACATTTGCAATGCAGTTATATTCATTTGTCACAGTCTGCATTCCATCCTGAATTACTTCCATTTCTTAGCTGATTAAAAAAAAATACATGCACTAACATTCATTCTGTATTGTACACTTTTAGGATTTTGAGAGGTACATTTTCATGTATTTATCACACTTCCTTCCAGAAAAGTTTCATCTCCCCCCAAATTCCCATTTGCACTGTAGAGTCAACATTGATATCTACAAAAAAAAGTGAGGTAGGATTTTTCACTAGGGTTATACTGAATCTATAGATCAATATGGCAATATTGACAATAAAATATCTTACTCTTTTGTCTTCCACTTCCATGTGCATGGAATATTTCTCTATTTATTTGGTTCTCTTTGATTTCTTTCCTCAGTGTTTCATAATGTTCAGTGCATATATCCTGTGCATATTTTGTTGGGTTCATACTTAAGCATTTTATTCTAAGTTGCTACAGCAAATTATATATTTTTATTGCAAATTCTCATTGTTTACTGCCTATATATAAAACAGAATTTATTTTTTAAATACTGATTTTGTATCCATCCTACAACCATGACAAATTCTATACTAATTCTAGGAGACTTTTCGTGGTTGCTTTGGGATTTTCTACTCAAGTAGAACTGTCATATTGAATTCCGGCCCCTTTCTCAAGAGTAGAGGTGGTTTGTTATTGTTGTTATTTTTATTATTATTTTGCAGTTTCTTTTCTCAGCTGCAATGGGTTTTCATCAGGGCCCTAAAGATGACGGTATGTGTGGTCCTTCTCCCGACATATATTGTTGTTCTATAGGAAATAGAGAAGTTAGACAAGTTGTTTGCCCGTCCCCCAGCTCTACACTATGAAGGGTACAACTCTCCAGTTATTTCTGTGAGCAACCAGTAAGGTTTGTGGAGTAAAAACCTGTAAAAGGATGCAGACGTTCCTTATTGCTGTAGCCCCTAGGGATTTCACGTTCTCTAACTAGTGTATACTTGGTCTCTACCAATTCACTACCACCCTAACTCAACACTATCAGTGTCCAGCTGTCTCTACCACAAATAAACAATTGCTATCATCCCATCTCTTCCTGAAAGCACCTTCTTGGACTTCAGGATACTTTTGTTGCCCTACAGCCTTATCTTCCTAGGGGAAATTAACACACTTGGGAATTTGCTATTTATATGGTTTTTGCTGTTGTTTTGTTCATGTTTTTGCTATAATTTTAAGGGTGGGACTAAAACCCACCCTGAGTTAGAAACCAGTGGCACCTATTTTTGTTTAACCCATCACAACTTTGGAAATGTTTTGTTGTTATTTCTTCAACAGCAGTTGGCATGAATTGTTGCTGTTCAAATGTGGCTCTCTGTGTGAGGAGGATGGCGATAATCCTCCAGAACAGTTTTGAGAAGTAAAAACCTCACTTCTCTGATCTGATCCCGTGCTCATAGCCTGCCATTCATACAGAAAGAAGGCTGCTGCTAAGCCCCCACCAGTTTACCACAGCCTTAGGTATATCAAGGATTTTCTCTGCTTTTTTGTCAATTTCTTTTATCTAGGCTACTCTCTTCTATACTCCAAGATTTTGCTACCCAAAGTGTGCTATGAATCAACTGGAAGCTTGTTACGAACACAGAATTTCAGGCCCTACTTAAAACCAATTGAAACATAAAAAGTTTAGCAAAATCTCCAGGTGATTTATATTCATATTACTATCTGAGAAGTGTTGGCCTAGGGTTGTTTTTAGAGAGAGAAAGAGCAAACTAATTTAGTCCTCATTTGTCAGGAAACAGAAAATTCAGTGATATTCTAAAATTTTTGTTGTAATTTTAATTTATAAGTTATATTTTTACCTATTTATACATTATATTACTTCAAATATTCAGAAATATTAAAATAGTCCTTAATAGTGTTATGAATTGAAGATATATCTGGTAGAACTAAAACTGAATCATTTTATGCATTAAAGGAATAAGTGCATATTATTTTTATGAATATCATAATTATTTAAATGGTATTTTAGATTAAAACAGTACATTTTTATAACAGCTTTGTTGATATATAACTCATATAACATCCATTATATCCAATTCAACTGTGTAATTCATTCTTATTTGATATATTTACAGAGCTATGTGATCATCACCACTACTTAATTTTAGAATATTTTTTATCAACACATAAAGAAACCCGACACCCACTAGCCATCATTCCCATTTTCCTCTTCTCTCATCCACTGGAAAACAACTAATCTACTTTAGGTCACTATAGACTTGCCTATTCTAAACATGTTATAGATATAGAATCAAAATATGTGCCCTTTTGTGTTATGGCTTCTTTTATTTACCATAATGTTTTCAAGTTTCGTCCACGCCAAAGCATGTATCAGTGCTTCGCTCCCTTATATAGCTGAATAACATTCCATTTTGTGACACATTTTATCTATTCACAAGTTTAGTGGTATTTGGGTTGCTTCACATTTTGACTATTATGAATAATGTTGCTATTAATATCTATTTAAGAATTTTTGTGAGAATATATGTATTTTCAAATATTTGAGTATAAACCAGTGAGTGGAATTGCTGAAACATATCATTAATCTATTTTTTAACATTTTGAGAAATGTTAAACTGTTTAACATTAAACTGTTTTCCAAAGTGAATGTACAATTTACAATCTCTCTAGCAATGTATTAAGGTTCCAGTTTCTGGGGCACCTGGGTGGCTCAGTGGGTTAAAGCCTCTGCCTTCAGCTCAGGTCATGATCTCAGGGTTCCGGGATGGAGCCCCGCATCGGGCTCTCTGCTCGGCGGGAAGCCTGCTCCCCCCCCGCCCTCTGCCTACTTGTGATCTCTCTCTCTGTGTCAAATAAATAAATAAAATCTTTAAAAAAAAAAAAAAAGGTTCCAGTTTCTATAAATCTTTCCCAATAGTTGTTATAGTATTTCTTTCCTTTTTTTTTTTTAATTTTAGTCATCCAACTTGGTGTCAAGTGCTAGTTCATTGTTCTTTTCTTTTGCATTTACCTAATGACTAATATTGAGTCTCTTCATGTGTGCATTGACAATTTGCTTATCTCCTTTTTTTCTTTTTATTTCCATTAATTGCTGTTTTATTGCTGAGTTGTATTGTTATATATTCTTGGCATAAGTCTCTTGCTAGATACAAATTTTCATTGTTGCTGTGTCCTTTATTTCCCTTTATGTTCTATTAATATGGAGTATTGCATTGGTTGGAATTCTTACTATTTCTCAGAGATTTATTTATTTATTTGAGAGAGAGAGGGCAGGGTAAGGTGCAGAGGGAGAGAGAATCTCCAGCAGACTCCCTGCTGAGCACTGAGCTCAATGCAGGGTTTGATCTCAGGACCTTGCAATCATGACCAGAGCCGAAGCCAAGAGCTGGAGGCTTAACTGACTGAGCCACCTAGGCGTCCTAGAATTCCTATGTGAAACCAATCTTATCCTCCTGGGATAAATCTCACCTAGTATTTTCTTAATCCTCTTAAAATGTTGTAGGATTCTTTTTGCTAGAATTTTGAAGATTTTTGTACCTACATTCAGAACAGATAACATAGTACATTTTTAATTATTTTAAAGCACTTTGGAAATGCAAAGTAATATCTACTTTAATGCAGAAATCATCTTGTTTCTAAAGGTAGTTAAATTATGAAGATATTTGAACTCTAAATAATTATAAGATCAGCCAAATATAATAATTAGGAGATCAGCCACATGAGATTGAGGTAATGTATATAATATTTGGTAGAACTTCCATATAAGTGCATCATTAAACCAGAAAGAAAATAAAGAATCTTGTGTACTAAGGTGATTAATCACCACAGATAAAGACTGACTTAAAAAACAAGAAGTATAAGAAATCAAAAGAAAATAATCACAGCAGCTACATATGAAAGAACAGATAAAATAAACTAATGAATAATATGCTAATATTTTCAAAATTTAGATGAAATTCATTAATACCATATGTTACAAAACCTCACTCAATGGGAAATAGAAAATAAGAATAGGGAGGGGGAGGGGAAAAATGAAAATAATAATCTTATAACAATTAAAAAATTATTTAGATTATTAAAAATCATCCCACTAAATAAATAATAGGTCTGGATAATCTTACTAGTAAATTCTACAAAATTTAAGAGACAAGCAATTTCAGTTTTCTAGAAAGTCTTTCAAAGCCTAGAAAGAACAAATATCCTACAAGTAATTGTTGAGATTTGCGTAAAACTGGAACAACAAAAAAAACCCTAAAAAAGTACAGATAATAATTACAAGTCATCACTCATATAAACTAAAGCAAAAAAATTACCATATTAGTAAACTAATCAAGCAACATAATAAAAAAAAAGATTAGCTACCATGGCAAAATTAAACTTGTGCCAGGAATGCAAGGTTAGTTTACCCTTAAAAATCAATTTAATATACTATAGTAAGATAGGTAGAGAGAGAGAGAGAAATAGGAGGAGAGATATAAACATATATAGGTGACCCTTAAAAAATGTGGCGTTTGGGGCACTAACTCCTGCACACTGAAAAATTTGTATATAAATTTTGACTCCTCCAAAACTTAACTATTAATAGCCTACTGCTGACCAGAAGGCTTACTGAAAACATAACCAGTCAATTAACACATATTTTGTATGTTATATATATTATATATTGCATTCTTACAATAAAGTAAGCTAGAAAAAAAGAAAATGCTATTTTTTTTTTAAGATTTTATTTATTTATTTGAGAGACAGAGAAAGTGAGAGAGAGCATGAGAGGAGAGAAGGTTAGAGGAAGAAGCAGATTCCCCATGGAGTTGGGAGCCCAATGTGGGACTCGATCCCTGAACTCAAGGATCATGACCTGAGCCGAAGGCAGTTGCTCAACCAGCTGAGCCACCCAGGTGCCCCAAAAAGAAAATGTTATTAAGAAAATCACAAGGAAGAGAAAACACACTTATAGTACTGTACTATTAAAAAAAAATCCGGGATGCCTGGGTGGCTCAGTTGGTTAAGCAGCTGCCTTCAGCTCGGGTCATGATCCCAGCGTCCTGGCATCGAGTCCCACATTGGGCTCCTTGCTTGGCGGGGAGCCTGCTCCTCTCTCTGCCTCTGCCTGCTTGTGTTCTCTCTCTGTTAAAACAAATAAATAAAAAATCTTAAAAAAAAAAAATCCACATATAAGTGGACCTTCACAGTTCAAAACCATGTTGTTCAAGGGCCAACTGTATATAATATATATAACTAAACAGTATTCATTATAAAACTTCCTGGAAAGCTCAAAGGATATAAATTCCAGAACATAATCTACAAAGTAATCATATAGCAAATATTATAATTAATGATGAAATGTTGTATTCTGCTTAAGTATGAGAAAGATCAAGTATAATACAAGATCATCCAAGTGAACAAAAGGTCAGAAAAAACCTCTTCATCCCATCCTTTTCTTTATTTTTTCACCCTTTTCTTTAAAAACAGAACAAAACAACAAAACTCATACTTTGCAGTGTTTTGTAAATAAAGATTGAATTGCACCCATTTCTAAGAAAGAAAGAAAGAAAGAAAGAAAGAAAGAAAGCAAGCCTCTTCAGGACTCGGTTTCAACTAATATCTTTGACTTCAAAAAGAATACTTACTATGCCAAATTTACTTACTATGCCAAAAAAATACTTACTATGCCAAATTTACAAAAGAAATGTTTTAGAACAGGTTTCATACTCTCGTACATACTACACACTTTGTGAATATAAAGAAGTTTAGAGCCAAACAAAGCAAGTGACTTATAGGGGAGAAGTTATCAGCTTGAGCTCCAATTTTCCAAGTTGACAGACATAACACAATGAAATACTGTCCAGAGAAAAAAAATATTAGAGAAAAATAAAAGGTGACCCAAATTTTATTTCCAGTAAAGATGCCATTCACACATTAAAAAAAAAAAAAAAAAGGAAAATATTTACAAACAGAACTCAGAAACTGGAGACCCTTGGAAAGGGTTCTCCTAGAAAACAAAATAATTATGAAATACAGTCACCCAGTAGTTGAATCAAAAAATAAATAAAAATAGAGAATCCAGGTAAAAGGGCATATAAAAGAATACTGACAGAATAGAATATAAGTGTTATAAATACTGACAATAATGAACATAACAAAATGATACACTCAAGCAGAAAGGTGAGAGGAAATGAGAGTAAAAATTATCTTACCTGTCATAGCAATGGTTATCGATGCTATGTAAAATCACAACATGTAGCAACAAAATTTAAAAACCTCAGAATTCATAATGTTATTCATAAGTTTCTTCCTTTATTTATTTATTTATTTGTTTATTTATTTATTTATTTATTTTTTAGGCGACTGAGCCACCCAGTGCCCCTGGATGAGTGAAACAGTTTTTTTTTTTAAGTTTCTTCCTTTAAATTTGAGACATAATTTAGAAAATATTATTTCTTGTGGTGAACAAGTATTTATAAGGTACCTCTGCACTACTTAATATTTATTCCTTACTCTTTAATTTGCACATATTAGAGTTTTTAACCTTCACTGTGCATCTGAACCACCTAGAAAGCTTTTAAAAGCTGCACACATACAGGCAATACCCCTACAGATTCAGTTTCAGTTGGCCTGGGGTGGGGCATCAGTTTTCATTTTTTTAATTTTCCAAGTGATCACAAAAGGGCATCCAGATTTGAAAACCCACTCTTGTGGATAAAAAAGGAAATGACAAATCTCTCTGGACATTAGGAAAGAATCTGAAAGAACTGCACAGATCTAAGCTACAGAAGAATTTAACATTGGAAAGAGCAGTACCATACAATGATACTTAACATGAGCTTTGGAGGTCAAACTGCTTAGATTCAAAACCCAGCCACATATTTTCCTAGGAAAATAAATTAACTTATTTTCGTTTTCTTGTTAATAATAGTAATAGTTACCATCATGTTCATGTTTTGAGGATTAAATAAACCATATAATGGTTTATTTAATTCTTAGTCCTTTAATTGGCATACTACCAAATAATATGAAAAAGAATAGAGGAAGCCTCATTTAAAATTTAGTTGGGGAAGCCCTGAAGGGGGAATTGATGTATGTTACCACTCATTGCAGCTTGCATAATAAGCATGAAAAAGGAAGCATTTTATCTCTTGCTCTTAAGAAGAAAGAAGGAAGACCCTCTCTGCCCCAGCTATTAATAATGCACCTGTAACCAATGAGAAACCATCTCATTCTCAAACTCTTGTGCCTTTCCTATGAGCTTCTGTTCAAAACAACCCTCCCCAATTTGCACCTAAATCTAATAAAAGTGGAACTTCCCCTTGTCTCTTCATACTTGCCTATGGTTTGTCCAGAACTGCCATTCCTCTGCTATTCCCAAATAAACTCATTTCTCTAACAAAATAACTATTTTATCTATATGGTTAACACCAAACATCCCCCTCTCCTGGATAGTGTAAGTGATCACTGCTTCTCTACCAAGTAAAGAATTAGCCTCAGATATAGTCTTTTTCCCCTCTAAATAAGATTTATTAAGTTACTCATAGAATTACCACTGCCCCTGATAGCATACAATCAAGGTGAATCCCTGTTTCCTTGAATCTGTCCCCAATGTGCTGAGCCAATGCACAAATCCCATAATGTCTTCTATAATATCCTTTACTGTGAGGCATTCCTTGATTCTCCATAATGTATGGTCTTCCTCACTACGATGAGCATTGAAAAGAATTTGTTCAACTACAGGTATGGTCCCAGTGGTCTCTGGCTAGAAGGCACTGTCATTGAGTAGGTATGAATATAAAAGACAGAGAAAGAATGTGGTCTGATTATGAGTGAATTTTTACATCCTCCATTTTGCAGGACATGTGCCTATTGCCTTGGTTCTCCCTGATTTATTGAACCACACTGCTAATCCATTAGAAATGGTTTAAGTTTCTGTTCTCATGTTTTTATCACTGCCTAGCATTTCTCCAAATTTAGTGTTGAGCTTTACACTAATCATGACTTTCTACATATTGACTGACAGTCACCTTCCCAATATAAAACATTCTAAATGTAACATTAAAATATCAGATTATACAATTTCTATTATCTATATGCATTTTAATCTTGCAACATTGATGATAAATTTTTAAGAGTTTATTTATTTGTCAGAGAGAGAGCACAAGCAGGGGGAGTGGGAGAGGAAGAAGCAGACCACCCCCTATCCCCCTGCTGAGCAGGGAGCCTGATGCGGGGCTCGATCCCAGGACCCTGGAATCATGACTTAAGCCAAAGGCAGATACTTAACCAACGGAGCCAACCAGGCACCTTGATGAAAAATATTTAATGCCAAACATTAAAGGGATAATTTAGGACTTCTGGAAAAAACAAAGAGTTCTTTGTAAATAATGACAACTTTCTGATTTAATATGAAGTTGAAAATTAGACATATGTGAAACAACCAATGCATACAAATGTAAGATCTCAACACTACATTAGTTTTAAGAATAGATAGAATTAAAAGGCCAGTACAATTTCCCAATTGTGTAATTAATATTGTTTACTTTAACAAACTATCCCATGATAAATCAGGGGCACCTTTTAGACAGTACATAAAATAAAAGATAAATGTTGCCAAATATATTTATGACTCTACTCCACTAAAAAAAAAATAGAATAAAAACAGTATTTTCCACTCATAAGAATTACAATTTTTACTTCATGAAAAAAAAATGTTGAAATAAGCATCAGTTAAATAATAGATATTATTTTGTAGAACAAAGCTCCTTTGAACAGACAGTTCAAAATGCTCCAATTTGGGGATTTTGTTAAAAGTGCAGTCAAATCAAAGTACTTAGTCCTCTCGGAAATTAAATGTTATGTTACAAAAATGGTCTGTTGCTGTACTTAAAATCACCAGGTGATAACAGGATGAGAAAATTTCCATTAGCAATCAAATGTAGCAGTTGAAGAAAGGGGTCCAAAAGAATACCAAAGAGGATACTTTATCAGAGGCATGATCTACTGAAGAAGAAGCTGTCTCTAAGGTGTAAAAAAAGGTTCATCAGTGAAAAACATTAACGATTGTGTTAATGATGGAGGGCTTAAGCACACACAACACAAAAAGCTAGCAGGAACAAGAGGGTAAGTGTATAAGGGCAAATGTACCTCCTGGCAAGCCCTAAAAAGGTCTCCTACTAACATGCAACAGGTGTTCATTTATTACATGGAAAATGTTTTTTGACTTTCACAACTCTTTGAACAAATCACCGTGTTATGAATTTTAAAACACAGGATGGGTAACTTTTTTATTCTTGTTTCTGTTTTTGTTTGTTTGCTTTTTACCAATGTCTCTCAGCAACTACGTGTAGTTAGGAAACTCCCAAACTTGGACTACCTGGCACCACATACCCTTGAGCAAATTCACAGAAAGTCCAAGGTTAAGAAATCTCAGTCTCAGTGCTAAATTCGGGGTGTGCTGATCAAAAGTATGTGACCTCAGTGACTTCAATCCACAACTTGCTGTGGCCACCAGACCAAATACCTATTTTATCATAGCAGTCACCACCTTGGCCATCTCCCATGACTCTCCAAGGCAAACAGGATGAAGTCCTAAAGCTCCGTCCTGATACTCAAAGCCCTGGATGGGCAGGCCTCTGAACCAAGTGATTCCAACTTTACCACTCCATACTCTCCTTGACAGAGGAAGGCTCGCTCACTTGTCACATCCTTCCTAGTTCCTACATCATTACAAAGAAATTCTAATGAGAAATATATATCAGACCTATCCTGAGGTGAAGGTACTGATAAAGGCCTCAGCAGAGGGGCGCCTGGGTGGCTCGGTGGGTTGAAGCCTCTGCCTTCGGCTCAGGTCATGATCTCAGGGTCCTGGGATCAAGCCCCGCGTTGGGCTCTCTGCTCAGCAAGGGGCCTGCTTCCCCCTCTCTCTCTGCCTGCCTCTCTGCCTACTTGTGATCTCTCTCTCTGCAAAATAAATAAATAAATTCTTTAAAAAAAAAAAAAAAGGCCTCAGCAGAGACATAATATGGAAACCACCTATCGTGTTGACATCCCTGCTCAACTCAACAAGAGTTTCTGGGAAAGCTATAAACAACTAAAAAATTCTTTATTTGTTGCCCCATTGACAATTAACAGATTGTTCATAAAGATGACTCTGCAAGCTGCCAACTGATCGGTTTACCCAAAAAATGTATAAGCAAGTTCCACTGTCCATTCTCTGCAATGTTTTCTCCTTCACTACCAGAAGACAATTTCTTGGGTACAGAATTCTAGGTTAGTATTTTTTTTCTTCTTAACACTTTAAATACTCTACTCTTTTCCTGACTATACAATTTCTGAGACGTTGAATATAATTCTTATCTCAACTGCTCTATAGGCAAAGTGTTTTTCCCCCTCTGGCTACTTTCATCATTCTTTCTCTACATTTGACGTTCTGTAATTTAAGTATAGTATTCCTAGCTATAAAGGTTTTTTTTGGTGTTTATCCTGCTTGGTATTCCCTGATCTTCCTGGATCTGTGGTTTGATGTCTGACATTAATTTGGGGAAATTTTCAGGTACTACTACGTCAAAGGAATCATTATTTAAAGGAGGGGTTCTTCAGAAATACAACTGTGAACAAATACCATTCTGTGAACAATTTAAAAGCACTAGGGAAACCACTTTCTGGGATGCTATAGCTTTAGTATACATCAGAATCATATAGAGGGTTTAATAAAACACAGATTGCTAGGTCCCACCCTCAAGAGTTAATCAATCAAAAGGTTTTGGGTGCAGTCCTACCCTTCTACCCTCCACAGAACCACTGCACCAAGCTGTGAGGATGGTCCAGTTTTACCAATGGAGTGAGTCTAAGTAGAATAAGTATCAACGTTGACAGATAAAAATCTGGGGAAATGAGTATGACTTTTTCTCAGTCCAAGTTAACCAAAGTGAAATCTTTCACAGAGCTTCTCCTCATGGACCTCCATAGTTACTAAGCCCATAGTTACTAAGTGGGCTTAGTATTCAATGTGGAAAGCACCTCCTTACATACATATTTCCTTCTATTACATGTTCAATATGGAAAACAACTCCTTCTATCTCAACCATTCAACCCAACTCTTGCAATTTGTACCGAAAGGTATTGGGTGGCAAGCTAATATATATTCAATTTTCTGTAATAGGATAGAAAAATATATAAAACCTGAATGTGTCTCCATATTCATTCATTTATATACACAAACAGTATTTGATATCTGTTTTCCTCTGGGCACTATTCTTACCTCTGAAAACACACCAGTGAACAACAAAACGGACAAGACTATTCCTGTTAAAAAGCTCACATTCTACTGGAAGAAACAGACTCTCCATTTTATATATATATATAATTTTGGAAAAAATGCCATTGAAAAGAACAGAGCAAGAAAGAGAAAGATGGAAGGATAAGCAATTTTAGAGGGCATTGGGAAATCTTGTCAGATAAAGTGATATTTGAGCAGGGACTTGAATGAAGTGAGAAATGGAATCATGAAGATTAATAGGAAAATAATAGTCCAAGCAGAAGGTAGTAGAGAAAAATGCAAAAGCTTTGTAAAAGCATAAAACTCAGCATTTTTTTTTTAAAAAAAAAGGAAAGAGGCCAGTGCCTGTAATGTGTTATGTTAAAAAATGCAGCAAACTCTTTCAAATTAACTTGGATAGACCATTTTGTTGGTAAAAACAGAACCATAATAATTTTACAACAAATGAATATACTAATTTCTAATATATGTACATATTTTATACTACTTTGGTTAAAGGTCACTCCTCAGTAATCAATGATGTCACTATGTTTGTTGAAGTAATGGCTTCAAGTTAAGAGCAGCCGTAATTCAAAGTCGCATTTTAAGACCATTTAAAAATCATTTAAAAATCTCATTTTTAAATCTTATTTCTGAAGTTTAGATTAAACTCTAAGGGTTTAGTATAAAAAATAAATGTAATGATTTGAACACAAGAAGTATGTATGTACTTGGAAGAGAGGACCCAAATTGAAGCAACAGAAACAACCAGCATGCACAATGTCATCTATCTCACTACAATCAGTGGTTATGACGGAGGAAAAAAATACACTATACTAGCAAATTAGAACTTAAAAAACAAAAACTGAAGGCTCTTAGAATAGAAATTTAGAGAGCCTCATTCCACAAGGACAGAACAAGGGAGTTGCCACCTGAACACTGGAGGTCTCTCTATGAACACCGACTTGTCTCAGTATTTGGACCTAATATGACCAACCTCGCCCCACATTCATGAAGCATTACTGTACTTAGTGATTTCCAACATGACTGTCACAATGACATGAAAGATATTTTCTAGTCAAATTCTACTTGATATCAACTAAGTACATACAAGGTTTGAGCGTGTCACCTAAAATTTAATATTTTATAGGGCTGAAAATATCAGCAATGACATTAAAACTATCTTTTGTAGAGCATCCCTATATAATTTTTATCACTCATTCTTCAAAATGCATTAAAGAAGCATCTTTTATTATTTCCATTTTACATATAAGGAAACTGATCTTGAAGATATTAAGAGATCCTTTTTGCAGAAAAGAGTCAGGTCTAAAATCCATAGCTTCTGAGTCTAATTCTACATTATCACACTAAAATTAGTAATAATTTATTTAAAGAAAAAGATTCTCACCGTGGTGACAGTTTTTCCATATAATACGTCGGGCATTCTCATAATTTGTGTTCATCCAACTGAGCAGAATTCTTTCAGAATTAGAATATATGTTGCTGGATAAAAAACAAGGATTGACTTTTGGTGAATTCTGCACATGTATGGGTGGTAGGTTATTGCTGCAATGTGGTACAACCCGGGATAGTACCAGAACCTGAAATTGGGAAAAAGAGGGAAACTTCATTAGACCTTAATGGCGAAAATAAAAATCAATATTTGAAGAGTAAGTAAAGGAAGGTATCAGTATTTTCTGGTCAAATGCATCCATAGAGTAAAAGAAATCAGAAGACCCCCCCTGCAATAAAGATGAAAGTCAGAGTACATGCAGTAACAACTCGCCTATCCAAATCTCAGCTGTTTGAAATCCTCGTGGAAGTGGACCAGCAAGCACATAATGCATATGTACATATTCTGAGCTACAATCTGTGATGTCTCAAAGTCTGCAAGCAAACGTTCTCCCACTTAATTTAAGTACCATTTAGAAGAGAAAGAGGCCTGTAGAGTCCTGTGGTAACCACGGCACTGGATACCAAGGCAATATTAACTGTTTCAAACATAAACTGAATTCTAATTAAGACATAAGAAGGTCTACATCTATTCCTTCATTCAATTACTATGTACTGAGTGCATGAGACGAAACTAGTTACTGTGCTTGGAAATAGGTACATGACAGTGAAACGATGCAATCCCTAGCTAAAGTATATTTAAAAAGATATTTAATCCTAAAAAAAAAAAAGATATTTAATCCTAAATGGTTGAATTACAAAATATTTAAAAAGGTAAGGTGTAAAAGGTAGAACAACAATTTAAAACATGCTACCAAAGTTCACTCCTTTTCCCAAGTTTCCAAGAACGAGGTTATACCATAACTGTGTTTGTCAGTGTTTTTGCTTGATCCAAAAAATCAAGTTGTTATTCTACCAGAAAATGGCTCTTATATTTTTAGACTAAGTTCAAAGAAAATAATATTTCAAAAGTAATTATTGGTCTCATAATGAATAAATGGAACAGCAATGAAAAAAATGTCATGTACTTCCCCATCAAAAAACTGAATAACGGGCGCCTGGGTGGCGCAGTTGGTTAAGCAACTGCCTTCGGCTCAGGTCATGATCCCGGAGTCCCGGGATCGAGTCCCACATCGGGCTCCCAGCTCCATGGGGAGTCCGCTTCTCACTCTGACCTTCTCCCTTCTCCCTTCTCCCTTCTCATGCTCTCTCTCACTCTCTCTCTTTCCTAATAAATAAATAAATAAAATCTTTAAAAAAAAAAACTGAATAACATGTAGATCGTAACATGAGGTGAAATTTTAATTTGATTAATCTGTTGCAATTTCACAGATTGCTCTAAACTGTGTATAAGTCATTGCAGTAAATCTTAACTCAAAATGTATCTCAAAAAGGCACAATTAATTTAAGTAGGAATTAGAAAAAGTCAGATCAAATTTTTAGAAGCTTATGTTTCCTTTGATCAGATTAAGTAGAAGAATATAACAAATATTGCTCAAACATACCATAAATGTTTATCACCCTCACAAAATTTCTTGAAATCCTTTAAGTCTAAATATTATCAAAATCACAAATTTGTTGTAAAGAGAATATAATTTAAGTTCATAAAGTAAGAATTTTTAAAAAGCAAAATAGAGAAAGAAAATATAAAAAGAAGTATTCGAGCTTGCTCATCAACAGGCCCTATCGAAGAGGACCATCTGGAAGTGATCTAGGGGTGAAGACAGAAACTTCAGTGAAGACAGGAGGTAGCGGGCGCCTGAGTGGCTCAGTCAGTTAAGCAGCTGCCTTCCACTTGGGTCATGATCTAGGGGTCCTGGAATCGAGCCCCACAGCGGGCTCCCTGTTCAGCAGAGAGTCTGCTTCTCCCTCTGCTCTTCCCCCTGCTCATAATCTCTTACTTGCTTGCTCTCGTACTCATGCGCGCTCTCTTTCAAATAATTAAATCTTAAAAAAAAGACAGGAGGTATAGAGAAAGCTCCAAGAAGGGACTGAATCTATAAGAGAGTTTCCTGGTGGTGGAAGGCACAGCTGCAATCAGACCTCAGCTCTAAGGCATAGCACACATCATCGAAGGGGATCACTAGAGTGGTTGCAGGAAACCTAAGATGCACCTGCTCCTGATTCAAAGATTCAGCCCTGCAAGCCCAGAGATCTCTTTCCCTTGGCTTCTCACTCCTACTACCCATAGGGGCTCCTGGCTCCTTAATCATCTCTTATCAGATCTCCTTCCTTCTCAGTCTATACACTAGTTTTTCTCAGATCCATCATCACTACTTCAAAGAGCAAAGGGATGACATTCTAAATGAGAACACTGCAGTGTCCTACCACGTGTCTAAAAGTTCTTGCATCTACACTAACTTTTCTTCCTTCCCTACAGCCACAATGGGTGAGCTATCCCTTCTCTTGCACTAGGTACCAAACCTACTCATCTTTGGGACAGTCCTGCCTCAGTTGCCGTTTACAGCTTTTGGATCTTTAACCTCTCCCTTCTCACCAGTTCCTTTTCAACAATATCAAAACTGCTCACTTATACTCAGCTTTTAGAGAGCTCTCCCAAACTTGGATTCCCCGATTCTTTTACCTGTTCGCTCTACCAGTTACAACTCATGAGTTTTCTACCTATTGTCTCCACTTTTATTCCTTTTGCTCATTAAACCAAAGCCCACCTAATAACCTTCCACCAATTCATCACTACCCTCACACCCTGAAAGTGCCTTTGGCATCTTTGTAGTCCAATACAAAAGGGAATTTTTAATCATTATTTTACGCAACCTCTCAATTTCATCTGATAACACCTCCATCTCAAAGGCTTTCTTTCCTCCTTGTTCATGGTACCATAAGGTGTTACTGCTATCTTTTTGCCTCTTTTGAGCTCATTTGCAGGATTCTCTTCCCTTACCTATTTAAATACCGGATTTCTATGATACTGGGTTTCTAACCTATGCCCTCTTTTCTTTTTTTTTTTTTTTTTAAGATTTTATTTATTTATTTGACAGAGAGACAGCAAGAGAGGGAACACGAGCACGGGGAGTGGGAGAGAGACAAGCAGTCTTCCTGCTGAGAGGGAGCCCGATGCAGGGCTCGATCCCTGGACCCTGGGATCATGACCTGAGCCGAAAGCAGATGCTTAACCGAGCCACCCAGGTGCCCTGAGGCCATCTTTTCTTTAAAGTTTGTAGGTGTGTTTCTCCCAATTTTATCTCCCAAAGACCAATAAATATACATGAAGAAACCACAAAAACTACCAATTGTTGTGATTAAAAAATAAAAAAATCCAACACAATATTTAGAACATTATGTTAGTAGTAGTAATGACAGTAATTACAGCTTCATATCAGTGAGATGAATGATACTGTTAGTGTCTTTATCAAAGTATCTACATTTACCTAGATGATGAATATACTGAGTTCTGTATCACTTCATATGTTCAGTAATTTCTTTTCTTCCTCTCTCATTTCACTAAATGAGAAAAGCTTACCTCATATTTACAGGTTAACAGAATAGATGCTCAGTTTGATTGTTATAAATAATCAGGCCCAACACAAAGCCAGAAATTACAGAGATTTGTTTTAATTAAAATCTACTTCATCTACTTTCAGATATCAATCAAATGCTAAGCTGCTTGATGAGCCAATCACACTTTAAAGCCAAAGGTAAAAACACCCAACTTGGGAAATAGCATTAAAGATAATAGTACTCTACTCTTCAGTGGCATTCGGCTTTGGGAAAAGTTTCTTTGGCTTCCATTGCCAGGAGCTCAAAACACTAAACAGTGTCTTTGTGCAAATTAGAAAGTGGCACACTCTCTGAGAAACTGTTATTCTGATGGTACCTTTATTTAAAATAAAAGCCCTCCACCCCGTCCCACTAATTTGTTGAGACACAGCTTCCAATAGTATCCATAGTCTTAGTGAGGAACATGTAGGCTGGATTTCAGCTCCCAATGATCAGCTCAGCTGTGCAGAAACTACATGATCATATTCAGTTTTTCTTTTTTTTTATAAAGATTTTATTTATTTATTTGATACAGAGAGAGAGACAGAGAGAAAGAGAGAGAGAGATCACAAGTAGGCAGAGAGGCAGGCAGAGAGAGAGGGAAGCAGGCTCCCTGCTGGGCAGAAAGCCCGATGCTGGGCTCGATCCCAGGACCCAGAGATCATGACTTGAGCAGAAGGCAGAGGCTTTTAACCCACTGAGCCACCAAGGCGCTGCCCCCATATTCAGTTTTTCTGTCCATTCAACAATTCAAGACATTTTTTTCCCAACAAATCTTGGGAAAAAGCCAAACTTTTGATGCTTTAGTGTTTTGTAACACATTAAAAATCATGATATTCAAATCCTATAAGTATATGTCCAAGACATGGAAAACATTACCTGATGGATATTTGAGCTAGCCACTTAAAATGAAATGATAAATAAAGAAAAACATCACTGCTAGGAACACACTATTTTTAATCTCACTTTTGTTGGAAAAATGCATGTGAGAATGACCTTCTCTTCATAACCAGCCCATCTAAAAACTGGAAATAAAGATCCTGAATTTACAGAGATCACAATGCAATTAGGTAACTCAGTAGCCTTACTTTGACAGTATTTACATTTTTTTCTATTTAACGATGAACTCAAAACAGAAGCATATTTTTAATCACCTACATTCCCGTATGAATAATGGTTCATTTGCAACACCCTTTTTTGTGACCAATGGCTAATTGTCTATTAATATCTACCACCAACTGTTTTTCTCCAGGTTATGTTACAAATTAATCTTAAATTAATGACAAAGAATTATTCTTCCAAGAGCATGGGCTTTCACTGATAAAGAGAATAAAATGTCATCATATATTTCTTTCTTTCACATATACTTATCACATGCATGCAAATGTGTTAATACATTCCCTTAGATCCAATCAAAGCATGCACTATTTGCTATCACTTGTGAGAATAACTATTTCCACAATGCATGCCACTGACATAAGGGGACAGCCTGCAAAGCCATTTAATAAAAGAATTTCACCGATTTTACTTTCTTTCCAATCATGTTTTATTGAAGCTCATTTTAAATGTTCCTTATGGGACACTTCAGGGGCATAGTCGGTTAAGCACCTGACTCTTGGTTTTGGCTCAGATTGTGATCTCAGGGTGGTGAAATCAAGCCACGTGTTGTGCTCCACACTCAGCGAGGAGTCTTCTTGAGTTTCTCCCTCTACCTCTGCCCCTCCACCTCACTCTCTATCTTCCTAAAATAAATAAATTTTTAAAAACAAACTAAATAAATAAATATTACTCACAAATATAATACCTTGTACTGTCTTTACTTGTCTTCTACAGAGGCATGAAATTCTAAAGTAATGCCTCAGTAGAACTGGTGTCTTGTCTACCTTTAGCAGCAAATACTCCAATTTTATAACAGAGATTTTGAATTGGTTTGGGGAAAATGTATTTAATTAACCAGAAAGGTCACTGCTCTTCGATTAAAAATATCAAAATATTTGACACAATTGTGCCACTATTTTAAAAAAGCCTTATGACCAACAATACACTGGGAACAAATGAATAAAGTTTACCTAAACTTATTATTCAGATATTTATCATTGATCATCTTTTTCTTGTCTAGATTCTTCAGTAAAAATATCACATTCACCTCTTTCAGCACATACAGATTCATGCTTTATATCCACATGAAAGCCCTCTTTATATTTAACATTTAAAAGAGCATTCTGAATTTGAGTGTTTGTTATTGTTTTTATTGTTTTTCATCTCTCCTGTTATGTCAGTGACCCATTTTTTAGCCATCAATTCATTTTTGTGAATTGGGAATATAATGCAAGAAAACAGCAACAATTAAAGATGAAATTTAACAAGCAAAAATAACCAAATGACACAAAATCAAATTGGATGAAACAAGCTATATCCTTTATCCAAACTATTAGCCAAGAAGAACTGACAAAGGCAGTCCTAGAGGGCACACATGACCTCTAAGAATGAGAAAATGAATACCTAAAGGGATCTGTGTGAAAATCATCATATTCTTTCCAACCTGTGAAACTCGTCTCAACATTGCTCGGTTTCGCAAGAGAAATTGCCAATATGCTTCTGATTTAATAGAGCTCTTGGAGCTACCCATGCTTTAGACACAATACATGGAGAAATACAGCTCTTCAGATGACCTAACTGTGCAATCTTATCTATTGCTATGACTTTATCATGGAATCAGTATAGAATCTCAAACATGTGCTGCCACCCAGATCTCTTCCCTGATTGAAGGATATACCCACCTGGTAATGACACAACCAAAATTAATTTATTATGCCTTCTTACCCTATCTTATCCTCTGCCCCCAACAAAATCCTATTATTATCCCTTGTCTTGTTATTTCAGTGACTAGGATCAAATTCCAATCAGTCACTCCAGCATGACCCACTGTCATCTTTTACCTCTTTTTCTCCTTCACCCACTGAGATCTAGTTATTCACCAAGTCATTCTGAATTCTATTCCTAATATTTAGGAAAGCTGCCCCTTTCTCATCTTTCCCACTACCACCAGTATTTCTAGCACCAAGCACTACCTCTCCAAACAGCTGCCACATCGTACCAGAGTAATTTCTCCAGGATGCAAATGGAGAATGTTTAAAATCCTTCAGGAGCTCTGTACTGATCCTGGGCTAAAGTCCATAAAGTTCAGATTCCTTGGTTTGGCTTATGAAGTCAACCATGCTCTAACTTGTGACTGGGATCACAGTCCACCCCTCCTAACCCCAGTCATAGTGTGCTACTTCCTTGGAACATAACATGTTGTATCTAACCTCAGGCATTTCCACATTGAACTCCCTTTGTCTTGACAAATGTTATTGTCTTCTTCCCAATAAAACTCATTTACTACCTCTTTCTCAAAAATTATACTCTTTCCTTCTCTCTCTAACCTATGCTCCACTGTTGTACCTTGTCTGAAAAACTCCTAGTTATTTCTCAGGGTAAGGTCGAATTGATTTGTTTCCTGGAAACCTTCCCGAAGGCACAGAAAAGGTAGGCTCCTCTCTATGTGCATTCACCATTAGTTCTTTGGGGTTACCTTAACATAGCATTTGTCATAGTTCCTTGTAATTTGATATGAGTAGTTACTTATATACTCTAGGACACAAAGTCCTGGAAGAGAAAGACTATATCAAGTTTACTCTTAAGCCCCCAGAGTCTAGTACAGTGTCTGCACCATAATAGTCATTAAGTAAATTTACTCAACAAATATTTGTTGAGCATATACTATGTAGCTGACACACTACAAATTCTGAGTTTACAAGTAATACTTGGTTTTTAAATTCATAGACTTATAGGTTGGGAAAGAGATTAGATGACATAAACATATCCATCAATGCACACATGAATGAAGACATGAATGAGTGAATAAAGCCCACAAACCAAAATTACGACTACTTTGTCCATTGAGTAGGGCATTCGCTGCCCTTTTGTTTTAGAGTTGCTCCCCCCTATCAGTGGGCAAAATCATAGATGATACAGCCTGGAATTAAGAAAGAAAAGAAGAAAATGTCTTTTCGCAAATCTAAGTTTGGCTGAAGAGTCACTAATACCTTCATACATTCTTCAGGGCATTATTCAAGAAAAAACGGGCTTCCCCCCCCCCCCTTGACATCTGGCAAAAAAAAAGGCAGGGCAGGCTGATGGAAGAAGAGGAAAGAAGAAGTAGAAATTAAGCACTAGAAGGAACTCTCTAGAGGGTAGGATGGGTAGCTGGCTGCAGTAGAGGAAAGGCTACCAGAGAGCAGCAAGGGGGCCTTGGGCTTCTGGGCCCCAGCAAAGAACAAGCAAGAGATAAGCTTTATCTACATTGGATGGCTTTATATGGCTAAAATCAGGTGATCTGGGGGGACAGTATGCATGCCTGTGGACCTTTGTTTCTTCATGTCTAAATTGGACATTACTGCTTGTGAAGATTAAATAAGCTCACATTTAAAAAGCCTCTCGGGGCACCTGGGTAGCTCAGTGGGTTAAAGCCTCTGCCTTCGGCTCAGGTCATGATCTCAGGGTCCGGCGATCAGCCCTGCATCGGGTTCTCTGCTCAGCAGGGAACCTGCTTCCCCCTCTCTCTCTGCCTGCCTCTCTGCCTACTTGTGATCTCTCTCTCTCTTTCTGTCAAATAAATAAATAAAAATCTTTAAAAAAAAGTTAAAAAGCCTCAACTGGCAAAGAGTCTGACATAAACTACACACTGTTTAGTTACCAATTTTGTCCTTTCTTTTCAGTGACTAATTGGTACTTTTAACTTCTCCCTCATTTTAACTCTGTTGTCCCACAGCTCACTCTACCTGTGCTTTCAATGTGTGAAAACAGAGCAAAAGCCTCCACGGGTCTTAGTGGGGAAGATCTGTAGTGCCACATTTAGAACCCTAGGGAATAATTCTCAGTAATGAAACCAGCACTTGTTTATGCAATAAAGGGGCAGGATGTGAAGGTATAATTTTATGCTGTGTTAATCTACCTACACATGCAATTTGGCATGGAGTAAACTGGAGAGTTTCATCAAAACCTGGTCTCGCCTACTGATATGTCAGTCCTAGTGAATATCTCCCCAGAAAAACATTTATAGCAAGAGTCTAGTATGTAGTACAGGTAGAAACCATACTTTTCACTATCACCAACTCTTTAATCCTTCCTTTTAGTGCCAGAATATGACTGGTAGCTACCTATTTTAGGCACTACATTTCTCAATATCCCCTACAGAGAGGTACAACCATATGACTAAACCCCGCCCAAAGGAAATGATGCATTTTTTCGGTGACATCCTTAAACAGTTTTTACTTTTCCTCTACTACTCCTTCCTTGTTCTGAGAGACTATCCAGAGATGAAAGCCCAGGACTAACAGTGGAAGACACACCCCACTGTCTCAAAACCACTTATTTCTCAACAGTTGTGAGAAAGAAAAATAAAAACTCTATCTTATTTGAGCCACTGTATTTTTTAATTGTTTAATCAGCAGCATCAACTGTACCTTAACTAATACACTATTTGGGTAAATCAATCAAAACAACCAGCAGTGAACAAAAGTGGAAATGTTACCTTGTATATCTGAAGGAATACATCTGTCCATGCCCGTTTACTCCAGGCTTCAAACTGAGTCATATCTATAACAATAGAGGGCTTTTCCTTAGGTATACAGGAACATGCAGGTGAGGTATTAGTGAAAGAATTTAAGAAATAAAATATTTCAACATTAATTAAAATGCAAGGCAAATATAAGTTCCAAGTTTTAACTACTTAGCATGTTTTTTTTCCTTTTTACAAACTTTTGCATGCCTTATCTATACATTCATCAAGATCTCTAATTCCCCATGTGCCAGTAACAGAAACTATCAACAGAGGTAACTTTCTGGAGTACATAGCCCCTTACTGAGGTCACAGATGTATCCATTCGATGTACCTACTAGCTTATTCTGTGGCGGAAGTGGCAGAATAAGATGCAAAGTTATTCTGAACTCTGAGGACCAAAAAGAAACACGTCCTTTGCATAAGCCACTGGAACTAAGCAGAGTGTCAAAGGATAGGCCCCTGCGGGCCCCTGGGTGGCTCAGATGGTTGAGCGTCAAGAGTCATGATCTTGGGAGTTGTAGGGTCAAAGCCCATGTCAGGCTCTACACTCAGCACGGAGTCTGCTTGAGATTCTCTCCCTCCCTCCCCCTCTGTCCCTCCCCTCCACTCTTGCACACACTCCCTCCCTCTCTCTCAAGTTAATAAATCTAAAAAAGAAAAAAAAAAAAAAAGGACAAGCCCGTGGTTCTCCTGTTCATGTCATGTGGTGAGTAGAGTAACAGAGCCATGACTAAAGTAGAGTTGCCTCAAAGCCTGAAGGCTTCTCCAAGCAATTCTCCTTTTCAATAGATTTCCATAAAATGAACTGTATACTTTGAAAAAACTAGACATATCTTGCTAATTTCTGCCTATTCTGCCCTTTAACTAAAGAAAGGATGTGGCAAGTGGTGGGAAAATTAAACCAGTATTTTCCTTGAAAGATACATATTCTAAAAATTTACATTAAAAAACATTTACATAAGTACACATAATCCATCATTTCTAGATCCTATAAAAGAAGCAATTATCTATATATTTAAGAAAGCCATGTAATAATTTCTACATACCATAGGGGCCAAGGGCAGGCTGCCCCAAGATGGGTCGCTTTGGCACAAAGGGAGCTGGTTGAAGGGGTTTGGGACAGGTCCCTCCAAAACATGCCACTTTGGCATGTGGCCTATTTTCAGCTGAAGGCAACTGAGACCCTCTGGGCTTAAGAGAAACTTTTGACCCTCCCTTAACTCACAGAAGAATCTAAAATGGTAGGGGGTGGGGGGAAGGGTCTTTCCCAGAAAAAGCTTTATTAGCAGAGATAAATTTTATCTGAGTGACCCATCTGCATAGCAGGACAAACATCTAATTACCAAACATCTGCTCTTCTTAGTACCCTGTGAGGTATATTCCTTCCCTCTGAAGTCCCACACTCCTCCTACCCCTTCTCCTTAGTTCAGAATGACATATATACCTCATTTTGCCTATCTTTGGAATTTCCAGGTCTGTGCTGATTCCCCTTACATAAGCTATTACATTTGCTTTTCTCCTGTTAACCTGTCTCATGTCAATTTGATTCTTAGTCTAGCTGGAAGGACCTTGAAGGGGACAGGATATTCTTGCTCCCTGACAACAGGAACTCCACAAAGATTTTTAGACAGATATAAAAATGTGTGTGTATGACTGTGTGTGTATATATATATACATATCTACAGATATGTTACATATCTGTACATATCTACACATATGATACATATCTACAGATATGTATATATATATACATTTATTTATACACGCACATATAAATAAGCTGCCCCAAGAGGTATAATCCATAGGACATTTCAGAAATAAAAATATCAAGATTTTTACAATGAAATCTTCTAACAAAGACCAAAGATCAGTCAATTCAGTAACTGTGCAGATTGTCCCCTAGAAATTGTACTCTCTTACTGTAATTTCAATCCACTTTTTATAATCTTCTGGTTCAAGTAGAAATTCTGGCAGTACATGAGAAATACATGCTCCTTGAGCTCTAAAATCAAAAAAGAAAAATCCAAATTATTATAGTATAATACTCACAGTTTATATATCACCTGTATTTGAACTTCAACTAAATTATTTCAATATCATAGTTTATATGTGTATTAAATTTTAATTTTTAAATTTAAAATTTATGTAATTAGCTTTAACACTTCCCTTAACAATGAAATGTGTATATGATGTTTCCTTTAGAGAATTAATAATGAGAAAGAAGTTACTAAGTGCCTATTATCAGCCACATTTATCCTTATATGATAACAGAATATAGAATTATATGACTTTGCTAACCATTTTATTGTTGTGTAACATTAAAAAATTGAAAAGTATCTGGAAAAACTCTGAATACAATAAACCATCTAACAGATCATTAGTACCCAATGCTCAGTGAATGCCTATCACAACACACGGGTGAATATAGAAAACTCCCAATATAACATAATCCATCACCTATTTTTCCAAGAATATCCAAAAATTCTGGCCTCTGTGATCATATAAACTTGAAGTAGTATATCTGATGCGGCATATATCTGTTATTTTATACATTTAAAAGCATATATATTCATAAATATATAATTTATCACATTCAAGATTATATTTTTTGTTGTCATATTTCTTGAATGATTTTTTAAAGATATATTTGAAAGAGAGAGAGAGAGAGAGAGCGAGTAGGGAATAAGAGGCAAGAGAGGAAGAGGGAGAGAGAGTGTCTTAAGCAGGCTCCATGCTGAGTGTAGAGCCTGATACGGGACTCTGATCTTACAACCCTGAGATCATGACCTGAGTCAAAATCAAGAATCAGTTGCTCAACTAACTGAGCCACTCAGGCACTCCTTGAAATATATTTTTTTAAGATTTTATTTATTTATTTGAGATACAGAGAAAGTGAGAGAGAGCATGAGAGGAGAGAAGGTCAGAGGAAGAAGCAGACTCCCCGTGGAGCCGGGAACCTGATGTGGGACTCGATCCCGGAACTCAAGGATCAGGACCTGAGCCGAAGGCAGTCACTCAACCAACTGAGCCACCCAGGCACCCACCCCTTGAAATATTTTTATTCAAAGTCTTCATATGCACATCTATCACCACCAGAACTACTTTCATATAGTTTAACAGTTTTGGCAGAAGTGTTTCCTAGCAAGGATTTAAACATTTAGGTTGAACTCATTTATCGAGCATAGAATGCCACTCCCCACAAGCATTTATCAGAGAATATCATATCTAGTTCTCAACTCTGTAGACATTTTGAAGTCCTATCACTACTGAAAAGTGAGAAAAAGAAAAGGCAAAAAAGAGCCTCAACATAATTCTGAAAGCTCAAACCTTGAAGGTAGCATAATGAATGAGAAAAAAGAAATGAGGAAGGGAACCCTTGTGGGGGTAGAAGCAGGGAGCAGAGTTCTAGAATTGTTAAGTTTAAGTTGGCCATGGGCCAGTGGAAGCTGGTGTAAGAAATCATGCTGCATACATAAAGCTCCTTTGTTTAAAAGTCAAATATCATCCCTTCTCTTTGATTTTCATGTATTTCCCATCTGCATCTACATTAGTCCTATGAATCTTCACTAAACTGGAATTCTTACAGATTTAAATAATATCTAATTTTAATGGAACACTACTCCTTTACAGGAGTAGCTGAACCCTAAAAGCATTTGTAAGAACTCAAATGAGATAATGGTCCATTAAGTTGAAATCCTAGAGGTAAAACAAAGACAGCTCAGAGACATATATAGAAACTGGAATACTTCCTTGCATCCAAAGCAAATATCGGATTTCAGAAGGAAATAATCACTTCTATTACATGCTACTGAAAGCCTAAGAAAAATTATCAGGGAAGCATTAAACTGAAAGCTTCTTGAAGAAGGAGACCACATGGTATTCATTTGAGTATTCCATAGTGCCCAGCAGAGAATAGGCCCTCAGTAAAATGTTGAGGATGAAAAATGAATTTTTTGCATTATTAAAGACAACAGGCCCCAAATGGAGTCACTTATGCTAAGCTCCATGTCACCAACTTCATTATGATTTTAATCTCATTATGATTTTGGCTCTCCCAGAAATGGAATCTTAAGCCAATTAATCAGGAATCACCTGAGCAGCATTAGTTAGGTAATCTGCCTGACAGATCCCTACCATCCCTCCTAGAGAAAGTAACTTTGCAATAACCAATCTGCTTCTGTGCTGTAAGAGTAGAAAACTTTTCCCTCCTTACCTTCTAAGTTTTTTACTAGCCCGATAATCAAATTGACATAAAACAGATTAAGAGGGAAAAACAAACAAACAAACAAGATTTAAGTACATACCTTATGGGAGCCTCACAAAGTCATAAAGATTGAGAGGCAGTCAGGCAGTTGAGGCTAAGGAGAAGGGGGTAGGGCTCTGGGTCTTCAAAGAGGAGGAAGACAATTCACAGGAATATGAGAAGAGCAAATGTTTGGTAAACAATCATTTGCCATGCCAGGTAGTTAAGTCTTTCTGTTATGAAAAGTTATCTCCGGTAATAGCACTCTTCTGTGCTGGTATACTTTGGTATAGGCCCCTGTGTAAATTCTTATAGGTAGTTAAGGGAGAGGTAAAAAGCTTTTCCTGAGTCTGCTGGGTCTCAATTGCCTTCAGCTCAAAACAATCCCCAGGCCAAAGTGGCACATCTTGGGATAGCATATACTGCTCCTCCTATCCTCTAAGTACAACTTCCTTGTTTTTGCTTCTTTCTGACTATAAAATCTCTTGCCTTGTACAGCTCTTTGGAGCTTCTTTCTATCTGCTAGATTGGATGCTGCCCAATTCCCAAATTGCTGAATAAAACTGATAAGAGATTTAAAATTTACTCAGGTGAATTATGTTCTTTCACAGCATTTTACAGACACCGTTATCAAGTGAAAGGTAGCAGAATATTCCACCCCAAAATATACCTTTTTGGAACACCAATTATTTTGAGAAACTGCAGAACAGGAGCTCTAAAAACAAAGTAGATGTCACCCTTTTGTAAGGAAAACATACATTTATAAAGGAAATTTACATTAGAAAAGGGGCCCCACTAGGAAGAACTCTACTTCCAGGATATAACTTTTTCACCTGAGAGATTTATCTGTGTGATAGGGTAACGTTTGTGTAACAAATATTTCCTCTCACCTTTTCTGAATTACCTCTTCCCTGTTTTGGCCCCTTCTCTCTTTAAAGCCCTAAATTCCTATCCTTTTCCTTAGCTCAGGATGGTATAGAATCCTCATCTTTTGGCTGTCTTTTGAGTCTCAAATCTTTGTGAGGCCACTGTACTTACATACATAATCAATTTTTTTCCTCCTGTCTTTTTATTATAGGGTGGAGGGGGGTAGGTCTCAGCTAAGAACCTAGAAGGGTAGAGAGGAAATAATTTTTCCTCTCCTACATGAGACTTGTTTTCTTCATTTTGAATTTATCTTAAGACCTAACTTCATCAATCCCTAAGACAGTATAATCATAAATAAATCATAAATAAATAAATTCTCTTTTGTCAATAGATTTTATGTCTGCTCAGTAGTTTTACAGAGTTGAGTTTCCTAATTCATTTAATTGCACTTTTACATGCTAGTTTTTTCATTTGCATATTTCTTCTAGGTTTACACTAAGTAGAACAAAATAAAATTAGATGTAATGAGTTATTAAATCCTCAACTTGATCTCCAAAGATTTTTGAATTTCTCATTTATTGCACAAAATCAATATAATTTCATTTGTGTAAAAGTCCTTATCCACTGGCATCGAATTCCAATGTGAGAGCTAATAACATTTATGATTACTTTGAATTTAATACATTTATTTCCATGAAGAAACATGCATGTATCTTGGATTAATGACCCAAATTTAATAATCATATTGCCACATTCAAATATTGATGAATTTTTATCAGAGCCAACATTCAAATATTGCTGAATTTTATCATAGCCAACATATCCTGATAGGCATGTATTTGCTGATAAAAGAACAATAAATTTGAATGGCTTGGCATTAATTCCAAAATCATTCTTCCATACTTGCAAACTCACACCATAAAATGTCAAAACAGAAACCACCCATGTTAATGTCAACACTACTGGGACCTATACCAACAAAAGTGCTACAAGAATAACATGACAATTCCAAGTAATCGAATTTAATGATGCTATCAGAAAACTGTCTCATTTCTATAATGCGCAAACAACAAAGATTTATTTAAGTGTCTGAAACTTTTTCTTCAGTTCACAGTTAATATTTCATTAGATATTAAAACACTACTTTCTTTTGAAATAATAATTATAACTACAGACTTCCAAAAGATAAGATATAAACACAACTTTTTAAAATAGAAATGGCATTAGAATGTTTGCCTTAATGAATTAAACCATTTACTTTAATAAGTCAATCATCAAGGATCAAGAGTAGGACATGGTAAAATTAAAACAAAAGTTATGTGCTTTCTATTTTAAAATTATAAAAACTTTTTAAAAGTTCCTATTTTATCTAATAAAGATACACTTGATAAACACTGGTTTTCTGGTCATTTTGTGTCAATAAAACTTTTCTTTCTAATAGAACAACAGACTTTTAAGATATTCTATTTCAGTGATGATGATATCACAAAAATTAGTTTTCAGTATATCACTAATAGCTACCATATTGGAGAAACTTAAGGAAACATTTTAGCATATGAAAGCCATAGGTCATAGTTTATTGCCTTTAAATTCATCATCATCATATACTGTTATATAATACATACTTTATTATTTTGAATTCTATTATCAACTACATTTGGGAATTATCAACTTTACAGACATTGAAAATGAAACTTAACCAGATTAACTTGTGCAACGTCCCAGGAGTACAGAAGAGCTACCATTTAAGCCTGCATCTACCTAATTCAAAAGCCATGTTCCTTTACCAAAATTCAGTGAATTCTTCCAGAATCATTCTTAGACTGCTGCTTAAAAATATTTTCATTTTTAGGGTGCCTGGGTGGCTCAGGTGGTTGAGCAACTGCCTTGGGCTCAGGTTATGATCCCTGAATTCCGGGATCGAGTCCCACATCAGGCTCCTGGCTCCACGGGGAATCTGCTTCTTCCTCTAACCTTCTCTCCTCTCATGCCCTCTCTCACTTCTTCTGTCTCTCAAATAAATAAATAAAATCCTTTTTAAAATGAATAAATAAATAAATAATAAAATAAAATATTTTCATGCTTAGATGCAATTCCCTTATATAAGATACCATAATGGTCATGTGTAAGTAAGAAGGGTATAAAGTTTTTAAAGATAAAAGAAATGAAATCACAAATGGAATTAAATTTAAGTATAAAGGGAAGTGAGTTGGTTTCCTAAGTGTATTTATTTTTGTGAATGAAAAATTTATTTAAAAATCAATGGTACTGGGGCATCTGGGTGGCTCAGTGGGTTAAGCCTCTGCCTTTGGCTCAGGTCCTGATCTCAGGGTCCTGGGATCGAGCCCCGCATCGGGCTCTCTGCTCAGTAGGGAGCCTGCTTCCCCCCCCCCCGCCTGTCTCTTTGTCTACTTGTGATCTCTCTCTCTCTCTCTGTCAAATAATAAATAAAATCTTTCAAAAAACAAAATCAATGGTACCGGGGCACCTGGGTGGCTTATTCGGTTAAGCATCTGCCTTCGGCTCAGGTCATGGTCTTAGGGTCCTCAGACCAAGCCCTGCATGAGGCTCCCTGCTCAGCAGAGACTCTCCTTCTCTCTCTCCCTCTGTCCCTCCTCCCACTCATGCTCTCTTTCTCCCAAATAAATAAATAACATCTTAAAAAAAAATCGAAAGTATTAGAAAGTAAGAGTTATAACAGTTTCACATTATGTGATATCCTACATTATAGTTCCAATGCGGGATACACGGTTTTTTGTTCTGCTGCTGTTTTAGTTTTATATTATGGAAATTACCAATCAAAAATTTTATTTTTTCAGTGAAAGTTAATTACATCATAAAAATGATTATTGGTTATAAATAAATGAAATTAGATCAAAGGATATTAGGCACTGGGTTAATCTGCTTGGTCTGTCATAACAGAATACCACAGGATGGGTACACAATAGAAATTTATTTTCTCACAGTTGTGGAGATAAGAAGCCCAAGAACAAGATGGTAGAAAATCTGGTTGCTTGTGAGCTCTCACTTCCTGGCTTGCAGACAGCTTAGGGTCTGTCTTTATGATACCATTAACCACAATTACATTCTTAAAGGTCTTGTTTCCAAATACAGTTGCATTGGGGGTTAGGGCTTCAACATGTGAACTGGAGGGAGACCCAATCCATTCTATAACAGGCATAAATGACAAGAAGCATTAAGCATATTATTTCAAATACAGGGATAAGAACTTTATTACAAACTATAATACCTGTTTTCAAAATAGTTCTTACAAACATATGGCACTGTTATGGGCTGAACCGTGTACCCCAAAAAGTAACATGTTGAAACCTTAACACTTGGTACTCCAGAATGTGGCTATATTTGGAGTTAAGGCCTTTAACAAGGCAATTAAGGTAAAATGAGGGCATCAGGATGGGCCCTATGGTGTCCTTATATGAAGATGAAATTTGGACACACAGAGAGACACCTAGGGTGTGTACATACAGAGGAAAGACCATGTGAGGACACAGAGGGAAGGTGGCTATCTGTAAGTCAAGCAGAGAGGCCTCAGAAGAGACCCAATCTGCCTACACCTTGATCTTGCACTTCCAGCCCCCAGAACTGTAAGAAAATAAATTTCTGTTGTTTAAGCCTTCCAGTCTGTTATGGTAGCCAGAACAAATTAATATGAGTATCAAGGAATAAATGTCTTAATAATTAGTTATTCTTAAGAATTCATAGTTTAAAATTATCAATAAAGTTCAATGTGTAACTTTCCTAGTACATACTCCACCTTTTTCCAACCTGATCCTCTCACTAACCAGCACGTTCTCTCCTGGAATGCAAATATTTTACCTTTCCTTCTCTTATCCCTAATTTTTCATATTTCACAACATTTTCTCCATTCCTATATGACTATCCTGTGACCCAGTTTCAAAGTTTTAATCCTTTCACCACAGAAACTCAGAAAGCAAAGCTCTATGAAAGACAATGTTAATAAATAAATATTTTAATGAACATTGGCCCCATTCTGTGTTATCAAGGATCCTGGGTGTTATGTTAGAGATGCCAAATGAATAAGATGTGCTTCCTGCCCTCAACATGCACACAAACTGGGTGGGGGGGTACACTGACTCATGAATAAGTCAGTGGTATTGAAAAATAATTTACAAAGTTATACATAGCTGTGCTGTTTTCCTTAACTGATATAATCTTTCTCATTCTCTCAACCAGATTGGGTACAAAGAAGGAGAAAACATGGACTTGAATTTTCAAGTCCTCTAATTTCAACAGTCTCCTTATACTAACTCCGGTTTTGGGGATAGGCAATCAAAATTTCAGACCTCCCCATCCCCCCACACAATGGCATCTGGGAAAAGGCAGATTTATTGTGTAGTAAATAAAGCTTCAACTTCAGATTTCATCACTTTCATGAGTCTCTTCTAAAGCCATGTTTCTAAAGTTTGTATTTTTAATTTGATATTATTTTATAAAGAAGGGATCTCCAAATTGTATAAGGCCTCTCAGATCAACCCTACATTTAAGCTTACATGAAGTAGGTGAGAGAGACTCTTGTACCTCTAAAAGCAGGTCTGTGATTATTCTTCTGGATCCTCAGTCCCTTTGGCAATGCCTCCTATCATTGCCTAGTCTAGACGCCATGTGGGCAATTCCTGCTGAGGCCTGAGGTGAGGATCTTGCATTCCTACCCTTACCTGACTGAGGACCAAGGAGTCACTCCTTACTGACTTAGGCACACTCTAGTCCTCATATATTTTTCATTCATACTATGGCTTCAGAGCCACCCAACCCCTACCCTTCTGCCTCTTCAGTGGAGTCCTTCTCATTTACTCCACCTCCATAACAGGCTGCCTGGGTCTTAACTCAGTCCCCTTCAGGGACTTAGAAACTTCTAGATCCCTTACAAGCCACAAGAAACACAAGCCAGTTTTGACCATTCACATGGTAGAGTCTAAAAAATGAAGATAGAATAATTTGTTCAGCTCCATGTCTAAATTTTTTAAAGTTTTTATTTAAATTCAAGTTAGTTAACATACAGTGTAATAATAGTTTCAGGGGTACAAGATAGTGATTGAACACTTCCATACAACACCGGGTGTTCATTGCCAACAAGTGCACTCCTTAATCCCCATCAACTATATATAACCCATCCCCCAACCAAACCCATCTGGTAACCATTACTTTGCTCGCTATAGTTTAAGAGCCTGTTTCTTGGTTTGCCTCTCTTTTTTTTCCTTTTGCTCATTTGTTTCATTTCTTAAATTCCACATATGAGTGAAATCATTGGTATTTGTCTTTCTCTGACTTATTTCACTTGGCATAATACTCTCTAGCTCCATCCATGTCACTGTAAATGGCCAGATTTGCTTTTTATGGATGAGTAATATTCCATTGTGTGTATGTATACCACTTATGTATCAATTCATCAACTGATGGACATTTGGGCTCTTTCCATAATTTGGCTATTGTAAATAATGCAGCTATAAACAGCAGGGTGCATGCATCCTTCTGAATTAGTATTTTTATATTCTTTGAGAAAATACCTAGTAGTGTGATTGCTGAATTATGGGGTAGTTAGTTCTAATTTTTAACTTTTTGAAGAACCTTCATGTTTTTCAGAGTGGCTGTACCAGTTTGCATTCCCAACAACAGTGTAAGCGGGTTCCTCTTTCTTCACATCCTCAGCAATACCTGTTGTTTCCTGTGTTGATTTTAGCCATTCTGTCAGGTGCGAGGTGATACCTCATTGTAGTTTTGATCTGTGTTTCTGTGATGATCAGAGATTTTGAAGGTCTTTTCATGTATTTATTGGCCATCTATATGTCTTCTTTGGAAAAATGTCTATTCATGTCTTCTGCCATTTTTTCATTATTCATTTTTTGGGTGTTGAGTTGTATAAGTTCTTTAATATTTTGGGTATTTATCTTTATTAGATAGACCATTTGAAAATATCTTCTACCATGCAATAGGTTGTCTTCCAGTCTTGTTGACTGTTTCCTTCTCTGTGCAGAAGCTTTCTATTTTGATGTAGTCCCAATAGTTTATTTTTGTTTTTGTTTCCCTTGCTTCAGGAGACATATCTAGAAAGAAGTTGCTATACCCAATGTCAAAGAGGTTACTGCCTATGTTCTCTTCTAGGATTTTTATGGTTTCAGGTCACACATGTAGGTCGATAATCCATTTTGAATTTATTTTTCTAACTCGTGTTAGAAAGTGGTCCAGTTTCATTCATTTGCATGTTGCTTTCCAGTTTTCCCAACATTTGTTGATGAAACAGTCTTTCTCCCATTGGATATTCTTTTCTGCTTTTTCAAAGATTGACCATATAGTTGTGGGTTTACTTCTGCATTTTCGATTCTGCTCCATTGATGGATGTGTTTTATTTTTGTACCAGTACCATACTGTGTTGATATCTACAGCTTTGTAATATAACCTAAAGTCTGTAATTGTGATGCCTCCAGCTTTGCTTTGCTTTTCCAAGACTGCTTTGGCTATTCAGGTTCTTTTGTGGTTATAGACAAATTTCAGGATTGTATGTTCTAGCTCTGTGAAAAATGTTGTTGGTGTTTCGATAGGAGTTGCATTAAAGGTATAGATTGCTTTGAGTAGTACAGACATTTTAACAAAATTTTTCTTCCATTCCATGAGCACGGAATGTCTTTCCATTTGTTTGAGTTGTCTCCAATTTCTTTCACTAAAGTTGTGTAGTTTTCAGAATACAAGTCTTTCACCTCTTTGGTTAGGTTTATTCCTAGGTTATCTTAATGCTTTTGGTGCAATTGTCAAAAGGATTGATTCCTTAATTTCTCTTCTTGCTGCTTCATTATTAGTATATAGAAATGCAATAGATTTCTGTATGTTAATTTTGTATCCTGCTACTTTACTGAATTTGTGTACCAGTTCTAATAGTATTTTGGTAGGATCTTCCAGGTTTTCTATATATAGCATCATGTCATTTGCAAATAGTGAAAGTTCTACTTCTTCCTTGCCAATCTAGAAGCTTTTTAGTTCTTTTTGTTGTCTGATTACTATGACTAGGACTTCCAGTATTATGCTGAATAGAAGTAGTGAGAGTGGACATTCCTGTTTTGTTCCTGACTGCAGAAGAAAAGTTCTCAGTTTTTCCACATTCAGGATGATGTTAGCTGTGGGTTTTTCATATATGGCCTTTATTATGTTGAGGTATATTCCCTCTAAACCTACTTTGTTGAGGGTTGTTTTGGTTTTTGGTTTTTTACCATGAATGGATGTTGTACTTTGTCAAATGCTTTTTCTGCATCTATTGAAAGAATCATATAGTCCTTTTACTTTCTCTTATTGATGTGATGTTCCACACTGACTGATTAGCAAATGTTGAACCACCCTGGCAACCCAGGAATAAATCCCACTTGATTGCAGTGAGTGATTTTTAAATTTTTGTTCAATTTGGTTTGCCAGTATTGTCTTGAGAATTTTTGCATATATTTTCATCAGAGATACTGGCCTGAAGTTCTCTTTTTTTGTGGTGTCTTTATCTGGTTTTGGTATCGGGGTAATGCTGGTCTCAAGGAATGAATTTGGCAGGTTTTTTTTTCATTTCTATTTTTTGATATAGTTGGCAAAGAATAGGTATTAACTCTTCTTTAACTGTTTGGTAGAATTCACTTGTGAAGCCGTTTCTGGACTTTTGTTTGTTGGGAGTTTTTTGATTACTGATTCAATTTCTTTGCTTGTTATCAGTCTGTTCAAATTTTCTATTTCTTCCTGATTCGGTTTTGGTAATTTATAGGTTTCTAGGAATTTATCCCTCTCTTCTAGGTTGTACAATTTATTGGCATATAGTTTTTCATAATATTCTCTTATGATTATTTGTATTTATGTGGTATTGGTTGTTATTTTTTCTCTCTCATTTGTGATTTTATTTATTTGGGTCCTTTCTATTTTCTTTTCAATAAGTCTGGGTACGGGTTTATCAATTTTATTGATTTTTTTCGAAGAACCAACTCCTGGTTTCATTCATGTGTTCTATTGTTCTTTTAGTTTCTATATCATCTATTTCTGCTCTATTATTTCCTTCCTTCTGTTGGCTCTAGGCTTCATTTGTTGTTTTTTCTCCTAGTTCCTTTAGGTATAAAGGAACTAGGAGAAAGTTAGGTTGTTTGAGATTTTTCTTGCGACTTGAGGTAGGCCTGTATTGCTATATACTTCTGTATTAGGACTTCTTTTGGTGCAACTCAAAGGTCTGAGATCACTGTGTTTTCATTTTCATTTGTTTCCATGTATTTTTTAATCTCTTCTTTGATTTCCTCATTGACCCATTCATCGTTTAGTAGCACGTTATTCAACTTCTGTGTATTTATTGTCTTCCCAGATTTTTTTCTTGTGATTGCCTTCTAGTTTCACAGTGCTGTGGTCAGAAAAGGTGCATGCTATGACTTCAATCTTCTTGTATTTATTGAGGTTTGTTTTGTGGCCTAGTATGTGATGTATTCTGGAGAATGTTCCATGTGCACTTGAAAAGAATGTGTATTCTGCTATTTTAGGTTGGAATGTTCTGAATAAATCTCTTAAGTCCGTCTGGCCCAGTGTGTCATTAAAAGCCATTGTTTCTCTGTTGATTTTCTGTTTAGATGATCTGTCCATTGATGTAAGTAGGGTGTTAAAGTCCTCAGCTATTACTGTATTATTACTGATTAGTTCCTTGATGTTTGTCATTAACTACTTTATGTATTTGGATGCTTCCATGTTGGGTACATAAATATTTGCAATTGTTATATCTTCTTGTTGGACTGTCCCCTTTCTTATTATGTAGTGCCCTTCTTTGTCTCTTGTTACAGTCTTTATTTTAAAGTCCAGTTTGTCCAATGTAGGTATTACTAATCTGGCTTTCTTTTAATATCCATTTACATGTATATATTTCTCTATCCCTTCACTTTCAATCTACAGGAGTTTATAGGTCTAAAATTAGTCTTTTGTAGGCAAAATATAGATGGGTCTTATTATTTTCATCCATTCTGACACCCTACGTCTTTTGATTAGAGCCTTCAGTCCATTTATATTCAAAGTAATTATTGATATGTATTACCATTTTATTACTTGTTTTGTGGTTGTTTCCGGAGATTTTCTCTGACCCCTTGTCTTTCGCTTTTTCATGTTTTGCTTATTTTTTTAGTGATATATTTGGATTTCTTTCTTTGTTCCTTCCATGTTTATTAGTGGTTTTTCATATATGGTTACCATTAGGTTTGTATATAACCTTTTCCACAATATAGCAGTCTATATTAAGTTGCTGGTCATTTAAGTTTAAACCCATTCTTTCCATGCTCACTTTGGCAGCATATATACTAAACCCATTCTTTCCTCCTCTCTTCCCCATGTTTTATATATATATGTTGATATATTTTATATCTTTTTTTGGTGAGTTCCTTGACTGATTTTTTTTTCTTACAGAAATATTCATTTTTACTGCTTTTGTGTTTCTTGCATTTGTACCGTCACTTTTGGTCTCTCCTTTCCACTTGGAGAGTCCCTTTTAATATTTCTTGCAGGGCTAGTGTAGTGGTCACAAACTCCTTTAGTTTTTGTTTGTCTGGGGCAATGCTTATCTCCTATTCTGAATGATAGCTTTGCTAGATAGAATATTTTTGGCTTCAGATTTTTCCCATTCAGCCCCCCTTTGAATATATCATGCCACTCTCTTCTGGCTTGCCAAGTTTCTGTTGAAGAATCCCAACTAGCCTTATGGGTTTTCTCTTGTAAGTTAATGACTTCTTTTGTCTTGCTGCTTGTAAGATTTTTTTCTTTATCACTATATTTAGCAAATTTAATTTAATATGTTTTGATGTTTGCCTGCTTTTGTTCATTTTGTTGGGGGTTCTCTGTGCCTCCTGGATTGGAATGTCTGTTTCCTTCTCGAGATTAGGAAAGTTTTCAGCTATTATTGCTTTAAATATATTTTCCGCCCCCTTTTCTCTCTTCTTCTTCTTCTGGGACTCCTATAACACAAATATTTTGCATTCGATAGAGTCACTGAATTCCCTAAGGTTATTCCTGTTTTGCATAATTCTTTCTTCTTTTGTTCAGCGTCACTGTTTTCCATTTCATTGTCTTCCAGGTCATTAATTCATTCCTCTGCTTCTTCCAGCCTGGTAGTCATTGCATCAAGTGGGTTTCTAATCCCATTTATTGCAGTCTTCATCTCTCACTGATTCTTTTAAATTCTTTTATCTCTGTGGTTAAGGATCTCCCTGATGTCTTCTATTCTTTTCTCAAGTCCAGTGAGTGTCCTTATGACCACTGCTCTACATTTTCCATCAGGCATGTTACTTATCTCTGTTTCACTTAGATCTCTAAGTCTCTGTCTGCTTCTTTTATTAGAAAAGCCAGTTATTTCTCCTACTCCTGAAAGTAATAGCCTTATGAAGAAAAGGTCTTTTAGTGCCCAGGGCCTGGCTCTTCAGGGAGTGTCTCTGGTGTGTGCTGCATGTGTGCTGCCATTATGTCCTGGCCACTTCACCCTTCAGGCCAGCCATCTGCAGAGGCTTTCCTTGCCTGCTGTGGGCACTGTTTGATCTTGGTCTGAATGTGGCAAATTTTAACTAGGTATGCTTTGATCTGCTTGTGAAATGAGACCTTTCACCACCTCCACTGGAGCTGAGGTCCTGCAAAATTCTCTGGTTGAGAGAAGTGATATGGACAGGGGTTTCTGCTGGTCTTCAGGGGGACGGATCTGCCAGGCTGGAACTGATGCAAATATGACTGGGAAGGGCAGTCTCAATGGAGTGCAGAAAGGGAGGCTTGTAACTAGTACAAGCAACTTAGAAAGCCAGTGTCATTGCTATGCTGCTTCCCACTGGTGGCTGTGTGTTTATGGTGAGGGGCAGAGGAGGGAAATAGCACCTACAAGTTCCTTTGTTCCTGGAGAAGTGTCTCGGTGAATGCTGCTTCTCAGTAACACACTGAGAAGAACAGATGATCTCTCCAATGTGTGCCCCATTCGTTCTCCAGCTCACTGTTTCCATACCGGATGCCCTCAAGTTATTTGTCTGCCTTCTCTCTTAGAGCAGCACAGTGCTTTCCAGGCTGTATCATAGCAAGCCCACTGGCCTTTAAAATTCCAGGGTTTAAGTACCGCTGATTTCAAGAACTCATAAAATTCTGCCCTTCTCATTGTGCAAATGGCTATGAGGAAACAATCTCCTTTTGTGTTCCCCTGCATGCTCCCCTCTCTCTTGCCCTTCTCAGTGACCCTGGCTCACTCCCCTCTGCAGCATCCAGGATCTACTTCTCCCCTAAACCACATCACCACACTTCCTACCTTCTTCAGCATGGCCTCTTCTCTCCCTTTAGTTGTGTAGTTCTATCAGTCTTCAGGTCAATCTCTGGGGTGTTTAGGATGATTAATAGTTATCTGGTTGTGTCCATGGTACAAGGTGAGTCTAGGGTACTCCTACTCTGCTATCATATTCCTGTTTCTCTGTATCATGTCTAATTTTTATGACCATAGTATTACAAGGGACTCAAAAATTCTGATCTGGAAATTAATAAAACTTGAACACCAAAATTTCACTTGCATCCCAGCTATAAGATTCCTCCTGTTACCTTTCATCGCCATCCCTGCTAACGTAGGTGAACATCTCTGGCCAACCATGGAGTAGATTCCATACAGAAAGAAGCAATGATATAAAAACACAGTAATATATTTCAAAATATATGAACCATATTGCATAAATAATTACAAGTAACAAATGCTATTATAGTGGTACAAAAGCATGGTTAGATGGAATAGTAACACTGCTTATAGATGTTCCAGGGGATAAGGATACTGCAAATATAGGCAAAAGAAATAATGTAAATTCACCAATATTCTCCTCAGACTTTTAATGAACACTGCTTTTCCATTTTGTGGCCACTTACCATTTAATCTCTGCAGAGGAACATAGACATTATAATGACAAATATTTTTCTTATATTTTCTGTCAACCATTTATGGAAATTTTCACCTGCTGATTATTTTAATATTAAATGACTTAACTATGCAGACTAAAAATTCATAGTACATCTTGAGATTATACTAACAGTATTCTGAGAAAAAAACTTATTGGTTTCATCCCTTTGTACTTCCATGGATTTATGTATCTGTCTAGGTGAGAAATCTCAAATGAGATCATGGACCAGAAGAAATAAGTATCACCTGAAACTCCTTATAAATGCAAATTAACATCATACAGTCTGTGGGTAAGGGCCAGCAACCTGTTTAAAATTCTATCACAATGATTTGGATAGATGATAAAGCTTAAGAGTGAGTGCTTTAGATAATCAATTTAATAGCCTATAAAAAGCTTATTTTCTATTATTTATATATATCACAGGGTTATGTTTATAGCGGAAACTAAGTAAATATAGTATAAAAAGACAAATAATATCAAAATAAATCTATCTACCCATCTACCTATGTATCTATCCAGGACATAATTACATGTTTAAATTAGTACATCCATGCTTACTTGAGAAAGTCAAGAAGTGAAGAGTGTTGAAAATGAAGTTGAGTCACCCTTTCAGTATAATCCTTAGGTGAGGACTGACTTGAATGAATTCCAGGTGGCATTCTTCCACTCAAGTGGAGCATCACATCATAAATGGTCTTATTATACTTGGAAAAGTCACTCTGTCTGGAAAATTTTTTGGATGATGAGGGTGATGAGTAGAATTGTATTTTAAACACTTCCCTATGAGAAAACAATTTTAAAATTTAAAAAAACTCAACATGTTACGTTATGAAAAAAGAAATGACAAAATTCACCTTATTCAGCTACCATTTGTTAGTACAAATCAGTTGTTTTGATAACTATGGAGCTTTTCATTACCTTGTTTTAAACACACATCATTATCTAATGTTCCAATTGTCAGGTCTAGAAGATTAGACTGTGATTACAAAATATAAGTGCTTTGGAGAAACAGTAAAGGAGTTAAGTCCTGGACCCATTACCTACTAGCTGGTTGAGAAGTTATCTAAACTCACTGAACTCAAATTTCATACTGTTGAAATTGGAGATAATAATGTCTATAATAGTTTTGAAGATAGATGTCAAACATTCATCACACATGTTTAGACAAAAACAAATTAACACATATTTTCTCAACTTTGTATTTTAATAATTAGAGGGCATGTCTTGCACATTGGCCTCATAAGTGGACATTCACATTTTAAAGATAAGTCCAGAGAGCTATTGCTCATATATATTTCTCTGTTCTTTAAATAAGATAGTACAATCTCTACTTCTGATACTTCCCACACTGAGTTATAATGCATGTTAATTTTTAAATGGAGTAAAAAAAAAAGATTCAACCACTTCTTGCTATCTGTAGTTTATCAATTACCTAATACTATACTATACTATTTGTTTGCTAGCAATCAGAGTCAAAATGTATCACTAACTTAGACTGATAAATAAAAAATGCCCAAGGAGCCATTCTGAACAGCAGTTCTCAAGTTTGGTAGCTAGTAGGTCTGTACTGCATATCATAGGACAAAGTACACTGACTTAGGTAAGGGACTGGCTACCATTGCTCAACTGTGGCTCTGTCTCTCTCTTACTATGTGACTGTATGGAAGCTACCTGACTTGTCTGTTTCTCAGGTTCCTCATTAGTAATTTACATAAGAGAACAGTATACCCTGAAGGTACTAACAAAGCAAACGAATATTATATGGAAAATAATTAACACCTGAAAATATTTCTAAAAAAATTATGAAAAAGATAAATGTTCTAAACAGAATTAAGACATAACTAGGGGCATCTGGGTGGCTCAGTCCGTTGGGCATCTGCCTTTGGCTCGGGTCATCATCCCAGGGTTCTGGGATGGAGCCTTGCGTTGGGCTCCCTGCTCAGTGGAGAGCCTGCTTCTCCCTCTCACTCTGCCTGCTGCTCTGCCTACTTGTGCTCTCTCTCTTTCTCTCTGTCAAATGAATAAACAAAATCTTTAAAAATAAATGAATTAAGACATAACTAGACAATAACTAAAGAAAGGAGAAAAAGCAACAAGTTGAATACAAATAGAAAGAAACAATAAATAATATAAACAGACATAGGGCCCCCACATATTATAGGGGTTTTTGGGTAAGATTTTATTTATTTATTTGATAGAGAGAAAGATCACAAGTAGGCAGAGAGGCAGGCAGAGAGAGAAAGGGAAGTAGGCTCCCTGCTAAGCAGAGAGCCCAATGTGGGGCTTGATCCCAGGACCCTGAGATCATGACCTGAGCTGAAGACAGAGGCTTTAACCCACTGAACCACCCAGGCGCCCCATATTATAGTTTTAAGACACAGATTTTAAAGTAATTGTATGTACTACAATTAAGATTGAGAATTTTGAGGGTGCCTGGGTGGCTCAGTGGGTTAAGGCCTCTGCCTTTGGCTCAGGTCATGATCCCAGGGTCCTGGGATCGAGCCCCGCTCAGCGGGGAGCCTGCTTCCTCCTCTCTCTCTGCCTGCCTCTCTGCCTACTTGTCATCTCTCCCCTCTCTGTCAAATAAATAAATAAAATCTTTAAAAAAAAAAAAGATTGAGAATTTTGTCATCGAACTATAAATTATATAAAAATATAACTAAATGGAGGAGCCCCTGGGTGGCTCAGTTGGTTAAACATCCAATTCTTGATTTTGGCTCAGGTCATGATCTTGAGGTCATGAAATCAGGTTCTGCGCTCAGTGTGGAATCTGCTGGAGATTCTCTCCCTCTGCCTTTGCCCTTCAGCCTCTCTCTGCCTCTGTCCCTACCCCACTTGATCTCTCCCTCTCAATAAATAAAATCTTTAAAATATACGTATATAACTAGGGGTACCTGGTTGGCTCAGTATGTTAAGTGTCTGCCCACACTGGCTCACATCCGGCTCTCTGCTAAGCAGGGAGCCTGCTTCCCCCTCTCTCTGTTTGCCTCTGCTTACTTGTGATCTCTCTCTCTCTGTCAAATAAATAAAATATTTTATAAATAAATAAATAAATAAAATTTACATATATAACTAAATGGAAAATACAGAAATAAACAAATCCAGTAACTAAAATTAAGAGAGCAATGGATGAAGTTAACAGCAGACTAAATCAAGTGAAGAAAGAATTAATGCAATGGAATATAGGCCATAGGAAAGGATCTGTACTGTAAAAGAGAGAGACAAAAGGATGGAAAAATACAGAAGAGTGAGCAAAGGAGAGGAGCCTAAAAGAATGCAGTAGTCACATAATGAAAAGGATATCGGCTGAGAACATAAAAATGACAACAAAAAAGCAAACCACACATGAAAGAATCACAATGAATCCCAGTAAGAACAGCTCTGAAGAACAAACTCTTTTTGATACAGCATTTCCAAATGATCAAGAACATGTAAAAATTTTCTTAATAGCAAGAGCAGTTAAAATGTCAGTTCAAACTACATCCATCAGAAAGAGCTAATATTGAAAAGACTGACAATATTAACTATTTCTTAGAATGCAGAGCAACTGGAATTTTCATATATGACCTGTGGGAGTGGAAATTGGTACAACCACCTTAGAAAATTGTTTAGAAGTGATTTTTATAGGTGATCATATTCCTATCTTATGATCTGGCAATTTTACTCTTAACATATATACCTTTCAGGAATATGTACCAAAAGACATATATTAAAATTTCCATAATACCATTACTCATAATAGAAAAATACAGAAGCCAGTGAACTCTCTATTAAGAGAATGATTAAATAATATTCATACAATGGCCTTGTGTGCAGCATTACTAATAATTAACTCTGAAATGCTAAAATGAATCACATGAACATAATATTGAGCAAAAATATCCAGATGCTACAAAAAAATGCAAACTATATGATTCTTCCCACAGCAAGTTCAAAAACAGAAAAAACTAATCTTGGGTGTTAGAATTCAGGATAAAGGTGACCCCTCTATGAGATGGAAAGGTAATTAGAAGGGGCAGGATTCAGAGATGTTAGCAATGCTCTATTTCTTGGTCTAAGTGGTAGCTACACACATGTTCACATAGTTATAATTCTGTCTGTATGTTACATGGTGACAAATATAAAAATTCAAAGAAATCTTAAGCTCTGGAGTTTACAAATCTATGCTTGTATAATAAAACTTGAAAAAATTGTAAGGAAATGATTACCATAAAAGTCACACTAGTAATTTCAATTATAGAGATCTGGTAGATTGTGTGGGTCATAATAGGACTCTGGGATGCTGTCAAAGTGAAACCTGCACAAGGGTTTGGTCTGGGAGTAAAATGAGTGATTGTACTTGCTTTGTGAACCTTACTCTATGTGTGTTTTATTTCGTGATTTAAAAAGTTAAAAGGAGAAGCGCCTGGGTGGCTCAGTATGTTAAGTGTCTGCCCTCAGCTCAGGTCATGATCCCAGGGTCCTCAGATCCAGCCCCACATCAGGCTCCCTGTTTCCGGGGAGCCTGCTTCTCCCTCTCCTTCCCACTCAAGCTCTCTTGCTATCTCTCTCGCTCTTTCAAATAAACAAATAAAATCTTTTAAATAAATAAATAAATAGATAGATAAAATTAAAAGTCATGAGGAAACAGCTTGGGTCTTCAAAGTTCCTCTAGCACATGAAGACTGACTGAAATTAGCTAGTTAAAATTATTGTTCAGAGGATTATTAAAGGAAAAGGTGATGTCATTAGTGAATAACTGGATTGCCCATTGAGAACACAAATTATGATGTATAAACTACAGTCTTTTCTTTAATAACTATATGTATGCATATCCTACAAATGTGGACTTTATGTTACTTTAAAGCTTGATAATTGTTAATAATATTCCTTCTCCTCTTGTTTGTATATTAAGATATTAAATGATTTTAAGTTTCTAATTCAATTATGAGAGTCCTCCTACTTTGGAGACTGAAAATACGCACAAGCAAAAGGCTCAGTGTACTTATGTCATGATTTATCTTTTCAGGTAACAAAACCACCTATCACTTACCGCTATCACCAGCAAGCAAGCAGTAAAATGGTTAAAGAAGGAAACTATCTTGAAAAAAATTATAAAGGAGTGCCTGGGTGAAACAGTCAGTTGAGTGTCTGCATTTGGCTCAGTCATGATCTCAGGGTGCTGGGATCAAGCCCCGTGTTGGGCTCTCTGCTCAGTGGGGAGCCTGCTTCCCCCTCTCCCTCTGCCTGCTGCTCTGCCTACTTATGCATGCTCTCTGTCAAATAAATAAACAAAATCTTTAAAAAAAAATAAAAGAATTATAAAATGACTCATTATTCTTACAGCAATGTGAGCAATGAAAAGAACTCAAGGAAGCCAACTCTAATCAGTTATTTAACCACTTTTATTTTAACAGACAAAGGTCTAAAGACATATTTTTGTGACTGTGTTGGACATGGCTGGCTGCTCAGAAATGGAGAAACTTTATGTTTATATTATTAAATTTGCCAGTGATCTTGCCAGCAGCTCAAAGTGGCAAAGAAAAAACCACACACACACACACACACACACACACACACCGACATTTTAGAAAATGTCAGAATTTCCTACATCAAACTGGGGAAAAATCCTGTGCAAGGAAAGGAGAAATATTGTTAATGAAATTATCATTTGGTAAGTGTTTGGAAAAGATGGGTTTTAAATTTATCTTCCACTGTCAAATAGAAGAGTTGGTGAATATAATGAATGAAATCAGAAATATAGAACACTACTAACACAATCCGAGTTAAATTTAATATTAACAGCTAATATTTACTGAATACTTACTAGGTCCTATGCTCTGTTCTAATAAAGATATTACTTCTTCTAAATATCACAACAACCCTACAAGGTAGGTATTATCATTACCACCTTTATACAAAGGAGGAAACAGAGGCACTGAGTAAATATTTTACTTTGCATGCTGTCATTATGAATGGTAGAACATTCCATTAATTAATTTGATTTCCCATGAGATTCTATATACTTACCCTACATGCAAACTTTTGGGATAGAATGTAGCTTCAAAACAATTTGAAACCTGTCTCCTAAGCTTCCTGACTGGCATTCCCAGATGTGCTCTTGGCGTGTGGCAGCTGGAAGGAGATACATTTTGGAGTGGAAGTTTGAACTAGCAAAGATAAATACTGCAATCACTTTTGCCAGATGCAGTAGATTTACCACTAGGATTTAAATGTTTCTGTGATCAGCTGCTTAGAGATCTTCCCAGTAGTGTCCGGAAAAAATGTTAGGTCCCACAATTCATTCATCCAACTTGAAGTGAGTGGACTATAATATTAAGTATATTTCCTCTAATGATTTCTAAAACATAAATTGTGTTATTTTATATTTTTCAATAGCTATTTTCATCTTTTTGGTGATTTGGGGATGGGCTAAAAATAAATAATATTTAGGGGACTCTATGAATTGAAAACAGACTACTAATCAATAAAGGTAATCTCCTCAAATAATTGTTTTCTGCTATTCCACCTGAATATCTTTCAAATCAACAAATGAAATGGGCCATATTGCCTGTCTGCTGCAAATTGGTGTTTGTAAAGAGTGAAATTACCTGGGATAATACCCCAATAAAGCAGGATTTCTGACAACCTGTATCTTCAGATTCAAGAAAGGTGATACACAAATATGTCAAAAAAAGTTCAATAATGTTAAAAGGAAAACAAAAGTTTTTTGATATCCACACCATAATGCACAATGATTTCTAGTCTTCCAGGACTAGTGTAGTGGATGACTCTCTAGTGGGGATCTACTGCATATAAGGCCAGGCAATTTCACTTTCCCTATTAACATGGCTGACTTCACTAGAATTCATGGCTTGCCCAGGACTTTGAGCTTCACTTGATCAGAAATCCTAGACTTACTTAGCCTATAAACATTAGGATTACATAGCTCTCTTCAGTTCTAGACTACTGTATTCTTAATTTTCTTAAACTTATATACCTAACTATAGGTACTGATAGTGCCCAGTCTAAAACCAAAGACAAAAATGCCAAATGGTGAAGTTCATGTCTTTCAAGTGTTAAAGTTTCCCAAATCTTAATCTGATCCTGTAATAATTGGCAAGTGGCTTAATGCTTAAAAGTAGTAGCTCTGGGGTAGAATGCTGAGGTTCAAATCCTGACTCTGCTATTTATCAGCTGAGTGACCTTAGGAAAGTTACTAATTCTCTCTGCCTCAGTTTCTCATCAGTAAAATGGGGATAATAATAGTACCTACCTTACAGGGTCATTATAAAGAATAACTGAATTAATGCCCACAAAGCTCATATAATAATGCCTTATTCATAGTAAGAGTCCAATATATATGAACCATTATCATTAATAAAATACCATCACAAAATTATTTTTAAAGGAACAAGGTGGGATGCCTGGGTGGCTCAGTCGGTTAAGCCGCTGCCTTCAGCTCGGGTCATGATCCCAGAGTCCTGGGATTGAGTCCCGCATCGGGCTCCCTGCTCGGCAGGGATCCTGCTTCTCTCTCTGCCTGCCACTCCCCCTGCTTGTACTTGCTTTCTCTCTATCTCTAACAAATAAATAATAATTAAAAAAATCTTTAAAAAAAAAAAAAAGGAACAAGGTAAGAGACATATTGCCAAGCAAGTTCAGTAGGGTATGGATTACTAGACCATAATAATGAAAGCAATAACAGAAATGACAGCCATTAATCTGGGATAAATGGAAGAGTAGAACTATCAAAAACTATGAGAAGGAAGATCAACTTTCTCCTCAAGATGATAAAATGAACATGCGTGCTTATCTTCTCTCCCACTCAAAATATTCCTGAAATGTCAGAAAGACTAGAGACCTGTAACAAGACTAAAGTTGGGAAAAGAACCGTTAGTACATCAACAACTCTGAAGAAAATCTATAAAACAAAGAATGGGTGGAATTATATTGAGGAATAAATTAAAATGATGGACTGCATAGCAGTAGGCTACAGGGGAAAAGGACATCATTTTTCCAAAAGGAACATTAGAGAGTCACCAAAATTACACCTGGCAGATAGAGGCAGGAAGTGACCTTCAGCACAGTAATCATGATGATTAATTCAAGTACTATATCTAGAAGAGATATCTGAGAAGGCATGCATCCAAAACGCAAAAATAGGATGCTATTATGAAAGAAACAGATGGAAGGAAGGAAAGATGGAAGGAAGGAAGAATAACATAGAGTTCCTAAAAAATAAAACTATAAACACCAATTTACAAAGTTTATAGAAGACTGAAAGAGTAAATGAAGATCTACATACATAAGGGGCACCTAAGCAGCTCAGCTGGTTAAGCGTCCCACTCTTGGTTTTGGCTCAGGTAATGATTTCAGAGTCGTGGGACTGTGCCCCACATTGGGCTACAAGCTCAACAAGAAGTCTGCTTGAAATTCTCTCACTCCCTCCCCCTGCTTGTGCTCACATGCGTGCACTCTCATAAATAAGTAAATAAATAAAATATTTAAAAAAAAAGTATATCTACAAATATAAGAAAGCAAAGACAGAAAATGATGAAAATCATAGGACAAAACTGAATGTGGTATAAAGGATGAGTCATGCAGATGTACCATCATTCTAAAAGGAAATGAAGAGACAGAGAATAGAGAAAAATAGAGAAAAGAGAGAGTAGTAAAGAAGAGGGAGGGGAGAACAGTTAAAAGATGAGTTTTCTAAGTGAAAGGGCCTAATGAATAGCAAGTAGATTCAATGATATAAAATATTCCCACATTCAGATTTTATTTCATAAATTGCAGATTAGCAAAGAAATGGGAACCATGAAATAATTCTGAAAGAATGAACATGGTACTCACAAAATATGAAATCAGACTTATGAGAAAGACTGAGTGAGTCCAGATGATGGGGTAATATAGGAAGCATTGAGGTGGGGGGGGGGTTACCTTGAAAGTATCCTCTTAGGTGAGAGTCCATGATTTAAAGATTCCAAATAAATAATTAGCAATGAATAACACTGTTACTTGAATAAATTGTTTATTTATTTAGAGATATTTGGTTTGGGGCAGCTTTCTTCCTAGGGCTAGAGAGGTCCCCATATTCCTCTAGAACAGTCTTTCCCCAAGCAGTACCCAATGACGTGATTGGGTACCTACCTAACAAAATAGCAAGGTACAGCAAGGTAACTCATTAGTAAGGATATAAAACAGAAAACTTACTAGAAAATCACACAAAAATAAAATAGATTTTTAAAAACCTGTATTATTTGATTCAGTGAACCCACTCTGAAGTCCTTCCTATATAACATCCAGAAATATCTACTGCCATTCAATGCCAATTCAATGCCATTGAATATTGGCATTGTTTACATTAGGAAAATATAGAACAAAATAATATAAGTAAATACTCCCAAATTAATGTGAATGTGCAAGTATATAAAGATGCATAAATCCAATAACATATTATATAACAAATAAGCAATCATTACAGTAAAACTACAGAGAAAATAAAAATTAAGATCACAAGCTCTATAAAAAACAACAAAAATGAGAGTGCTTAATAGCAAAAATTTTGGGATGCACTCAACATGAAATAAAGACCTAAGTGTAGAGACCTGAAAATAATGAAGCATACAAGTTTAAAAAAGTGAATTATAAAGAAAAAATCAGCATTAAATGATTTAGAAAACACAGAAATGGATATATTAATTCAAAAATTTATTTGTCACAGGAGACATAAAAGTATGATATGTATAATAAAAATTAAATAAAAATCAGAAAGAGACTATGAACATATAAACAATAATACTAGTAGTCACTACTGTTAGATAATGAATTTTAAATGCCTGATCAATGATCTCCCCTAAAAGGAAAATAAAATCATTAAAATAAAAAAATCATTAAAATAAATCATTAAAAATATACAGTTTTTAGTAGAACAAACAGCAAAGCAGAAAACTGAAAAGTTATTAACAGAATAACTTCTCTAAAACATTTCCTGGAGTCAGATGATTTTATGATCAAGCCTATAAATTTTCAGTGTATCTACTATATTAATTTTCCCCCAGCATAGGTAAAGATAAATATTACTTAATTCATTCTATCAAGCTGATATTGTCCCATTAATTGAAAAAACTAAAAAAGATAACTTATGGGAAAACTATAGATTTAGCATAACCTAACTCACTCCTGATTATAGATGCAAAAATGCTGCTATAGCTCTTCTAGCTAAAGAGATGAAGTACTCGCCCCTATGGAGCCAGCAAATCACCCCCAAGCTCTGAGAAAGGAGGTGGAACTGTGAGAACCACTACAGCAACAATGTTAACCAAGGGAGGTGCCTAAATTCCAATTTAAATTAGTAACAGTGAGTCAGAAGAAGTGACCTGATATGAACCAATGCAATTTATGTACTTTAGAAATGCTGCGTAATAAAAAGCCCATGAAAGAGGGAAGTAAATATACTGTCTACCTGACCATACTCTAGATTGAGGGCTAATAGTTCTTTTACATATACATGTCGAATTACCAAAGTTTTCAGATTTAAAACGTCTTTTCTTACCCATAGTTTACCCTTTGTCATTTGACAGATGAGGAAAGTGAGGTTCAGAGATTTTCAGTACTGACCTCAAGGCATACGATGTTTAGAAGAAATTAAAAAAAAAGTATACCTAGGGGCGCCTGGGTGGCTCAGTGGGTTAAAGCCTCTGCCTTTGGCTCAGGTCATGATCTCAGGGTCCTGGGATCGAGCCTCACATCAGGCTCTCTGCTCAGTGGGGAGCCTGCTTCTCCCTCTCTCTCTGCCTGCCTCTCTGCCTACTTGTGTTCTCTCTGTCAAATAAATAAATAAAGTCTTTAAAAAAAAAAAAGTATACCTAGACCAGGGGGGCATCTGTGGTTCAGTCAGTTAAGCTCTTGGTTTCGTTCGGCTCAGGTCATGATCTCAGGGTCCTCAGGTCAGGCCCGTGTGGAACCCGGCCTGGAGCATCATGTGGTGCCCCGAGTGTGGCTCCACGCTCAGGGAAGTCTGTTGGAGATCCTCTCCCTCTGCGCTTCCCCCCATGTGCACGTGCACGTGCACGCACGCACACTCTTCCCTCTCTCAAATAAATCAGTCTTTATTTTAAAAAATATATAACTATACCAAAGTATTTATATTTGTATCCTTTTGCTTTTCTTAGTAGCCTCCTCCTAATTTACCTGTGTAGATTAAATCATTTAACATTATGTTTCACGTAAAGCCCCCCAATGAGTAGACTACATTTTATTATACAATACAAAGCAAGTTTTAGAGAAACACATAGCTATTACCTTCTTATTGTTTCTGGAATAGAAAGAGAATGGGGTCCTTCAGGCCAGCCGAAGAGACTGAACCAGGTCTGAGCAGCATTTACAACCTTCTCAAAGAAGACATATGCCTTTGTTCCTTCTTCAGGAGAAAACCATTGCTCATTTTTCTCCTCCTTTTCCATAGCTCTATCATTGTATTTCTTTGATGCTTTACTTTTGCCTGACTTCAACCTTTCATGTATTATTTCAATTCCTAAAATTCACATTTGTTTGTTAAAAAAAAAAAGGGTTACATCACCATAGAGTAAAATGTCCTGTCAGCTATTGCTATTTATATGCAGACAAATAAAGCAAATTTTACAAATTATGCTATACTCGCAAATAAATTGAGAGTCAATTTACTGTATCTTGAAAACAATAGATTTATTTTCAAATGCCTAACAGAAATACTTTAAAAATTGTTGAATTTCAATTAAGAAAAACCATTAAATTTTCTTCTTGCCATAGTGGTATGTAAAAACATTCCCCAAAATGGAAAGCTTCATTTCTAATTACACATGTAAAATATATTGACCATTCTTCAGTTCTACTTAATAGAATTAAACCTTAGATAGAAAAGCTATAGAAACAAAATATTGCTTTCATATTCAAAATGAACAAAACATTTCAAGGTAGAGAAATTTTCAAGGATATAAAATGATTTTATATTTTTTTCACAAATATCTATGTAATGGCACAAGCACACAATCATTTGAAAACCTCACAATATTTAATTTGGTTGGTCCATTCAATAAACAGGAAAATGTTCAATATTACCCACATCCAGAGAAAAGAATATTTGAATAATTATAAACGATAATACCAAATTCCTATCTTTATCTATTTACCTGTGTTCATCTCTTTCTAAGATAGGTAATACAGGATCCAGCTAAATAACTGGCAGACAAACCCGGAGTCTGGCAGTTCTCAAACTGTACAGACGGTACCTGGGATGTCACAGCAAATTTAAAGGGGCTCTACAGGATATTTAACGTTTTAGTTAAATATTACTACTGCATATGTTGGATATCACATAAATTACTACTCTTAAGTTTTTCAACCAAAACATTTAATAAAGGGAATTGCTTGGCACATCTTTTGACCTGGGTGCAAAGTACTGAGATACTAAATATACTCTGAACAGAAAACAATAGAGAATCTCTGCTCCACATCATTGGAGAGAGTTCCCAAAGCAGATGACCCACTTAAAACTAATGAAAAATTCATGTTTTTCTTCACAGATTTCTTCTTACCTGAAAAAGTCTAGTTTTCAATTCAATAATATTAAACAGATCACACTATGAACTGGGTTTGCTCAGTATGTATATATTTGCTACATACCAACAAATAATCTTCTCTCTGCAGGCTCAGTATCATTAAATTTAGTAGGAACAGGAGACAATAAACCAGCTTCATGGTAGGAAACCAAAACATTGTCTCTATTCTTCACAGAACTATCACCCTTATCTACAAATGATACATTGGAACATAGTAAGTCAAGAAGCATTTGTGAATTTGCTCTCAAATTACTGAACCTAAATTCCATAATTTTCTATATATTATATATAATAAATACGTATATATATATACAGGGTAAAAAAAAATTTAAAGTATAAATGTCCATTATACTTAAAATAAGATGTCAAGGGAAAGACTGTAAAAGCTGATGTGGTTTTCTGAACTGAACTAATTTTATTTAACAAGGCCATTATTATGGCATATCAAAGTTTTTGGAGAATGAACAATGCTCAACTTTAGGATAAACAAAGATATGTAAACCATTTTAAATGTTTCTACACAAAAATTTTTGGTATATATGGTGCTCAAAATTTAATTTAAGAAGAGCAGTTTCTTCCAAGTTAATTTTCTGAAATGAAATCACTGCTTGATTTTGAGTTGACACCACTTGGCACAGCTTTCAATCTCTATTCCAGGTAGAGTTGTTGTATATACACTAGAATTTACCACCTTGGAAATCAACCAAAGCAAACCAAAGGCAGTATAAGAAATACAAATCAAAACCACAGTGAGATACCACTTCACACCAGTCAGAATGGCTAAAACTAACCAGTCAGGAAACGACAGATGTTGGCGAGGATGTGGAGAAAGGGGAACCCTCCTACACTGTTGGTGGGAATGCAAGCTGGTACAGCCACTCTGGAAAACTGTATGGAGGTTCCTCAGAATGTCGAAAATAGAGCTACCCTATGACCCAGCAATCGCACTACTGGGTATTTATCCTAAAGATACAAATGCAGTGATCCGAGGGGGCACGTGCACCCGAATGTTTATAGCAGCAACGTCCACAATAGCCAAACTATGGAAAGAACCTACATGTCCATGAACAGATGAATGGATAGAGAAGACGTGGTATATATATACAATGGAATACTATGCAGCCATCAAGAGAAATGAAATCTTACCGTTTGCAACAACGTGGATAGAACTAGAGGGTATTATGTTAGGCGAAATAAGTCAATCAGAGAAAGACAATTATCATATGATCTCTCTGATATGGAGAATTTGAGAGACGGGGGGGTCGTGGGGGTGAGGGGGAGTGAAACAAGATGGGATCAGGAGGGAGACAAACCATAAGAGACTCTTAAACTCACAAAACAAACTGAGGGTTGCTTGGGGGTAAGGGGCAGGGATAGGGTGACTGGGTTACGGACATTGGGGAGGATATGTGCTATGGTGAGTTCTGTGAAATGTGTAAGCCTGATCATTCACACACATGTACCCTGGGGCGTAATACATTATATGTTAATAAAAATTAAAATGAAATAAAATATATATATTATAAATTTTACTGTATATATTTCTAAAGATATATTAGAACATTTAAAAATCATAGCTTTCTATAGTAATATTTACTGAAATGGATGCATTATTTTTAATCTGCAGATTTCATATGCAATCATCTATACAAGCACTAAGACTCTATTCATATTTTTCTTTTCAAAAAAAAATAGCAATATTTTATATGGTAACTCCTCATTATTTTTTTGGAGGATATTGTGAAAAATATAAGAGTGTTAAAGCAATGATAATCTCAGTTATGATAGCAATAAAAATAAAATGATAACGGTAATAATAAAAATTTCCAGGTATTTACTCCATGAGTCCTCACAAAAGCCTTTTGAAATAGATACTATTAGCACCCTATTATTCTCTCACCATGCACATTTTGTTAAATAACAGATGCTTGAGTATCTGAGAATTAACAATAAAAGCATATGCCAAAATGGTGAGATTAGAACACAAAATAGAATTTCCACCCAGGTTCTGTGATACTTCATCCACTGCTCTTTCTATTATGTTGTATTATCTGAAATCTGACCCCCTCCAGTACATTAAAAGAATATAAAAATATAACATCAGGATCAGGCAGAAAATCTTTTACATTTTGAGAACACGTATAAAACTTATATATGTGCTCGGAAGGAACAATCAGAGAGGTGAGAAGAACCTCAGGGAAGTACAGTACATAGTAGTCCAGAGAGAGCCTGATGAGAGGTGGGGGGAGTCAGTAGTATAAGCTGCTCAGTAGTGGAGTAACAGTAGTTACTGGAAGTTAATGGAAGAATGTTCTGCGTCACCCCTGACATGTCCTTCCCGTTAAAGAAAGCTATGGTACTCTAATGATTTAGCTTCCTTTGCTATTTTTCTCCCCCTGTCTGGGAAATCAAGTGGTTTATCTGACTGGTAAATTTGCAAAGATTAAATCAGGAATGAAGGCCTGGATTCACCTTTCTTCTCTTTGGGAACAAGCCTATCCACTGAGAGGATACAGTCTCCTCTTTCCTCCTTGTTGTCATCCTGCACAGGACCCCAAAGCAGTTAAGAGGGGGGCATGATTTGAAGGGCAAGAGTAAGCAAGGTTAGGGGCGCCTGGGTGGCTCAGTGGGTTAAAGCCTCTGCCTTCGGCTCAGGTCATGATCTCAGGGTCCTGGGATCGAGCCCCACATCAGGCTCTCCGCTCGGCTCTGTCTCTGTCTCTCTGTCTCTGCCTGCCTCTCTGCCTACTTGTGATCTCTCTCGGTCAAATAAATAAATAAAATCTTTAAAAAAAAAAAAAGAGTAAGCAAGGTTAGCTGATTAAGCAAGGTAGCTGGCTGAAGGGATTCAGGTGGAGGAATGGGCTAAATCAGGAGAGAGTCTTGTCTCTCCCAGCTTTGTGAGAGGAAAGATGATTCATTCTAATGCATGCTTGGTATTTGGAAGTTCAGAATATTCCTGCCTGATGGTCTTTATTTCTTCTGAAAAGTTAGAGAAAAGGTCACGTCCTGAGACTGAGGGAGAACAGGACTGAACAAACTTCATAAGAGTGGTAAACAGGGCGCCTGGGTGGCTCAGTGGGTTAAAGCCTCTGCCTTCAGCTCAGGTCATGATCTCAGGGTCCTGGGATCGAGCCCCACATCGGGCTCTCTGCTCAGCGGGGAGCCTGCTTTCCCCTCTCTCTCTGCCTGCCTCTCTGCCTACTTGTGGTCTCTCTCTGTCAAATAAATAAAATAAAATATTTAAAAAAAAAAAAAAAAGAGTGGTAAACATTTGAAGAAGCAAGTAGAGAATAGGAGAAAACCAGTTACAAACATGGAGAAGATCTCCAATTCAGCCCTGAAAGAAGGCCTTGACCATGTACACAGATGGAATGTTTTCCCACTCCTCATCCTTTCTCCTCCTCTGAGATTTACTCCATCAATCATTCGCAGCTGTGTCTTGCATTTCAAATTTCTCAGATCAGTAGCTTCGGTTCTGTTGTTCTCAGTCTCTTACCATATCCCCTGCAGCAACTCTCAGCCGGCCTACTGACCACCCTCTTTTCCATTTTAATTCAGCTCTCATCCCAACAATTGTTCCCTTTCTAAATCACTGATACTCAGAAATCACAGAAGATTCCCACTACTGCAGAATAAAAGGTACAGCCCATCAGACCCCCATGCTTTTGCTATATTGCCATTTGCCCAGATTATGCTGTTCAAGATCATTTGTCAAACTCTACAGAGCTGCCACCTCTTCTATAAAGTTATCCCAAACACCAAACGTCAGCATTGGCCTCTGTACCACACCCTCATTTCCAACACTACAATGGGCTCTTACTTCAATCTTCTTTGTATTTATTTGTATCTTTTACTAGATTTTCAACTTTTGCAATTAAGAGACACTGCCATATTCTGCTCTCAAGGCTAAATACAGCTCTTAGAAATGGCAGAAGTTTAATAAATATCTGTTAACTTTTTAAAAAGATTTTACTTATTTATTTGACAGGGAGCATGCTTGTGAGCACCAGCAGGGGGAGCTGTAGAGGGAGGGGGAGAAGCAGGCTCTCCACTGAGCAGGAAGCCCAACACAGGGCTCCATCCCAGGACCCTGGGATCATGACCTGAGCAGAAGGCAGACACTCAACTGACTGAGCCACCCAGGCGCCCCACATCTGTTCATTTTAAAGTCATATTATTTCCAGGTGTCAACCTCGAGTAACAAGAATGTATACAGTGAGAACAGGAGACAACAGTCATATCTAACTTACCATCCTTTAAAATAATTGTTTGTTTATCAAGATGAGTTGCCATATATGGGTAAATGGTAAGAAGGCAGTTTTCTGCTGTTGCAGTAACTGGAAGCAAAAACCTAAAAGTGAAAACATTGCATTTCAATAAAATAGTCAGATGCAGTAAATACAATGAAATATTTTTTAAGTACCCTGGATGGTTTAAATGATCAAGACATGAATTATTCACCATTTTTCTTTCCACCTGTTTTGTTTTTCTTAACCACCTACTGTATCTGTTTCAATAGTTTAAGACTATTTACTTTTAAAGCTTTTAACAGAGATGGTTAACGTCACTGTCAAGTGTGCTCTAGAATACCGCTTGTAATTATACAGGCTCACAAACAGATTCAGGAAATTCTAGAATTGAAGGAGCCTCAGAGTTAATTTACTCACCTTCTTCTTTTACAAAATTCCTTACAAACAGTATCTGGCCTCAGCTGACACTACTAGGGAGACACTACAAGAGTGACACTCATGCCTTAGGGACAACCCATTTCATATTTGGAGAGCTCTAACTTCAGACATTCTGTTTCAGGGCAACAGAGAACAAAATCTATGATCTGATCCCCATAATACTCCTTCAAATACTTAAAAACAGTTATTGTATTTTCTCTAGTCTTTCTCTTCTTCAAATTGAAAACATTTAGAACATTCAAGGTTTTTTTCAATTACAAGGTCTCCACAAATTTCACATACCATCTGCCTTTTTCAGATGATCTTTTATTTTGTGTTTGTCCTTTAAAGGTATCTGAGAATTGAAAGCAATGTTACCAAACTTATTCAACCACTAGAGTATTAATCCCTTCCACAATGGACACACTATTAAACTATTTTATAAAAGCACTGTGAACTTTCTTGTTAGTAAGAGCCACAAAACACCCTAAGATTTTATATTGGGCCTGTCCAATTTATGCAACAACTCTGTCCTTGCCCAATTTTTTCATTTAAAGTAGGTTCCACGCCCAACATGGGGCTGGAACTCACAACCCCGAGATTAATAAGAGTCAGAGGCACTTACCAATGGAGCCAATCAGACGCCCTCAACTGCTCTTTTAACAGAAGTACTATAATTTATATCTATACCACAATAATACCGGATTATTGGTTTAATTTCTGCATTATAGTAATTATCAAGATAATTTTACTCTTGCATCAGTAAGATTTTTACTTACTTCGATCAGTAAATTTTACTCATTGCATCAGCTATGTATCATATTAACCGTTCTATGTAGCTTACAGTCACTGAAAAGGGGAACTGATAAAATCTGTACTATAATAGAAGTTGACACAAATAAAATACAGGATAGGACGAAACTAAGAAAAACTTTGCAGCTGAAATATAATGAGTTGTCAGGGACATTAAAATAAACATATGTTACATGTAAGGGAATTGATTTTCCCCTCAGTTTTGCATTTCTTCTCATAAGAAATACTTGTTTTTCTCTTTAACAACTGCTGTACATTAAAATATTATGCAAACTATACATATTCAACATTGTCCTGTTTGACAAATACTCATCATTCTATTCCATCATCCTAAACACATGTATCAGATTGCCCTAGGATTAAATTGTATTTCTATATTATAATTGTTCTTTTCCATAGGATGTCCTTTTTAAAACAAAATTTAAAATTCCTTGATACCATGAATCATTACTTCTATATAATATGTATTTATGCTACATGTAGTGATCAATCAAAATTCCATTAACTTCCCAACTTTAACTAATATTTTTCAGATTAAATAAGTTTATCCATAGATACCATCATCACTGTTACCTTAGAGCCAAAAATGCTTTCTGCTTTAACAGTGATTGCAGGAAAAGGAAAAACAGAAAGGAAAAAAGGCTACTCCAGCAAATGCTGTAGCTACTCTGCCCTTATGTCCTTATCTCCTAGGATGTAATTTCTTTGTGCTGGGCTCCCATCCTCTGGGTGGGCATAGTGGGTTAACTGTAACCTTCAAGAATCAATGTTGGATGGCTAGAGCTGCTGAAAGCTTCAATTGCCTTGGGAGTTTATGGTCCCTGGGTAAAGCCAGAGACTATGCATGTGTGGTTCAGGAGTCTGAAAGCCCAGCTTCTTTGTTTCTAATAGGACAAAAACTCTGCGGTGTAACTTTATCTCTAGAGGATCCCATGGGATCAAGCTGAGGTTGGGACTCTGACTTAAATTTCATTTTATTTGGGATGACTGATTCCATGTTCTGCTTCCCCTACCTTGTTTATTCCTGGCAGTTCTTCCTTAATAAACCACATATCCATGAATCTTCAACTAAGTCAGCTTGTGGACAACCCCTACCCAAGACAACAATCAAATGAACCAAATGAATGATACTGCTTAAAGAAGCAGCATCATTTGAAACAATTATAAAATGGTACAAAACTAAAGAAAATAAAATTGAAATAAAATTCAATGAAATGGGAATAAATATTGTAATTTTTCCTCTTATAAAACTAGTTTGTTGCAGATGGTAACATTGATTTCAGATACTCCTCAGAGTAAATAACAACCAATGTATACAAAATTCACTTGACTACATTCTTCTATGGAGCACAGAAATTATACAAATTGCACAGCATGATAATATGGACACTCTATACATTAATATCATTATGATTAAAATACATTAAAACAGAAACGGGACTTGCTGTCAATAATATTGATACTCTACATTTTAACAAAAATATTTCTGGGAAAACGGTATTATATCAGAGCATAATGGTATTATTTATAGATTCTCTATACCAATCTACATAGTGGTAGAGAATTTATTCTAAAAATATTCAAAATAAAAATCAGGATGGACATTCCTGGCAACAGAGTTGATATGATGCAGACAGTGGTGGTGATAGAAATGGGCTTGAACTATTTGTGGCAACTGCTGTGCTGGGCATCTAAAATGCATTATTTCATTTTCATAAATCTTCTCAGCAATCTTTGAGGATATATATTATTAACTTTCTCAGACTTCAGTTACAAGAGCAAGGTCCAGAAAAAGTCAACAATTGTTTAAAGTCACACAATTGGGAAATAGAGAGCCCAAGTTCAAGTTCAATATACCTGAGGCAAAGCTATGCTCTTGGCCACTGCATAAGAATGGTTAGCTTCCAGATCTGGCTTGCTGCACATATGCTCAAGTTACCAAGTTTGGATAGAGTCATATATATGATGATGAATATAAGCATTTACAAATATTTTTTATCAGTTATATCATTAAACAGCATGCATTTTACTACTTCTAGCTATTCTAATAATGTTAATTATATAAATTCCTATTAGAAACTGTTTTAAATAAAAGCCTTTTTTGGAAGCTATAAATATTCTCCTGGATTCTAAGGAAGAAATATATTTTTTTAAGATTTAATTCATTTATTTGAGAGAGACAGTATGAGAGAGAGATAGCAAGAGAGGGGAGAGAGTCAGAGGGAGAAGCAGACTCCCTGCTGATCAGGAAGCCTGATGTGGGACTCTATCCTGAGACTCCAGGACCACGAAAAGAGAAAAGGTTTATTTGAATTGTGTTGTTTTATTCTTTTCTAAAAAGAGATATATGAAATTCATGCAAAGTCACCTCTTCAAAATCAATAACAGATGTAGAACAGTAAATACACCAACAGGTTTACATATTCTATCAGAATGGTTCCTGATTTTTAGGCCACATACTCGTATACAAAGCAGCCTAGGGTATATATTCACTGAAAAGTAATTTGCCTAACACAGGTTTTAAAAAATAAACTTACAGATTTCAGTATGTCCTCTAATAGTTAATAAAAATAAACTTTAAAGTGTCACTGAATTTAGAATAACTTGGTGATATGTTTTCTCAAAAAAATACCAGAGTAGGGGCGCCTGGGTGGCTCAGTGGGTTAAAGCCTCTGCCTTCGGCTCAGGTCATGATCTCAGGGTCCTGGGATGGAGCCCCACATAGGGCTCTCTGCTCAGCAGGGAGCCTACTTCCCCCTCTCTGTCTGCCTGCCTCTCTGCCTGCTTGTGATCGCTCTCTCTCTCTGTCAAATAAATAAATAAAATCTTAAAAAAAAAAATACCAGAGTAAAATGTATCTCATGTAGAGGGTCTAGTAAATGCATTACTTGAAACGTATAAAACCATTGCTCTTCAGCTTGAATATACTCTAAAATAGGCTATACTAGTATCCCATTAGTTTATGCAAGACTGAGATCATTTGGAGTCTATGAAAGACAAGTATCATCAAACCCTAAAGTAGAATCCTGAACTACCTTTTACATTTTAGCATAGAAAAAATAAATTCAACTTCCTGTCACTGCTGCTTCTTTATGTAGATTTATCTAATAATAATAGGAAAACACTACATCCAGCAAGACCCTAGAAGAGATCAGATTCCATTATCTACAAACACCCATATGCTGACTATATAACGTACTTGGAGACTGATTCTCACAGTTATAGGGAATATGTTGTCAAGATCATAGGGCAAACATTTGCTGCTGGATTTGAAAATTAGAAAAGAAAATCCTTAAAAGACAGTAACCCTGGCTTGGTTGGTTGGGCAGCTGCCTTCGGCTCAGGTCGTGATCCCAGAGTCCTGGGATCGAGTCCCACATTGGGCTCCCAGCTCCGCGGGGAGTCTGCTTCTCCCTCTGACCTTCTTCCCTCTCATGCTCTCTCTCATGGTCTCTATCTCAAATAATAAATAAAATTTTAAAAAAAATATTAAAAAAAAAGACAATAACCCTGAGGTAAACAGTTATCAAGAGAAAAAAGAGTATGAGAGTAGGGGAAAGGGAGGCATCAAAGAAAGTATAAAATAAATCAAAAATGTATAAGATATAATAAATTTGCATGGCCATTTCAGTAAATTAACTGATAAATTTGGGAGTTTTACTAACAACTACAAAGACTATATTTGGGAGATTAGTAGCATATGGGATATTTTGTTAACAAATAAAATTAAAGAAGGGGCGCCTGGGTGGTTAAGTCGGTTAAGAGTCTGCCTTTGGCTCAGGTCATGATCTCTGGGTCCTGGGATCGAGCCCCATGTCGGCCTCATCTGCTCAGTGGGGAATCTGCTTCTCCCTCTATCTGTCCCTCCCCTCAACTTGTGCACTCTCTCTCTTTCTCTCTCAAATAAATAAAATCTTTTTTAAAAAGTAATCTTCAGTTACAAAAAACTATAGCAAGCTACAAAACCTGATTTAATTTGCTTCTAATTCATATTCATATATGCTGCTTTTAAATTTTCTTTCATTTTAAAGGTCTGTTGATGTCAGGCATTGCCATTGGTCACCATGTCCTTGTATCGATTCAGTCAAAATCACTCTTTCCCATTCCCCAACTTTACTACCATCACTGTACTTCTATATCTCCTCAAGGCATCAGTCTGGGATAGCTTATTTATTGCTCTCTCCATATCTAGTCTTTGTATTTTCACAGTCACCCAATACATAAATATCTTCTCTCTTTCATCTAGCTTCTTACATGCAAAGACCAGTATACAGCACATAAAAGATACGTGGAAGTTGTGACTACATACATGGGTGGATGGATGAATGGATGGATGGATGGAGTGACTGACATTCACATTCAAGATCCATTTGAGCTAAGAGAAAAGATTACTTCATAGCCCTCATGAGGGATACCACAAGTATAATATTTAACCTCAAATTATCAGAGGCTGGGTTTACTGGAAGAAGACAGTCTGGGGTTTAAGAAGTTTATTAGAATTAATATCTATGTAAGAAAGAGGGAGGAAGCAGATTGGAGAATAAGAGCAAGAAGATGGGTTGCAAGGTGTGGAGAACAGCCATATTGGCCTAGTAAGGCCTTGGTCAACTAGGCCAGGAGCTTTGGACTGCCCTTCAGAGCTTCTGGCATAGGGCTAAACTGTCTGGCCCTCTAAACTCGCCCAAGTCAGTCATGGAATGCAGGTTGCCTGCCTGGTGGAGTACAACCTTAGGCCAACTGGAGCTGGGACAGATTCTATAGGAGCTGACAAAAGGAAGTAGTCAGCTGGCTTCATTCCACATGGTTGAACAGCAAATTCTACCTTGAAGGGGCACAAGGAGGTGTGGTTTCATGTATTCCATACTAATCGACCCACTTACATTTTGATTTCTAAGTCAGAAAAATCTACCGGGTGAGATGATCATCCAGGACAGCAAGGTATACAAACTGCTAAGCCAAAACTCTTCGTATGTTTTACAACAGATGAGGTACATGTCAGTCAATTTAAGCAACTCTGCCTAAGTAAGGAGAGGCTGACAGACCAGTTAAGAACTCCGTATCTCCCCTAGATCTGTGAAGTCCTTTGGAGAACACAGAGTCTTGAGACACATGTTAGAATTCTATTAGCTATAAATGTGAAATGCCCTTCTGACTCTATTTTCCCAATGCCTGGCTCCTATGCTTCAGTATGAATTCACTGTATATGTCACATAGCACTCATCTTTAGCAATAAGTCTCATTTGAATATCTAATGGCCATTGGTATAGTATTTAAAGTTAGGGTTTCATCAAGTGGGAACCAACTGAATGCAAGTTGACAATATTCTTATTTTGAAAGAAAGAGCATGACTACATCCTTTAAGATTCATTATAATGATATTTATCTTTAAATAAAATTCAAGCATTTAAATGATTAATTTTAAGCAGCCTACTAAAATTCTGAAACACTATTATTAAGGCACTTTATTATATCAGTTGCTATTTGGTTGTAATACTGAAAGTGTTCAGACTATAGGTAGAGGTCAAAAAAATTTAAATAGTAAAATTACATGAAATTAAGAATATTAAAATAAGACAGTTCAATACATTTAATCAAAATATTAAAATAAGAAATGCTAGTAATATTGTTTAGTTTTAAGTTGAATGCAAATTTATAAACAAAAAAATTTTCAATTAGTGGTACCATGAAATGAATTTTGATTTCTTTTAATGACACCCTCTGTAAACATAAAGCATAAGTTTAAATATCACCTATCTAATGTGAAATGCTCAAAATTAGAGAAAGCAATAATTATAGAGAACTTACGGTCGCAGAAATTAAACCAGGTTGCGATGGGAAAGAAATACACAAGAGATCTCTGGGGGGATCAGTGATGTTCTATTTCTGGACCAGAGCAGTAGATAAAAGAGCGTTTACAATGATTTGTTAAAATACGCAAATTCATTTTGCATAGTTTTATCTATGTTGTTTCAAGAAGGAAAAAAACCTTCCCAAACAATTAATCAAAAAAGCAACTTGTAAACCAAATGCCCTCAAATTGGTACTGCTGTGGTAGTTGAAAATTCTCACCATGGAAATATCATTTGCATTGAGTACAAATTTAGACGTGATTGGAAGTTTCTTTGCAAATGTGGAATCGATGCTAGCTTAGAAAATAGGAATGTCAGCACAAACATCTCCCCACATTATCTCCAAATCAAGATTATAATCAGCAATGACAGCAGGAAGCAACCTTTAGTAGTCAACAGAGAAAAACCCACTATGCCATACCACAAAGCATGTGACCAAAACTCTTCTTATTAGGTCAACAATACCAATATGCTTGTTTGAAGGAATCTAAAATGCAGAATGGACAAACATAGAAATCAGGATATGTTTAAAAACAAATCCAAGTGGGCACATGAGTGGTTCAGTAGTTTAAGTGGCTGACTCTTGATTTTGGCTCAGGTCATGTTGTCAGGGTCCTGGGACTGATCGTGCCACAGGCTCCGTGCTCAGCAGGGAATGAGATCTCCTCTCTCTCCTCCTCCTCTCTGTCCCCCCTCCGCCCTTGGCTCTCTCTCTCTCTCTCTCTCTCAAATAAAGACATCTTAAAAAAAATTTAAAAAAAAAAGAATAAAATAAAAACAAATCCAAGGATTCAATACAAACACAAAAAGATAAACATATCTGAGCACCTAAAGAAAAATTTCCGAAAGCTGGGACTAGAGAGCAGAGTCATATCACCTTCTTCCACACACTTCCTACTGAAACAACTCCCAAGCCTGCTGGTGGAAATTGGGCACCAGTCTCAGGGCCTTTTGGGTCTTGCTGAACTTCTAGTGGAGAAGGCCAAATCTGCAGTTGCCTGAAAGACTCGACTATACGAAATGCAATTAGAACACCAGGAAGGATTTATAGAATGTAAAATTTAATAAAATACTGGAAGTACTGTGAAGGAGAAAGCTGTTCCTACTTGGGTTGGTGTTTACTATTGCCCAGGATCTATCCTCTTATTTACAGACACAGAAATCCTCCTCCCCAGGGTGGACAGGACACATAGCCATGCAGGTACAAACACTTGCACTAAGCTTGAGTCAGTGACATATTGGCAAAGGTGATGGGTACATATTCTGCTTCATCCTCTTAAAATTTTTGGCCTGTGCTCCGTGCATTCTATTCCATTAGTCTAGAGATAACAGCAGTAGACTTCGGAAGCTATACATTAAAGTTGATGGAGCTAGCCCACAAGCCCCAGACTACCTCACTACTTTGTGACATATGCAGGATAAACACCCACAAACTAATTAGGCATAATATTATCTTAAAAACAGACTTTATCTATGTACACATATTTGTCCATACATACACACATAGGATTGCATATATTTGCATGACCAAAGGAAATAGATGAAGACACTGCATTTTTAATACAATATGTGATCATGTATGTAGGATTAAACATGGAGAAGCTATTAGTACTATTTTCAATTTTTGCATTGTTTGAATTGTTATAATAAGCATGCATTCCTTTTTGTTATTTAAATCCCTGATTTTCCATGCATAAAGCTATCAAATATAACAGCAATCAAATATTAAAATCCTGTTAAGATATTTTCTTGATTAATCAATTCATATTTACAAATAGGTGAAGGGCTGAGTAGCCAGACAGGATCTGAGGAAAGAGAGATGGAGAGAACTGCACCGATAGATCCCAAGGTGGCAAACAACTGCATGAGGATCCAGTTTCTAGGGGCTCCATGAAAACCAGCAATCAGGCAGGCGCTCATAACCAGTAAGGGAGAGACAAAGGGCAAGACACTGAAATTTCCTCTAAAATGAAAAATCTCTACATAGGGCAGAGACTCTCCAACCATCACTGGCTCCAAAGAGAATGGGGGTAAAGAGAAGGAAAAAGGACTGTGGTTAACTTTTCTTCCTGTAACCTGTGTTAAAAGCACTATGATTTAAATATTGTCATTATGGGCGCCTGAGTGGCTCAGTTGGTTGAGCAGCTGCCTTTGGCTCAGGTCATGATCCTTGAGTTTCAGGATCGAGTCCCACATCAGGCTCCCAGCTCCATGGGGAGTCTGCTTCTTCCTCTAACCTTCTCTCCTCTCATGCTCTCTCTCACTTTCTCTGTCTCTCAAATAAATAAATAAAATCTTTTTAAAATAAATTAAATAGATAGATAGATAAATATTGTCATTAAATAATGTCGAATATATTAGAAGTTTCTGGGCTTTTGAAATTTCTATACAAACTTTAAGCATTACCATTTTGCCATAAGTGAATGATAAATCATAATTAAGAAATTTTTCTGTTGAGAGTTATTTTTATAATACATTGGTATGCTATGTTTTGGTTAAATGCAAATAAACATTTTACTTTATATTTGAGACTGTGCTATAATCCTATGCTCTGATTTAAGAGATCTACCATGAAAATAATTTTCTTCATAGAATGAAGGTGCCATTACAAACAGCCTTCCACAGGGCTAGGTCAAGGAATAAGGAACAGATGATTATATCAGAACAAAGCATGGCCCCTTATGAATTTTACTTCCCTCTCACTGCATATCCTATCTATACACACAACACCAAGAAAGGCGGACAAATACACAGTGTTATGTATAATCCAGTCCCCCAAAACACGACAGATAATGTTTCAGGGCAGTATCCCAACACTGTCTTCAGTTATGATCTATTAGATGGTTACCGAAATGTTCTTGAGATTTCCCATTGCCTGCATTCCAGCAGCCATGATGCTAAAATTCTAAATGGCTCATTGTTAACAGGCAGCAGGTTTGTGCTAAGAATGGAGACTGGGAAAAATGACCACATCTTAAATAACTGGTCTTCTTAATACATAAGGGGAGTTTTGAATACTTTTGTTTCTAGCTATCTGGTAGTGACCAGTAAAGGTTCTTGTCTCATTTTATATACTTATTTTTAAATATTTAAATGTGCACTTAAGTATATATTTACAGGCTTATTTTAAATATCCAAATATCCCAGAAAGTCACATACAAAGCAGATACTAATTTACATTAGAGTTACTAAGGTCACAATACCAACCTGAATGTATTAATACTCTACGTCTTTGACTCTGTGTCTGATTCATTCTCTGTTAATCTCCTTTTATGTGATGCAAGTTCCCATCCCTTCAAAAACAGTAAGGTGCCTGGAAGAGGCATGCTAAGAAGTACTAGAAACAGAACCAAAATTGCCAGGTGCACACTACACAAATACCAAATTATGCACTGGGTAAAACAATAATTAGAATCACCTTTCATTATTCCTCATCTCCTTTTTATTGTACTGAATGCTTTAAAAAATAATATAATTTGAATTTACGTGATTGTCAATGTCCTATTATTTTTTAATAAGAGTAACATAACAAGTTTTATTATGCCTCAAAAATGTTTTTGAATCCATAACAAGGTCGATAAAATGCAACTATAGGTAGATATAATTAAGAGCTGTACATTCTCAGCTCTAAACAAAAGATCTGCACATTTTAAAATATATTTCCTCACTAGCAAAATGTTCAATATATTTGTAATTAAGACCATGGGCTTTATCTCTAAATTTAGAATGGAACAAACAACACATATCAATGAAGAAGGAAGAAATTACAATCTATCATTTATGCTTCCTATCAATGCATTAATTTGCCTACATATGCCAAGTCCTTATTTTACTTGTTTTAATGTCAGAAGACATAGAACCCAGTACCTTAAAACCAGCAACCTACAAAAGAGGACTGTACTGTGACTATTTTTCAGAAAAGATCAAGAATTTTGCAAAACCACATCTTGCTCATGATTAGGAGAACCACAAATTTGTATTGCTTTAGAGTGAGCAACTCAATCGAGCATAACCCAGAAGTTTCTGTGCCAGGAAATTCACAGAGCAGACACTTGAGTGGCAGCTTTGCTGCTAAAGACACTGAAGCTTCTAAATGCCAGCCAATCTCGAAAGTGTGGGACTTCTCCTGATGTCATTGGAACTGTATTAACTGTGTTTTTTGGACACAAAATCATATTTCGTATGGTAAAGGGGTGATATTAAAATATTTATCTTTGAATATCAATGAATTCTACAATCTAAAAGGGAGACGCATATAAATATGTAGTGTAAGCACCTGATAATTAGTTTTTCTGATTGTAATGTTAAGTGCCTGACATTAGGCTTCTGATTGCAGAGGCATCCACTTCAAAGACATGCATCTGAAATAAACATACTGCCAGCTACACAGCTAGATAAACAGCCAGGCCATGGAGGTGAAGTTCCCCTTTTTAGAGATCGCTGGTTGACCTAGGTAACTGATCATCGGACTGCTTGCTTTTTTCCCTTCCTTTACTCTAATTTCTGCTCTTATATTTTAAATTCACTCATAAAGAGTGAACCCCTGAAACCCTAGGTACCCCACCCTCAATCCCAGGCTTGCACACTCTTTCTACTGGCAACCTCGACATGTGGTCCTGAGCATGTCTTATACTCTTAAAAATAAGTGAGTAATAAGCTTTGTTTTTTCAAAGTTCCTTGATGGTTGTTGCTGGGGCACATCTCGTAATCACAGTAACAATCACAAGGGTCTCAGTCCAGCCACAGCATTGGCTGTGAAAGGGGAAATGTCTGTGGGGACTCGCCACAAACAGCACAGGGATAGGAAAGCGCTTCCAGTGTTCCTAGCCAGTAGTCACTACTGAAAATGTGAGACTGACCCGAAAGAAAAATACTACAGAATCCTTTGAACTCTGGCTATGACAGGCATTAGCCCTTTAATTACCAAGTCTTGGGGCACCTGGGTGGCTTTGTCAGTTAAGTGTCTGCCTTCAGCTCAAGTCATTAAGTGTCCGGGGATGGAGCCCCTTTAGGCTCCCTGTTCAGCGAGCAGTGAGCTTCTCCCTCTCCTTCTGCCCCTTCCCCTACTCCTGTACTCGTACTCTCTCTAATAGATAAATAAAATCTTTTTTAAAAAAATTACTAAGTTTGATTGGGTCCAAGATTCAAAAGGAGTGTTTAAGGGCAGCTCAGTCACCAGTGTGAGGACCTAGGACAGTGGCTGGTTATTTCACTGGCAAAGATTTACCACTGTAAGCCAACTAATCAGCAGCCCTGATTTTTAGTTTAACCACATGTACTATTTTTCCTGTACATTTCTAATCAGCCTCTCATTCAGAATATAACATGTGTTTCAACTTGCCTTGGAACTCAAAATCTTCCTATTCAAGTAATGCATTATATACCACATGACATATCAAAACTTAGAAATAATTTTATTCAATCTTCTTAGTAAACTGGCAGTGTTTTAACAATAAAATCCTAGGATTTGAAAAGTTAAAGGGAAGCAAAGTTGTGTGATAGAGATAATGAGATTTGATCTCAAATCTAGGTTCTTTCACAAGATAGTTGTGTGAGGGTCAAAAAGAGAAATAGTAGTACTTCAATTTCCTCTGCTATAAATTCAGAATTATACTTCATAATGTAGATCTCTTAAACAGATTAAGTTAGATAATGTATTAGCAAATAAAGCAAACCTACTCTTAAAGAAAGATGGGTATTTAAAGATTCTCACAGCAATACCATTTTCTAGTGTTAATGTTATTTTTTGACAAATATTTAAGTGTTCCACTCTTTAACCTCTCTTGCTAGCATTTTCCCTTATTTAGTCTTTTTAGGTCCACTGCTTCATACACTTTACTGCACAGGAATCACCTAGGGACTTTAAAACTACAGATGTTGGTTCCTTAGATCCAGAATGAGATCTGAAGTTCTGCCTTTCACACCAGCTCAGTGTCTGTCTGGACTAGCAACCTCACATGGGAACCTGTTAGACATCCAAATAGGCACATCCCATCCAAGACTTACTAAATCAGGAACTCTATAGGTAGGGCTCAGAATCTGTCTTAACAAGCCCCCAGGGTAAGTCATATGTAGGGTCAAGTTTGAGAACTGGGGTTCTAGAACTAGGGTTCTCAACTTTGACTCCCTATTAGAATCACGTAGGAAGCTTCTAAATTTGTAGTGCTTAAGTGGCCCTCCAGACAAACTATACCATAGTCTATGGGTTAGACTGAGGCATGCATAGTTTCAAAAACTTCCAAGGTGAGGGGCACCTGGGTGGCTCAGTCATTTAAGAGTCTGCCTTCAGCTCAGGTCATGATCCAGGAGTCCCAGGATCAAGCCCTGCATTGGGCTCCCTGCTTAGTGGGGAATCTGATTCTCCCTCTCTCTCTGCAGCTCCTTCTTTCTCTCCTGCTCACTCCTTCTCAAATAAATAAATAAAATCTTTAAAAAAAAACAACAAAAAAAAAAAAAAACAAAAAAAACCCTTCCCAGCTGATTCTGGTTTCCAGTCATGAGCAACACTGCTCTAGAAGGGGAAGGGGGGGGGGTTGAATATCTATTTGGTAGATAAGGAACTTAGGTTTCTTTCATTTGGCTTAAATTTTAATTTTCAATTACTCATGTTAACTCTTATAAAAGAGCTAAATTTTTTCTTTTGTTCTAAAGTTGTTCAAATTAAATTTGGGTACTAACTAGGAAAGATATAATCAGTTTTGAGTATAATAGATACGTGTTAATATTTATGGGATTTATTTATTTATTTTTAAAAGATTTTATTTATTTATTTGACAGAGAGAGAGATCACAAGCAGGCAGAGAGGCAGGCAGAGAGAGAGGGGGAGGCAGGCTCCCCGCTGAGCAGAGAGCTCAAAAACCAGAAAGCTTTGCTCTGACCTCAGTGCCAGGAAAAAAAACAGGCTTATTATTGCCACTTTTTAAATAATGAATGAATGAATGAATGAATGAGAAAAAAATCTACTTGAGAACCAAGAAGGCTTTTCATGAAAAAAGGGATAATTATGGAAGCACAAGATTTTGGTGGTAGAGAATGACTGGCTGACCTCATTACCACTCAAAAGTCATGGCCACTACCTTTTTTCACTGGCTCCAAACCAAGCAATAGGTCCTCCCTCGTGTCATTCAAGGTAAAGTCCAAATCCATACAATAACCTCAAAGGCCCCACCGGGTCCAGTGCTACTGTTACCTCTCCAACTCTTTCTCCTAAATGTCTCCCTTGGTTCATTCTACTTAGGCTACACAGGCCTCTTTGTAAGCATTCAACTTGATGACCTTGCATCAGCTATTCCCTTGTTCTGAAAGTATATTCCCAGATATCTTTCTAACTCGACCTTCTGCTTCACATCTCTCAAATCCCATCCTCTTAAGGGAAACATGCCTTATCACCCTATATTTTACTGAGACCTAGTCACTCCCTCTCTGGTACTCCCCAGGACCTGACCCTGCTCTTTCACTTTTTCCTATAGCCTCCATCAATGATCACACACTAGAACTACCCTTACTATTGTCTCTTTCCCCTGCTAGACTCTAAGCTCCACAGGGCAGGGATCATGTTCTGATCCCTGAAGTAACCCCTAGTGCCTAGAATAGTGTTTGGTAAGTGGTACATGGTGAACATTCAGTAAATACTTGTTGAATAAAGGAATAAATGAATGAATGCCTCAATCATTACTCAGAATCTCAGACTGCTAACTGAATATAGTGTTAAAAATATTTGGGTGACTGAATCAGAACCTTGCTTTGACTGTTCAAGACCACTCCTGACTCTGGGATGCACTGAATTACCTGGACATTCTTATTTCCCAGATCCAATTTAAATATTTATCACTCACCCAAAGTACAGGTAATTATATACCTATTATGATTTCTAAAACTGTATCTTCTCCTTTATTATTTTATATTGATGACTTATTGATTAGGGGCTGCCTGTAGACATTTTAGACATTCACTAATTTTACCAATGATCAGTTAATTCTTTCTCTTCAAGGTAGATAACTTCTTAGGATGCTTTCCTTAAGTCTTATACCTATGTAAGGGAATTCCTATTATTCTATTCAGGTCATTTTTCTTTATCTATTCCCTAATTCTAAAGACTATAATTTATTTAAGACCTATATATGTACTGGGGAGCCTGGGTGGCTCAGTCGTTAGGCATCTGTGAGTATTAGACCTGTAATATTATTTGACCACATTACCATCTCTCCCCTAGATATACCACCTCTATCCCCAGATTTTGTGGAGAATTCGGAGAAAAGGCAAGTAGGGTGTGCAACCTCTGAAATGAAGACACAGGAGTGTGGAGGGGGCCATTATTAGTGGCAGCAGGCATATTAGCAGGAATAATAGTGGCTATAATTTATAGCTCTTAGGCCAGCTGAATCAACCCAAATGTGATAAAGTCTAAAGAAGGAAACAAAATAAGAACTCATTCATGTTAAGCCCCAAGAGGAACCAAAGTATGAAATGGTCTTCCATGAGTAAAAGAAAGCAAAGCATGAAGGAATGAGTGTTTTATTTTGTAATGAACCCATGTGCTCCAATATGGACAAATAGGATGCAAAAAAGAAAAAAAAAAGGATTCAATTTAGGATGAACCCTGACAAGTGCAATTTGTCCTTTGAGATTTTACTTGGGAACCTATGTAGCCATCCCCAATTTCCCCACTGCCACAAGACATTATTAGCTGCTCCTAGTGCACTGCCTTCTGTATTCACTTCTTGGCACCAAAGAGTCTATAAAAAACCACTTATTTAAAGTCTAACCTTACTACCTTGACCTCCATAAAGGAAGGGCCCCTTCCTAATTCATCTTTTCTTACCCAAAAGATTGGGCGGAGCACACATGGATTATTCACTATAAATATAACAGATGAAAATAAATAAAAGAACAAAATGTATTCCAAAGGGAAATTCTGAAGTGAGAAAGAAACTCTTGAGGAATTTCTGGGTGGAAGACCTCATTTATCTCAATGACATCAAAGGTGGAAAGTCTACAGAAAGAAAGGCAAAGACAGCTGAGGAGCTGAGAAGAGACAAAAGACCTGGTCCTATGCACTATGGGAAACTAGATAAGTAGTTAACAATGAATGCATCAGTAAAGGATTTGCCAGAATTAAAGTTCCATGGAGTGTTTATAATTCTTGTTCATCTGGGTGCATGGAAAAGCCATTACTAGTCCATCTATGGTTTTCAACATTTCTAAATTACTTCTAAAAGCTCTGTTTATCCCAAACTTGCTGAAGGTTGAAACGGAGCTTAGTGGAAAGTAAGGTAAGAATTGTGGGGAAATCCAGATAAGAGAAACCAGTCTCAAAGCCGAAAGGAAACACACAACAATGACAACAAAAGACAAAAAAGATAATTAAATATAGCACACACATCCCACCCCCCCCACCCCCACGCCTTCTAGAGACTATTTTCAGGTCTCCTTACTGTCCAGTTTGCTGACTATAAGTGAACACTGGCACAGTCAAGGCTATTCATGCCCCTGTTAGAGGCATTTGTACCCTTGTTCCAGAAGCAATCTTGTCCACTCAGCGTTGAGTCAAACTATTTCCTTTCTCACTCTGTTAACGTGATCTGAGGCTTCATTAGCTTTAAGACATTCATGGATAAATTATTCATGGTTTTTACTGGTGAGTTCAAAGGTCCACCTTACGTAGTGCTTTGGGTAAAGTGTGAATTTGTGGACTGGAGTGAAGTAAATTTAAACTTTTATGAACAAGGTCGGTAATGTACAGAAAGACGGACTGTCTCCCAGGACAGAAGCACAGAGTTCAGTGCTTCATGGGAGCCTAAAGCAAAACGATTAAAAATTTGTTTTTAAATGTTAACAAAAGAGAGACCATTAGCATCAAAAGAGAAAAACGGCAGTCTGAGTGGCATAACTTAGATAATTTTATCCACCTATATATGCAAGAGACACGGAAGGTGGAGTTCTCCAGGAGCTGTCCTAGATAAGGCCACACTCCACCCTGGATGCAACATTCTAATAGCATCTGTCTCCTCTTCTAATTCATAACACAGAAATCAATCCTTTGACTATGAATATACCAAAGAGTAATAACCCCCACTACGAGTCAATAAATGATCACACTGAATACATACACTGACACTCATTTTTAGTGTACAATTCCCTCTAATGCTACTTCTTACTATAAGTGTTTTTAACAAATTTTATTGCTCTACCCATTAGCCTCCTATAACCTGGGGGAATCAAATCATCTCAGGTGTAACGTAAAAGTGCAATTTCTGATCCTACAAGGTAAGAAATCCAGAAACATGTTCTCACCAAGGTATATTTGAATTTCCCTGAGTCTGCTAAAGCAACACGTAACAAAATCGTATTGTTCGGAAACTCGTTATGCTAATATTTCTCATTTTCATTTAATATTTATTTTACATTTCCTTTGTTCCAGATCCTGTCCAGTTACTCAATGATTATGAACTCAGGGAATTTCCTATGATTACAGAGGAGATAGGTTCTGTTATTATTCCCATTTTACGGAGGAGAAAACAGAGAGGCTCTCAGAAGATTAAATAACTTCACCACAGTTAAGGGAGCCAGGATTCAAACCCATGCAGCCTCGCTGTAGTATATGCTGGTAACCACTGTCAAGCTGCTTCTCATGGGAACAACGCTACATGTGGAACTTTATGTCTGAAGTCATTATTTTAGATGTCTCTCCTTTTGATATTTTACAATAGTGTAAAATATAAACTTATCATTCTTTGCTGTCAGATACAAAAGAATATCTTACCAGTTATCTCTGTTATCATAGAAAAGAATATCAGTGAAAAATGACACAGTTTTAGATGATCTAAAGCTGAGGTGGCAGGTGAGCGCTGCATTCATTCCACTGCGAGACCCTGGGATGACTTTGCCTTTTGGAAACGTCACAGCAAGAGGATGAACCTCGTCACCATCAAAAAGTCTTGCTGTGGGAATCTGGACATTTAACATTGAATCTCTGTTGAAAATTAAAAAAAAAAAAAAAAAAAACTCAAAATACATGCAAGTAATTGGATTTATGTGTCTTTCTCTAGGTTTTGAATCACTGGAAATACTAAGCAAGAAATATTTGCAATAGGGGTACCTGGGTGGTTTAGTGGATTAAAGCCTCTGCCTTCGGCTCAGGTCATGATCTCAGGGTGGCTAGGATGGAGCCCCGCATCAAGCTCTCTGCTCAGCGGGGAGCCTGCTACCCCCTCTCTTTCTGCCTGCCTCTCTGCCTGCTTGTGATCTCTCTCTCTCTCTGTGTCAAATAAATAAATAAAATCTTAAAAAAAAAGAAATATTTGCAATAATATGCCCAATTATTAAAGATATTTTTGCATCATCTCTTATTTTCTGGTCACAATATAAGTAAGATTGATAATATATTAATTTGACCACATAAGATGATCCAAATTTCCTTGTGACCTCTACGAATTAAAAAAGAGGATTAAAATACCTGAGTAAATACAGTGTTTTTTCGAAAGCCTGATATAAATCGTATTGTCCTTCAATATATCCTTATAAAAATTTACCAAAACTTACCAATTTGATAGCTAAAGCTTTAATGCATATAGACTAAATATAATACTCAGATGCATATACACACAAAAAAGTTTTAATGTGGGTACTATTAAGCACTTCTATACATATGTCATGAATAGTTTCTAATCATTACTACTAAAAAATTCCACTTAATCTTCACATATTTCATTATATACCTATAATTTATTTAACCAATCTAAAACGTTCATGATTTCTAATAACACAGTAGATAGTATTCACTTTTAAATCTAACACTTGATAATTTTACTGGCCAGTAAATATTTAGCCATATTACTTCTAAATTCTTATTACATATGTAGGCTCCTATAAGAAATAAGAAGTGTTATCAAATGGGAATCATATTTCCATACTATGTTAGTTACAATGAAGAACATTCAGCTAATTAACTAAAAAAAGTAAAGAGAGATCTCAACTATGATTACTTAAACTGATAGGGTTCATTGCATAAAAAAAATGTAATTTATAAATCAGGTTTGCATCCAATTTTGTTGTTAATTAGCTACATGTCATTAGATAAGTTATTAATGCTGTTGATCTTATTGTGCATACAATGAGGAAACTGTGTTATATCATAGCTACAGTCCCTATTACATGTTCCTTTCATTATACTGTATTTTTCAAGATCCAATTTTTGACTTGAGATCATTTTTAAATTGATACCTTTATACATTCATTCAAAAGTTGAAAGAGTAAAACATTAATCCATATATTAGACAATGTTTCTTGATTAAAAAAAACTTTTTAGCACAATATAATTCAAGCTACTTCTATTTTCTGTTTAAGTGACAAAGACTAGGGTCTACTTATAAGACAGGGTCTTAAAGAACTGGGAATCCCAAAGTTGTCCATTTAATGTCGAGCAACTACACTCATGTCATCAAATGGCATTCAGAGCAAGCTGTAAAGTGTAAGCAAGCATGCATCATATCTTGCAGGCCAAATGTTAGACACTAGAGGTTGCTCTGGGCTCCACAACTTGAATGATATCCATTTATTTTCAACCATCACATCACACTGGGAACTTTTTTTGCTGGATGTCAGAATACTTACCTGTAAAATAAGAGATTGAACTAGAGAAGCTCTGAGGTAGCTACAAGATCCAAAAGTTGATGAAAATAATGCTTAAAGGCAATTTACAATGGTACACAAATCCTCACATTTTGCATAATTTTAACATGTCAACTAGCCACTCTTTATATATCTACATCTTTATAGACAGGTGTATATTTCTAAATAAAAATTAGTTTGGCTTTCCTTTTTTTGTTGTTTTATATAAAGGATATCAATAAACATAGTCTTGCTTAACTTTCAAAAAAAAATTTATCTCAATAGTTTGTTTCTAAGATCTCTAACAGAGTTGTCTCATTGAACTACAGTTCATCCACTTCACAGCTATAGCTACATTCATGTACACATATATCACAAATTATAATCCTTTTACCGGCCACAGGACATTTGTGCAGTTCCCAGGTTTTGCTGTTCTGAATAATGCTACTATGAAATAATTTCAAACATAACTTATAGTACACACATGCAAGAGTTTTTATTACATATACTGTGAAGTGGAATTACTGGGCTGTGAAATACAAAGATTTTACACTTTGCATATTACTATCCAGTGTGGTCCTAACTCATTGACGTTGTAACTAGGACCTGACTTCTTAACGTTTGCCTACCTATGACAGGCAAAATGCTTATCTTATTATAGTCTCTAATTTTCATTTCCAAATTTACAAAAAGTTCAGTTACATGTTTTCAGATGTTCATTACCCACTTATGAATCCTCTTCTGTGAAGTATTTATTGGAGTTTTTTGTCGACATTTCTGTTGAGTGATTTGATATTTTTCTAACTAATTTTTATCATTTATTCTACTGTTAGCATGATTTTAAGTCCTGCTTAAGAAATTCTTCTCTACCCATAGATGTTGAAATTGTTTCCCAAAATATTTTTTAAATTTTTTCATGTCACATTTAAGACTTTAATCCATTTGTAATGGATCTTTGTGTATTATGCGAGACAGGAATCCAGTTTGAAATATTCCACACAGATAATCAATTGTTCCAGCACCATTTACTGGCTAGTAACCTGTTTCCTCCAAAGACTGTCAATAGCATTTTTGTCAAATATTCACTACCCGTTCATATATGGGATTTCTGCAAGTCTCTTTATTCTATTCCTTTGATCATTTTAATCCATTGCTACACCACTACTATATTGGTTTAATCTTGATATTTGGTAAGGCAATCCCTTCTTATCTTGTTCTTCAGGAATGGCTTGGCTACTCTTTTTCTTTTTTTTCAAAGATTTATTTATTTATTTGAGAGAGATGGGGGGCAGGGGAGTGGAGGGGAGTGGTAGAGGGAGAGGGAGAGAGAGTGCTAAGCAGACTCCATGCTGAGTGCAGAGCCCAAAGTGGGGCTCAATCTCACGACCCTGAGAACTCAAGACCTGAGCTGAAATCAAGAGTCGCTTGTTAAGTTGGCTTAACCAACTGAGCCACCCAGGTACCCCAGGGCTACATATTTTAAATAGTGAACTTAAATGTGTCTATTTTGATAAATGACCTTCATAGCTTTAAAAATTTACCTTTAGATTCTTTTAATTTTCTATATGGAAAATCATCTAATCTACAGATAATGACAGTGCTTATTTTCCTATCCTCACATATTTTATTTCTCTTAACTTCATGCATGGACTATGTTTTTCAGGAAAATATGTTAGAGAGGCAGTGCTAATAGGTGTCCTTGCCTTTTCTTTTTCATTTAAAGGGAATTAATCTATGTTCTAGTATCCATGATAATGTACCTTCTAGATACATGACAGAAAATTTTAACAATTTAAGGGATATCTCTTTTATTCCTGGTATTAAGAGTTTTATGATGAATGGTTTTGGAATTTTACCAAGTGCTTTTCTTCTGCATCGATGGAAGTGATCATATCATTATTCTCTTTAATTTATAAATGTGGGAGATGAAATACACAGGTATTTTAGATTTTCTAACATTAGGCAAATCTTGCAATACTGGGATACACCCAAGATTGTCATTATTTATTAATAGATTTGTATTATATATATAATATACATTATATTTATATATAATTTAATTCGCTAAGGATTATTGCATCTATAGTCAATGAGAGATTGAACTATAATTTATCTTTCTCATACCGTAATTATCTGATTTTATAATAAAATTTTTACTTCATAAAACAAATTAGAGGACATCATCTCTTTTTCTCTTGTCCAGAATTTCTACAAAGTTTAAGAAACCAGTTTCTTCCAAGTTTAGTAAAACTGTAAAAATATCAGAAGATAGTACTTGTAAGAAAATTTTAAATATTGATTCAAAGTCTTTCAACTTTCTACATATTACCAGTATGGTTTTAGTAAATTATATTTTTTCTACAAACATCCCATTTCATTTAAGTTTTCAAATGTGTTAGAATAAATTTCGTCATTGTATTTAAATTATCTCATTTTTCTTCACTGGATATATAATATACCCCATTATTCTTAATACTATTTAGTTTTATCTTTTCTCTTTTTGTTCCTTATCAGTATCACTGTATCAGTACCCACTGTATTGGTTTTTCAAAGAACCAACTTTTGGGTTCAGTGAGCCTATCTGCTATATATTTGCTTTCTATTTCTTTAATTTCTATGTTGTCATTTTATCTATATTCTACATTTTTTAGGTTTAATCTGTTATTATTAAGTTGAATACCTGAAATGTCTCGTCATTTTTTTACCTACTATCAGCATGTAAGATTACACATTTCCATCTAAGTACCATTTTTGCTGTATTCCGTAAGTGAATTTGTTTATTGCTCAACTGCTGGAGTTTAATATAACAGATAGAGTTAACTCAACACAGATGCAGGCCTAATTGTCTAAAGAAAGCACCAGAAGTGACAGTATGTGTTTCAAGTTAAGTTTTCAAATTTAATACTCAAATACTGTTTATATAAGGGAATGTTATCATGTTTTGATGCATGGTATTTTGTTATTTATTTGCAGAATTCAGTATGATATCTTCTTTGACACCCTGTAGAAGATTTTTTTAGGGGCACCTGGCTGGCTCAGTTGGTTGACGGTCCGATTCCTGATTTTGGGTCAGGTCATGATCTCAGGATCATGAGACTGAGCCCCTCTGTCAGGCTGTGCATTCATGAAGAGTCTGCTTAAGATTCTCCCTCTCCCTCTGCCTCCCCCCACTCACGTGTGTGTGCTCTTTCTCTCACCCTAAAATAAAATTAAAAAAAAAAAAAAAGTTTTTTTAAACTTCCAGAAGTATGGCAGATCTGTTAATATTTTCCTTAATGTTTTTAAAATTATAATTATTATAAGAAAACACAGTATATATGATGTCAACTTTTAAAAATTTGTTAAATTTGAGGGGTGCCTGGGCGATATATTTGGTTACGCATCCAACTCTTGGTTTCAGCTCAGGTCATGATCTCAGGATTATGAGACTGAGTCCTGAGTCAGGCTCTGTACTCAGTGGGGAGTCTGCTTGGGATTCTCTCTCCATCTCCCTCTGCCTATCCCCCATCCAGCTCATGCTCTCAACAAAACAAATCATCTTTTTAAAAAAAAAATGTTAAATTTGAACTATAGAATGATACACTTTCAGTTTTTGTAAATACCTCCTATATGATTGAGAAAAATGGTATTTTTTTCTATAACTGCAGGGTGTACGGTATTTTATGGTACTAATTTTAATACGACTTTTAGTATTTTTAACAATAGTAGGGGGAGACGAATCATGAGAGACTGTGGACTCTAAGAAACAAACTGAGGGTTTTGGAGGGGAGGCAGGTGGGGGGTTGGGTGAGCCTGGTGGTGGGTATTAAGGAGGGCACGTATTGCATGGAGCACTGGGTGTGGTGCATAATCAATGAATCTTGGAACACTGAAAAAATAAAATAAAATTAATAATAATCATCATCATAATAATAGTATTAAATGAATGAGGATTTTAAAATACCCTTTCCAAGTTTTCTTTATCAATAAACATGTTTTTGTCTTTTGGAGTCATCAATAATTGAGATATGTTTTTAAACATCCTACAGTGATGAAGGACTAGTCAATTTCCCCCTATTATTTTAATTGGGGTTTATATATTTTAGTTATGCATACAATTTTAGAATTCTGATAGTTTCCAGATGAGCTGCATCTTTTATAATTATTTAACGTATTTTTAATATTAAAAACATGTTTTACCTCTTAAATAAGGTTATCACATGTAAAATTAATAGTTATCCAGCTTTCTTATGGTTATTCTGCTATAACTGTTCCTAAGATTTTAGTTTGATGGTTCTCAACTGGGTGTGGTTCTGCATCCCAGGGGACATGTAGCAATGTGTGGAGACAATTTTTTCTGATATAACTGGGGGAGGACACTATTAGTTAGAGACCAGGGAGGCTGCTAAACATCCTACTATGTATGAAACAGCCTCTAGTGGAAAAAAGCATCTTTCCCAAGATGTCAACAGTTCTGAAGTTGAGAAACCCTGCTTTACTTCATTCACTCTTTCTTGTCCTTACGTTTCACATATACTTCTTTTAATAGACAGTTGGATTTTTTTATTTACTCAAATATTCTCTGTCTTTTAACTAATCAGAGTAACTTATTTACATGTAATTGTATTACTCAACTACTTAAAGTTTTTGCCATGATTTTTGTTTCAGTTTTTTCTTGCTTTTTTAAGTATGCATCTCTTTTTCTCTCTTATAAAATTAACCAAGATTCTGTTGGTTTCTATACTGTTTGTATAGTTATATGCAATATTAGGTTTTGTGGATGTCCTTAAAAATTTACCCTACAGTGGCGCCTAGGTGGCTCAGTTGGTTCGGCGACTGCCTTCAGCTCGGATCATGGTCCCAGGGTCCTGGGATTGGGCCCCGCATGGGGCTCCCTGCTTGGTGGAGACCCTACTTCTCCCTCTCTGTCTACTGCTCTGCCTGCTGTGCTCTCTCACTATCTCTGTGAAACAAATAAATAAAATCTTAAAAAAAAAAAATTTACCCTACATACTTTGTTTTAAAATTCTTGTAAGTTTTATTTGGTTCATTTTTTTCTTTTTTTTTTTTTAAGATTTTATTTATTTGACACAGAAAGAGAGATCACAAGTAGGCAGAAAGGTAGACAGAGAGAGGGGGGAAGCAGGCTCCATGGTGAGCAGAGAGCCCGATGAGGGGCTTGATCCCAGGACCCTGAGATCATGACCTGAAACTAAAGTAGAGGCTCTAACCCACTGAGCCACCCAGATGCTCCTTGGTTCATTTTCATGTCTATATTATATACTTCCATGTTAATTACTAATTTTTATATACTTATACATTTTATATTTATAAACATAAATATATAAATTTAAATTATATATTTATAATCTTATAATGTTATCTTGTTTTAAAAATTATTTATATTCTGTGTCTGATAATTCCAATATCTGAATGACTCAAGAATCTTAATTTCAAGATGGTTGGTTGTGCTCTAAATGTTACTCTAAATGATGGCATCTTCCCTTGTGAGTTTTGCAATATTTGATACTACACTCATGTCTGGTTGACAGCAATTGTGGAAACTGAAATATGAGCCAAAACTGAGGATGGCTTCATTTAGAACAGAGATTCACAAAGTGTGGTCCATGCATCAGCAGCATAAGTGTCATTTGGAAACTTCCTAGAAATACAAATTATTACATACCATTCCAGGCTTCCTGAATCATAAATTCTGGGGATGGGAAACAATAATCTTTGTTTTATAAAGTGTCTCAGGTAATGCTGATATACACCAACATTTAAGAACCAGTGATTTAAAGAAGATTTGTTTGCTTCTGCTGAAAGGTAGGATTTACTCACATGAACTATTTTAGCCTCTTTCAGGGTCCCTGGATTAATCCAGGAATTTGACATTGTTTTCCTACCTTGAAGTTGTCTCAAGTTTTAAGAATAAGCCTACATTTGGCAGATTATTACAGCTCACCACTCCTACTCTGGTTTCTGCTTATAAGTATGTACTGATTTGGTCTGGTTTGATTTGAACCCTTTGGAGACCTCCCATATTTCTCAGAAGCCAGCAATTAATTAATTAGCCAATTAATTAATTAAACACACACATAATCTACTTGTTTTGTAATGCAAGGGTACATAATGTATCTAGGGCAATATACTATTAGGGTTTGGGCTTTTTTTTTTTAAATGAAAACAGACTGCATTCTGCTATACTACGTACATGCGATAGGCAGAATTCTGAGATGGTTCCCAAGAGCCTTAGTGCACATACAAACCCCTGCATAATCCTCACCTCTAGGGTGGCAGAATCTGTAAATATGATATCACTTCGGTGAATCAGCTATGTTATACAGCCACGGTAAAGGGGCTTTCCATATGTAATTGACATTCCTAGTTAAATGAATTCAAGCAAAGCATAAGGGAGATTATCATGGGTGGATTAGACTTAATCAGGTAAGATCTTAAAAGAAGATGTGGAGGTTAGAAGTCAGAAAGATGGTCTACTTCTGACTTTCAATGAGTAAAGTCCCATGATGGGATGAGGAATCACATGGTTAGGATCTGAGGGGGGCCTCTAAGAGCTGAGCATGGTCCCAGCCAACAGCCAGCAAGAAAATGATATCTTAGTTCTACAACTGAACAGATTAATTCTGCTAACAACCAAAAAGCTGGCAGGAGGACTGAGCCTCAGATGAGATAGCTGCTATAGTCTATACATTGACTGCTGTCTACTGAGACCATAAGCAGTGGATGCAGCTAAACAAACCTGGACTCCTGACACAAATAAACTATGAGATAACAAAGTGATGTTTTACGGCACTAAGTTTGTGATAATTTGTCACACAGAAATAGAAAGCTTGCTTTTCGTACCACGAAGAGAGATATATCAAAATTCTTTACAAGAAAATAAAATGACTGGGGTGCCTGGGTGATTCAGTTGGTTAAGCAACTGCCTTCAGCTCAGGTCATGATCCTGGAGTCCCGGGATCGAGTCCCGCGTCGGGCTCCCGGCTCCGCGAGGAGTCTGCTTCTCCCTCTGACCTTCTCCCCTCTCATCCTCTCTCTCACATTCTCTCTCTCTCTCTCAAATAAATAAAATTTTAAAAAAAGAAAAGAAAAGAAAATGACTAATTGTGAGGTAATTAAGTGGGTTTTAAGAATTTTTAAGTTAAATGAAGTTAAATATTCTAACGGTTCATTCCAACTATATAAACAAGTCAGACATTGTTCAAGACTCATATAACGCAGACACAAACAAAAAAGCACATAATGAAAATGTGGTAAATTCACATTAAGCATTTACCTGAAATAGTTTTGAGGTAAAATGTTGATATCCATCACAGTTGTTACATCCAGAGGAACAGGAGTGAAAAATATGAATGGAGGGTCAAACAACAACATGGGTGATTTCACTTCTCCAACCAAACATAATATTCGATAGCAAACTGGATTATCATTCAGACGAATAGGAATATCAGCTGTGTACTTTCTAGGATGAGCTAATGAAAAACAATTTTTAAAAGTATCTTAGATTTGTTCACATACACAAAAAACATGTACATAGTTTAAACCTTATTAAATATTAAAATGTGCTATGAAGTTACAGCTCAATGGAGAATAGATTACCCAGAAACTGGAATTATCCTGCCACAGAACTTAAAACATGTAATGAAGTGTCACTGAATCAAAAATATTCTAAAGTGCACTATGTCTAGAAATAGAGCGGGTATCCTTAAAGCAAATTTTCATCATTATTGGAAAATACCTATACCTAGAGGAAACAGAAGAACAGGACTTCTTTTTTTTTTATTGTTTTCTGTGCCTTAACAGGAGCTGTTCATCCCTTTACTATATGCAGTATGAACATAGTTCATGAGAAGGGAGATAGGTCAGATAGTTGCCATAAGGATCTCAGGGGACTAGTACTGAGAAATGGGTATTCCGAGAAGAAAGGAATGTTGTTCCTCCCAGATTTTTAAGTTTATGGAAAGCTACTAGGGTTGACTGGCTAATTACTCCTGGTAGAAAAAGAAAGGAAATTCCCATGTGTCAACTCACTATAAGGAAATGTAGTCTGTGTTGGAGAAAAGGGTTCAGCATTCAGGGATGCAGGATAGTCCCAGACACTAGGTCCCATCCCAGCACACAGCCAATGCCCTTTTAGATTCAAATGCCAAACAATGTCTTATAGAGAGAAAAATATGATCTGGTGAATATAATAAACTCAAGGTAATATCTTAGAATTCAAAAACAGGACACTGGAATGACCTGGCACAAATCAGGGCCACCAACAGTATCACCAGAGCATATGGTGAGTGTTCTGGATAATGCATGTTCAATGGTGACACATTGTGAACCATACACAAAAACAATGGAATCAGTGAACTAATCATACCCACTATATCTCTCTGTGCTGGCTGCCTTCACTTGGTCCAATCAGTCTTTTACTTGTTCATATAGTGTGATGAGAGGTAGCTGGAGAGGAAAGTGAATTAGTGACTTCCTACTAACAATGATAGATGAGTACTGGAAAAACTATGTGAAAACATGAGAGACTATCCATATCCTGAGCTGAGAAAATGAATTATATGTAATAGAATTTATGAGTTTAAAACACTGTACGTCTAGAGAGAAATGATGGTTTCATTTAATGAATCTGATATGGTAAAAATTATTTCGGAAAGAACGAAAATCAAGTTCATTACTTCCAAAGTTAAAGAAGGTTTTCATTAGGACTTACTGAATTCTGAATTTTGAATTGGCTATTTTGAGATTATTTCTGGATTTCACACCTGGTAAATATTTCTGGGGTCATGGAGAAGGGCATTCCCTGTGTAACCTAAGACTACTAGAGATTCAGTAACACATTTTTCTAAGCTCAGGTGGACCTTCTCTCTCATTTGAGATGTAAGTTATATAAATGTGTTACAGACATGTTTTTCTTAAGAGTGAGGTTGAAATCCTAAGAAGGCAACTCATAGATCTGACTGCTTAGGCTTAGCGCCATACTGAAGAAAAAGTCAAATGGAATACTAATTTCCTTCTAGATTATCTATTTTATTTCATCTGGATGAAAATGTTGATACAGATGTAAAGGAGAAGCTCTATACAGAAATACCTATGGTGGCTTTAGCTAGACTGGTTTTCCTATAATTTCTTTCAGGACTAGACATAATAGAAACTGAGATGAAATACACACATAATGAAACCGAACTACTTTTCCAAAATAAACTTCAGAATGGAAAGAGTATGTGATGTTTTCTATTATATTTTGAGAGTTCTAAACAGAGATAATAAAAGATGAAACACTTTTCAAATCTATCGATCACAGTACACCATGTACTATTTCTCATACATAAAACCAAAAGGATTATAAAATGTCATGCTGAAAAAAACAAAAAAGTAAAATGTCGTGCTAAAAGATGTACCAGGACACTGAGTTAAGGCAACACAGTGCTAATAACATATTTCTGAGAAAATATACAGTTGAATGAACTCTAAAAACCTTAAAAGCCATAATAGGTTCTTATCCTGCCTTTTCTGTTGATAACATAGCTAGTTCTTAGTATTTTCTTTAGATTGCCAAATTTGTTTTAGATGTGTAAAACAGTACTGTCCCAAGGATTCTGACGCAAGTGATTTACAGAGGGCATGCCCTCAGGAAGAACCTGTAGGTAAAGGCGGAAGCAAAACAGATGAGGGCAAGAAGATGTGAAAAGTTGTGGTTTTAAAATTCAGATTCAAAAAAAAAATAAAAAATTTAAAAAAATTTTTAAAAAAATCAATAAAATCCAGATTCAAATTGATCCCATAGGCAGTATGGGATGGGAATTCACCAGAGAAGTTGTCCCAGCTGAGAGATAGTTGGGCCAGCTGAGGTAGTAGCGCTGGTAAAGCTTACCCTCCTAGATACCTCTGCATGGACCATCTTCCTTCCATCAAGGGCAACCTTCTAGAGAAAGGGACAGATATAACCTGTCAGAAGCCGATACCCACAACTGAAAGATGGATGGAAAAAGCCAGTTATGGGAATCTGGATGGGCCCATACAGCATATACCAGAGACTTAAAAATCCTTATTTTTAAGTAAGAATAATTAAGAAGAATGACAGGTAAGTTACTGTAACACCCTTTTAAATAGAAAAATAGTCTGGAAATGGCATTTGATGTGCTTCTTTAGTTACAGCATATAAACTATAAAGGTATTGAAGCAGATGCTTTAAATTAAATACAAATACCAGTATACAGTTCCTCAAAAGGGAGGAAAAAAATCTTCATAGATATGTTATGTGTTTTCAAGCACCTTCCCACTGTTCCTTTGCTTCAGTCTGCTTAAAGAAGCCAGCTGTCAATACACTCACTTCCTGAAGCTCATTATCAGAAAAATTCTATTTTTTTATGCAGCAGGGATTCTCAATTTGGGAATGTGTCCTCTGGGTTGTGAAACATTGAGGCTATTTACATAAGAACTGAGAACAATCTTATTCAAGGAAAGTAGAGTCTAACCACCCAAATTAGATTCAAGAACAATGGTTTGGATTCAGAAGGGACTGGAGGTTTGCTTTGGGCTCAGTATGGTCACACATTCTATCACAGCCCCAGCCACTGTCCCTGTGTCAGTCCAAGGAAGAGATAAGAAGGGGAAGTGAAAAGTAAAAACCACCTCACTAAATCTCTTGAAGGTCCTGACACTGTAAGGCAGCCCTGCTTGGTGGCCAGTATAACAGGTCTAGCCATGTGGAGTTATGTAGATCTACCCCACTTTGGGTGATATTTATGGCAAAGGATGCATCTATAAGGCAAAGAAAAAACAGAATGAGACATAAAGGCCCTGACCAGGGCTTTGGGTAAGAGGCTTATCCCAATCAGATTACAAGAAAAGAAAAGGGCAGAAGCTAAAGAGGACATCCAAATAGCCAAAAGACACATGAAAAAGTGCTCAACATCACTCGGCATCAGAGAAATACAAATCAAAACCACAGTGAGATACCACCTCACACCAGTCAGAATGGCTAAAATTAGCAAGTGAGGAAACAACAGATGTTGGCGAAGATGTGGAGAAAGGGGAATCCTCCTATACTGTTGATGGGAATGCAAGCTGGTACAGCCACTCTGGAAAACTGTATGGAGGTTCCTCAAAAGTTGAAAATAGAGCTACCCTATGACCCAGCAATCGTACTACTGGATATTTACCCTAAAGATACAAATGTAGTGATCCGAGGGGGCACGTGCACCCGAATGTTTATAGCAGCAATGTCCACCATAACCAAACTATGGAAAGAACCTACATGTCTATCAACAGATGAATGGATAAAGAAGACGTGGTGTGTGTGTGTATATATATATATATATACAATGGAATACTTTGTAGCCATCAAGAGAAACGAAATCTTGCCATTTGCAACAACGTGGACGGAACTAGAGGGTA
>CM052801.1:27381913-27392459 GCA_028533885.1 Nasua narica | reverse complement strand
TGAAATATACATGTATATATGAAATACACATGTTAATAAACTTGTTTGTTTTCCAAAAAAGAAAAAAAAGAATGAAAAACGAACAGAGCCTCTGAGATCTATAGGGCATCATGAGGAATACCAATATATGCAAAATAAGAATCCCTGGGATGGAGAAGAGATGGAGAGGGGAAACACTGCTGGAAGAAATAATGGCCAAAACATCCAAAATTTAGTTTAAAATTTTTAATTAAAAATTTATTTTAAAAATTAATCTAAACATTTAAGAATTTCAGTGAACTGAAGTAGCAATCAAAAAACTTCTCACATAGAACAGCCAAAACCCAAATGCACTCATTGGGGAAATCTACTAAACATTCTGAGAATTAATATCTATCACTATATAAACATCTTCCCATTAATATATATTAATATGTATGTATATGACTACTTCCCAAGCCATTCTCTAAGACCATGGTAACAGAAATGAACACTTCTGTTTATGGCCAATTGATTTTGAACAAGGGTACCAAGACAAATCAATGAGGAAACAATATTCTTTTCAATAAATGATGCTGGGACAGGTAGATATACCCATGCAAAATAATGAGGATGGAGTCCTACCTTCCACCATATTAAAAAAATAACTCAAAATAAGCCATAGACTTAAATGTAAGAGGTAAAATTCCATGACTTTAGGAGAAAATATAAGAATAATATAAGACCTCGGGTTATGTAATGTTTTCATAGATATAATGCTGAAGGGGTACGTGGGTGGCTCAGTTGTTAAGAATCTGCCTTTGGCACAGGTCATGATCTCAGGGTCTTGGGATCAAGCCCTATATCAGGCTTCCCGCTCAGTGGAGAATGTGCTTCTCTCTCTCCCTCTATTCCTCTCTCTGCTCGTGCTCTCTCTCTAATAAATAAATAAAATCTCAAAGAAAAAGAAAAGATATAACACTTGAAAGCTGAAGTAACAAAAGAAAAATTGAATAAATTAGGTTTCATCAAAATTTAGCTATTTTCCATTAGTTGAAAAGAGAAATCTCAGAATGAAATAGAATATTTTCAAATTACATATCTAATAAAATAATTTTATTCAGAATATATAAAGAACAGTGAAAACTCAAAAATAAAAAGACAGCCAAATTTAAAAATCAACAAATGATTCAAACAAACCTTTCTCCAAAGATAACGTACAAACTGACAATAAGTATATGTAAAGGTACTCAACATCATTAGTCATCAGGGAAATGCAAAAAGTAACTACAATGACCTATTACTTCATACTCACTAGGATAGCTAGAATAAAAAAAATCACAAGAAAAGCTAGCAAGAATGTGAAGAAATTGGAACCCTCATTCACTGCTGATAAGATTTTAAATTGTTACAGCTGCTTTGTAAAATAGTTTGGCACTTTCTTAAAATGTTAAACATCAAGTGGTGCCTGGGTGGCTCAGTTAGTTAAGTGTCTGCTTTAGGCTCAGGTCATGATCTCAGGGTGCTGGAATAGACTCTGGTATTGAGCACCCTGCTCAGCAGGGAGTCTGTCTCTTCCTCTGTCCCCATCCCACTCATGCTCTCTCTCTCTTGCAAAAATAAATAAATAAAATATTTGAAAAGATATAATAAACATCAAATTATCCTAAGACCCAACAATGCCACTCCATGATATACAACCAAATAAAGGAAGACATGTGTCCTCACAGAACTGTACATGAATATTCATTCATAGCTGTTATATTCATAAGAGCCAAAGATTAGAAATGATCCAAATGTCCATCAACTGAATAGACAGTAAATGTCTATGAACAGACAACATGTGATATAGCCTTACAATTATTGGTAATAGAAAGGAATTAAGTATTGATTGGTGCTACAACATAGATGAACCTTGAAATTATTGTGCAGTGAGAAAGAAGCCAATCACAAGAGCACACACATTGTATGATTCTATTCATATGAAATGTCCACCATAATCATATTCCTAGAGACAGCAAATAGCAGTAGCTGAATGAAGGGGGGGAGATGGGAAGTGACTACCAATGGGTATGGGCTTTCCTTCACAGGCAATGAATATGTTTTAAAATTAGGCTGCGATGATGGTTGCCCAACTGTGACTATCCTAAAAACCAGTACATTGTACACTTTAAAAAAATGTATTTAATAGTCTGTGAATCAGATTTTAATAAAGTTGTAATTAAAAAACCACACTTTCATCGCTTCTCGGCCTTTTGGCTAAGATCAAGTGTAGTATCTGTTCTTATCAGTTTAATATCTGATACGTCCTCTATCCGAGGACAATATATTAAATGGATTTTTGGAGCAGGGAGATGGAATAGGAGCTTGCTCCGTCCACTCTACGCATCGATCCGGTATTGCAGTACTTCCGGGAACGGTGCACCCCCTCGGGGGTTAAAACTTAGTGTGGAGAATAACAGACTTCATTCTTAAAAAAAAAACAAACAAAAAAAAACACACTTTCAAAAATAATCACAGCTGAGTGTGAATTTTATCTTTACTGTATCTCATCTAAAATATAAAAATTTAAGGCAAAATAGAAGGCATCTTCTTCTTCCTCTTCTAGTAGTATCTGCATTTTAATGAAATAAAAACAACTGAGAAAACCAAAAAATAAATGCATACTTAATTGGAAAGAACTACTAAGGCAAAGTTATGAGCACTGTATTCAGTGCCATATGAGCCAGGAAAAGTAAAAATTGTCTGCACTAGAAGAAAATAAATGAGGGTGGGTAACCAAAAGATCAAGGAGATGCTACCCTGGTCCCAACTCAGAAGGCCCGTATAACACAACTCCAACTCCCTGAAGATTCCATTCTCCATTCAGCTGTTTGATTCTGAAGAACTCAGCACTCTCATCCAATCTGTTGGCTTTCATCTGCTAGAGTCTTGCCTTGCCTCCTGCTACCTCAATGCCTTAGAGATGGAGAAGACTCCAGCCCACTGATGAAGCAGTGGGAGGAATGGAATGATGCAGTTAGTGTGTAAACACTAACTAGTGTGTAAACACTAACTAGAAATAAAATTCCGAAGTATTTCAACAATTTCTAGAGTAAGAAATAAACCCATACTATAATTTTGTCTGTGGGCAAGTTCACAGATACTGTTCCATCATAGAACTGATAGGAAAATATGTGCCCAAAGAGGTACTGTTTTCAAAGGTTTCAAGATGACATAGAGAAGAGAAATAAGATGTATGGTATATAAAACCAAAATTTGACAATACATAAAATTTATGAAAAATAATAAAAATATAAAGGAAATATAAAACAAAACTGCCTAAAAATGAATATATAACATAAAATATGATTAAGTTAAATCCCCCTCCTATGAATCACATTTCAGTCTTGCTCAGAAAGAAAGGCAAAGTCCTTTGTTTTCGAATATGGTCTTAAATTTAAAAGACCCAGACTGAAAATAAAATGAAGTGTCAACCAAAGGCTAACAAAAGGAAGACAAAGTGACAATGTGTCACATAAACAGCATTCAAGCAAAAAGCATTTAGTAGGAAAAAGAACACTATTTTAAATGTATATACTTATTTATAAAAGATATATGACATAAACTTTTTATAACATTCAAATATACAAAGCAAAACTATTGGAATGGAAATAGTTTTAACAGCCTGCCATTGTAGTAACAGGTTCAGATAGATTATAATAAACAACTGTAATACAATTTTAATATAAATGTAATGTAAAAACAATATATTAATAGATTCAGGAGGAGAATAAGGCAGAGGAAGAGATACTGTCAATGAAGAAACAAATTCATTTGTTACTATGATTTTAGATTTTAAAACTATTTACTTAGAAAACAACACAGAATAATCTTTGAAAAACTTTCAGATCTAACCACAGAAGTTCAGTATAGGAGCCAAAAGCCAGATAAACTACAAATATATTCTTTGTATATATTGATAGCTAATTAAAAAGAATAATTTAAAAAATCTCATTCACAATAATAATGTATATAAAATAAACTTTCATCACTAGAAAAATATGCTATTTATTGAAGGGAAAAACTCGATTGTATGCCTTTTTCTAAAAACAGGAAAAAGAAATGTATAGTTCATTTAGAAAAGTAAATGTGCGAGAAAGACCAAGAATTTTTATAATAGATTTGTAATGACAGAAAATTTGTAATGACAGAAAATTTGTCATATGAAAAGGTACAATAAGTTGTTTAATTAAAAAAACACCATTAAAGTAGTGGACATATAGATAAATAGATATGCTGACCACCTTCCCCCAAAGGAAGTAATCCAAGAGTACAAGCTAGATGTGACAAAGCCTTTTCTGACCTGCCTTGGAAGTCAAAAACCATCACATCTGGAATATCCCATGGGTAATATCAGTCTTATGTGATGTGGGAGGGGACTCTATAAGGGTATGAATATCAAGAGGTGAAGATCACTGGGGGTCATTTTTGGGGATGGTGACCACAAAATTCTGGTATGAAACTTCTTAGAACTGTTTTAAGAACACATAAAAAAATAACCTAAACTTTTGTGTACATGATAAAATTAAATAATATGTGAGGGATAAATTGAAATATCAGTAACAAATGTAGGAAAAAAGTACTTACTTGGACAGAAACTTATGGAAATATTATATTCTTCATGTGGTTGCAGAATCCCACTCAGCACACTAATCTTAAATATGCCATCTTTGAAAAGTTGTGCAGTGCCACTAATATCCAAAGTCCATTCCACATCTTGTTTTGAAGTATTATGTAAGACAAGATCCTGTTTGCACACAAAGTAAATAAATAAAAGACATTTATAAAAACTATAATATGCGGGACACCTGGGTGGCTCAGTTGGTTGGGCAGCTGCCTTCGGCTCAGGTCATGATCCCGGAGTACTGGGATCGAGTCCCGCATCGGGCTCCTTGCTCAGCGGGGAGCCTGCTCCTCTCCCCACCTCTGCCTGCCTCTCTGCCTGCTTATGTTCTCTCTCTGTTAAATAAATAAATAAATAAATAAATAAATAAATAAATAAATAAATAAAATCTTAAAAAAAAAAAAACTATAATATGTAATATAAAATTTAGCTTGTTTTACCACACCAACTTGAAGAACCTATGTGCAAAGTTAAATGATTAAAAGTGGAATTCATGGATAGTTTTTTTTTTTCTCCCCAAAGATAGATAGTTTGTTTTAAAAGTAATGTTAGGCAAAAAAGTGGTATGCAAGTATGTTCATACTCTATTAACAACTATGAAAAATACACAAAGGATAGAGACTGGGGTAAAATAAAAACGTCAACTTAGCTAGCAAGGATGCAGAGAAGCTACAATCTTCATTCATGGCTATGAGACTGTAAAATGGTACAATCACTTTGGAAGACAGTTTGGCAATTTCTTATAATGTTAAACATATGACCACCATATGACCCAGTATCCCCACTCCTAAGTATTTACTTAAGTGAACTGAAAATTTATGTTCACATAAAAATCTGTATGTTAATGTTTATATTAGCTTTGTTCACCGCCAAACAATGGAGGAAAAAACCCAAGATTTCCTTCAAATAATGAATGGATAAACATTCCATACAATGGAATAAAATTTAGTGATGAAGTAAGTGAAGTATTAATTCAACAAAAACATAAGTGAATATTAAATATATCTTGCTAAGGGAAAGATGCCAGACCCAAATGGCTAAATTTTGTATAAATTACCTGTCAATCTGGAAATCCAAAATTACATGGATGGAAAAAAAGATTCAGTGGTTGCCAAGTATTGGTGGAAGGAGTAGTAGTTCACTGCAAAGGGGTTACACAGAATTTGCAGTGTCGTGAAACTGCTCTGTAATGTATTGAAGTGGTAGACAAATTATTGTACATATTTTTCAAAACTCATAGAACTGTACACTACTAAGAATGGACTTAAATGTAAATGAAAAATAATCAACCAAGATGTTGAGAATCCCAGGATGGATTGTAGATTTCAACACAGTATGTTACAAATGTATGAAATAATATCACCGAAGTTAGTGGGGGTCAGGAGGAATGGTCTAAGTAACAGAAAAACTATGTTTTGAATGGAAACTATAAAGTTTAAGACAAAAAAATTACTCTTTATAGACACTGTACTCTAGTTGGTAAATATTTTAGCAATCATAGCTACAGGTTAAAAATTCTGAAACTTTGTTACTAATACACTATAGTTAAAAAATAAGCAAATACATTATAAATAAGAGAGCCAGATTTCTTATTCTCAGAGAAAGTAGTTAAAAATGAGCAAGGAATAAAGACTAATAAACCTTGTGTTAGATTACATTAGACTCAAAATTATCAGTTTGAACTCATCTTTAGCTAGCTAACTAGCAAGATGGATGATAAAGATAGAATGATAAATTATAGATATATTTATATTTACAAGTTAGTATACAAATATTTCGTGACTCTATTTGCAAAAAGGGCTTAGAACATGTGACACCCCAGTAGCAGCTAGCATACCTAGTGTACAGATCTTGGTTTCTAAATACCATTCTTACATAAATGGTAGTGGGGTTTGTTGGAGAAAATATTGATTCTAGAGCTAGAAAAAATAAAATAAAAGATAAGCATAGACCATTTTATAGTACCAGAAAGTATGAGAATGCTTATAAAAATCTTAATGATGGGGGATGCCTGGGTGGCTCAGTTGATTAAGCATCTGCCTTCGGCTCAGGTCATGATCCCAGGGGCCTGGGATCAAGTCCCACATCCGGCTCCTTGCTCAGCGAGTAGCCTGCTTCTCCCTCTGCCTGCCCTCCCCGTGCTTATGTGTGCGCTCTCTCTGACAAATAAATAAATAAAATCTTTAAAAAAAAATCATGATGGAAGCATGTCAAAGGGCCAATCTAAAAGAACTCTGAATGGCCAGAGCTGGAACAAATTTAATAACAAAATAAATAATGTAATATTGACTATTAACTGAATATATATTTGTGAGGTGACACTGACATATTAAGTAATAAAATAACTAATAAATTTTCCTTACAGAAAAATTCCAAATAATATATGTATATATGCATGTATATTTACATATAAATACCCCCCTCCAGAAGGTGCAACTTGACCCCCAACACATTTGAGTGTGGGCTGAAATTGACAACTCACTACTAAAATGCAGTGTGTGAAAAAACTAAAATAGTTTATCCAACCTTTTTCAATTTTCCTAACATATATCACCAGTGATAAGTCATGCTGATATCATGTACTCCCTTCACATGATGTGACAAAAAAGACAATTCACCTCTGTTACATTCTTACCCAAAACCCATGAAAAATAAGAACGCGGATGAGTCAGGTGGAAAGAATCAGACAAGCGAAAATTAAAGAACATTCTGAAACATTACCAAAACAGTACTCTTAAAAAATGACAGTCATTAAAAAAAAAAATGAGCAAGATTGAAAGCCTGTCACATATCAGAGGAAACTAAATGAAATATGGTACCCTTACCTGGACCCTCAAACAGTAAAATGACATTACTGAAAAACTGGTGAAACCCAAATAGAATCTATGGTCTAATTAATAATTTTGTTCTAATGTTAATTTCTTAGTTTTGAAAAATGTTCTATGGTTGTATAAGGTGTTAATAGGGAAAGTTATGTGAAGAATATACATAAACTCTCTGCACTGTGTTTGTAATGTTCTGGTAAATCTGGGAGCTATATGCAGGACTTGTGTGCAAACTTGTCTTTCCAGTACAACATACTATTAAAATAAAAGTTTCAACTAGGCGTTGTTTTTACTCTCCTAAATTTGAAAATTATAGAATGATCCATACAATTGGTATCATAACAAAATAGTGTACTTCATCTCTTTCTAAAGTATGATTGATATAAAATATTCAGGATTTTAAAATGAGTCAATTTTATTCCCACGGTTTCTCAGTACTTAAACATCTATTTAGGTCTAATATTTGCATCTTATAAAGAAAACAACACCTTTTTTTTTTTAAAGATTTTATTTATTTATTTGACAGAGAGAGAGAGAGATCACAAGCAGACAGAGAGGCAGGCAGAGAGAGAGGGGGAAGCAGGCTCCCCGCTGAGCGGAGAGCCCGATGCGGGGCTTGATCCCAGGACCCTGAGATCATGACCTGAGCCGAAGGCAGAGGCTTTAACCCACTGAGCTACCCAGGTGCCCCAGAAAACAACACCTTTTAAAACAGAAGATGGACATGTACTAGTCATTTGAATGCCTTATTTTACTCATTCTGAAATGAGGAAATAGTAGATCTCTAAAAATACTATCCACTTTCCAATCCTATCCCAAGAACAAAACTGATACAGTCATCTATAAAGAAACAATGTTCAGTATGTATAGTATTGTTATTTTTTAAATAACTTTATCAAAATGATACATGTACATAGCTTACACAAATAATTCAAAAAAAAAAAAAGTTGTCCCAAAAACAAGCAAACAAAAAACAGTTGTCCCACTCAACTCCTCCTTATCAACAGTTCTGCTTCCCTGAAGCAACCAATTTTAGCTAAATTTTGGATTTTCTCTAATAGGTATAGCCTGATTCTAAATACAATGTTGATATGGTTTACTTTAGTTTTTTTTTTTTTTTCATTGCTGCCTTAAATGACCACAAACTTAGTAGCTGAAAGGAACACAAATTTACTAAATTATAGTCTTGTACGTTATAAGTTCAAAAGGCACATCCCTGGACTAGGATCAAGGTGTTAGAAGGAACTATGATACTTTGTGGAGGGCTCTAGAAAAGACTGTATTCTTTCCATTCCCAGTTTCTAGAAGGCAAACACATTCTTTGGCTGGTGCCTTCCTTCCACTATCTTCAAATCCAACATCATATCTCTCTACCCTTCTTCTGTCACTACATTTCCTTCTGAGCATAGCAAAGTTTCTCTGGTTTTAACCACTCGTGTGATTCAACTGGGACCACTTCTTTCTCATAATCTAGCATCATCTCCCTTGCTCAGGGTCCTTCATCTCCATCACATGACACATCAGCAAAGTATCTTCTATAATATAAGATAGTGTACTCACACACTCTAGGTATTGGAATTGGATAACTTTTGGGACCATTACTTTATCACATGTCTATTTTGTGATTTCTCAGACCCAGATACTGTCTCCAGTGCCCACTAGTAAAGATGAGGATTTAGCTCATATATATAATCTTCACTCCTCTGTCTCCTCCCAATTCTGGATATTTATATTATTTTTATTCTTTCATTAGTTACTGGTAACTTTAAGCAATATATTTATAACTCTAGTTCTTCTGTCAACTTTAGATAATTCCCTTTAATTACCCACTATGTAAAATGAATTTTACTTCACTTACTTCTACCATTCCCAACCCTTTTTTCAACTTAACCTTCACATACACATTGTACATATCACACACTTGTCACTTTACATGTAATATACTATATATGATCAAATTTTAATTCTGCCCCATAAAATATTAAGACTTCTCTGTATTATATATTTTATTACGACTATATATCATTCATGGCAAATTCAAGCAGTGCATTATAGTCACATTTCTTTCTCTGTGGGGCCACTGTGACTCTTTTGCCACTCAAGAGAGAAGGCTCTTGTCTAGATCATCTTTCATTATGCCAAATGAATAAAATGTCAATGATATAAAATAATCTCACATTTATAAAGAGATTGCTTTTCCTTTGGATTCAATCCAATTCAGCTCACTAAAGCTTCCTTTCTAGCCCCGCATATAAAGTCTTTTGCATCCCTGAAGTTATGTTAGAAGTCTTACTGATATTTTATACTTGAAACAGTCACATTTTAATTTCAGAAGAGATCCTTTATTCTTCTCTAACTATAATTTCATGTAAGACTCTGCTATTATTTGACACATGCAATGTTAAATATTTTCTCCATATAATTTTTCTTCAAAGCTACAGAAGTTCAAAATTAATTGCAGGAAAGGCAATATATAAGATAAAGAGTTACTGCAAATACAAATTTCTACTCTGTGCATGAGCTTCCTTTATGCATGTCTTTTTTTCTTTCTAGATGGATTCATAATTAGGAGAGATACAGAGATATCTATTAAGAAAAAAGAATAGATTGGTTTTTTTTTTAAAGATTTTATTTATTTATTTGAGAGAGAGAGAGATCACAAGTAGGCAGAGAGGCAGGCAGAGAGAGAGGGGGAAGCAGGCTCCCTGCTGAGCAGAAACCTGATGCGGGGCTCGATCCCAGGACCCTGGGATCATGACCCGGGCTGAAGGCAGAGGCTTAACCCACTGAGCCACCCAGGCGCCCCAAGAAAAAAGAATAGATTGTTATAGAAGTCACTTTATTATATACCTTGACCTTTCCAATTTTTATTATTACCTTTCACCACATTTCCTTACCTGAATGGAATATATTTCACATTAATTTAAACAGTTTCCATTTATATAAGGAGGTACTAGTAACTTAATTCTATTTAAAATATTTTGAATAGTCCTATTAAATATGTATATATAAAATGTATATATAAAAATGTGTATTTGTAGGGCGCCTGGGTGGCACAGTTGGTTAAGCAACTGCCTTCGGCTCAGGTCATGATCCC
>CM052801.1:27308942-27381813 GCA_028533885.1 Nasua narica | reverse complement strand
CACTGAGCCACCCAGGCGCTCCAAGAAAAAAGAATAGATTGTTATAGAAGTCACTTTATTATATACCTTGACCTTTCCAATTTATATTATTACCTTTCACCACATTTCCTTACCTGAATGGAATATATTTCACATTAATTTAAACAGTTTCTATTTATATAAGGAGGTACTAGTAACTTAATTCTATTTAAAATATTTTGAATAGTCCTATTAAATATGTATATATAAAATGTATATATAAAAATGTGTATTTGTAGGGCGCCTGGGTGGCACAGTTGGTTAAGCAACTGCCTTCGGCTCAGGTCATGATCCCGGAGTTCCGGGATCGAGTCCCACATCGGGCTCCCAGCTCCATGGGGAGTCCGCGTCTCACTCTGACCTTCTCCCTTCTCATGCTCTCTCTCGCTCTCTCTCTTTCCTAATAAATAAATAAATAAAATCTTTAAAAAAAAATGTGTATTTGTATATTTTGATAATTACTTCTGAGAAATATATATGTACAAGTTCTCTAAAACTGAAAGTATTCTTATAACACATGCTTCAGAATAATCAACTCAAAAAACTAAAAACCATAATAAAAAAAGGTTGTAAACTGCATCAATTCTCTATACATACCTGAGTTTTTGTGACCTTGTTATTAGGATCCAAAATATGCAATGGCATTTCAAATATAAAATCAGTGCTGGACAATCTCAATGGTGCTTGTAATACTACAAGAGGAAAGTAAATATTCTGATAAAATATTAAGAGATATTAGCTTATAATTATTACTATACTTTTCAATACAAAACACTAAAAAATAAAATTTTTTGTATCTTTTATGTACCCAGACAGAAAACAAAGCCACACTTTAAAACATTTATAAAATATCATGGCTTATCACATCTATAAAATTCCAGTTTTTAATTCAATGGTAACTAATTACATGTACAATAGAAAAATTACCCTTGAGATTATAAGATTATAAAATATACTAAATATTGAGCTGAGAATAAAGTAAACATAGTTAAAATGATCTCTATAATAGAGTTGACAAATGCAGAAACACAGAAGTGAAAAGAAACTGTCATATGCAAATATTTTCTCTCAGTCAGTGGTTTGCTGTTTTGGTCTTTTGACAGTGTCTTTTGCAGAGCAGAAATTTTTAATTTTAATGAACTCCAGCTTCTCAATTCTTCTTTCACAGATCTTGCCTCTGTTATTGTATCTAAAATGTCATTACCAAACTCAAGGTCATGTAGATTTTTTTCTTCTGTTACCTCCTAAAAGTTTTGTAATTTCGCATTTTACCTTTAGTTCTGTGATCCATTTTAAGTTAATTTTTGTGAAGGGTGTAAAGTCTGTATCTAGATTCATTTTTTTGCTTGTGATGTCCAATTGTTCAGCACTATTTTTTGAAAAGACTATCTTTTCTGAGCACTACTGATTCTAATCACATGTCAAAGATCAGTTGACCACATTTATGTTGGTCTATTTCTAGGCTCTCTCCAATTCTACTGATCCGTTTGTCTATATTTCTGCCAGTACCAAAGTCTCGTGATTATTGCACTTTTGTACAAAGTCTTGAAGTTGGATAGTGTCAGTCCTCCAATTTTGTTCTTCTCCTTTGGTAGTGTGTTGGCTATTGTGGGCCTTTCCTTATACAGATCTTTCTACAGATCTTTCCTTATACAGATCTTGTCAATACCTTGTTATACTTATTTCATTTTTAGTTGGGTGATAATATAAATGGTATTTTGTATTTAATTTCAAATTCCATTTATTCATTGCTTATATATAGGAGAGTAATTGACTTTTGTACATTTAAGTTTGTATCCTGCAACCTTGCTATATTAGCTTATTATTTCCAGAAGTGTTTTTCTCAATGGATTCTTTCAGATTTTCTACATAAACAATTATGTCATCAATGAATGCAGAGCTTTTCATCTTTCCCAATCTGTGTATCTTTTGATTTCTCTTCGTGTCCTATTGCATTAGCTAGGGACTTCCCAGCTTGTTTTCTGACTTTAATGAGAAAGCTTTGAGTTTCTCATCAGTAAGAATGATAATAGCTATGGGGTATTTGTATACATTTTTTAATCAAGTTGAGAGTTCTGCTTGAATGAATTTTAAACCATTCAAAATAGAAAAAAAGAAGCGTCTGGGTGGCTCAGTCGTTAAGCATCTGCCTTGGGCTCAGGGTCCTAGGATCAAGACCCACATCGGGCTCCCTGCTCAGTAGCCTGTTTCTGCTTCGCCCACTCCCCCTGCTTGTGCGCTCACTCTCACTGTGTCTCTCTCTGTCAAATAAATAAATAAAATCTTTTAAAAAATAATAAAATAAAATAAAATAAAATAAAATAAAATAAAATAAAATAAAATAAAACGAAGGTATAAAAAAATTAGGAAAGAAAAACCAGAATTACATATATACCAAATCCTAAGATGGGGAAGATGGTCTATAGAAATCATAGAGGAAATGAGAGCTAAATTTCACTATCAAGTTATTAAAAGTACTTATTGAACAACAAATAAAACTAAAGGCAAACAATGAATCTTAGAAAAAATTCACAGTAAAAATGAAAAAAATTAATATAAATAAATAAGGAAATCATTGACATCTATCAGACAAATACAACACCACAATGATAAAGGTAAAGTTCATGAGCAGATAATTTACATATGAAATACATTATTAATAGCAAAGATAGAAAAATTTTAATCCTCATATGTAATCAAAGAAATTGAGGGGCGTCTGGGTGGCTCAGTGGGTTAAAGCCTCTGCCTTCAGCTCAGGTCATGATCTCCGGGTCCTGGGATCGAGCCCCACATCAGGCTCTCTGCTCAGCAAGGAGCCTGCTTCCCTCTCTCTCTCTCTGCCTGCCTCTCTGTCTCCTTGTCATCTCTCTCCCTCTGTCAAATAAATGAATAAAATCTTTAAAAAAAAAAAAAGAAATTGAAAATAAAATTGAAATGACGTGCTTTCAATCACATAGAAAAAAATCCAATTTCCTTAATTCAATGCTGGTTAGAGTTTATACTGAAAGAGAGGTAAAACAGCATAACTCTTTACAAAAGCCCTTTTGCAAAATGTATCAAGAGCTTTAACATGTATATACTTTTTTTTCTTCTTTGAAAGAAAGCGATAAAGCCTGAGTGTGTGCTCCCTGGAGGAGGGGGGGAGGGGCAGAGGAAAGGAGGGAGAGAGAGAGAGAGAGCTAGAAAAACCTTAAGCAGGATCCACACCCAGCACAGAGCCCAACCTCAGGACCCTAAGATCATAACCTGAATGAAAGTAAAGAATCAGATACTTAATGGCTGAGCCACCCAGGTATCCCTAACATGTATATACTTCAGAAGGAATACAGCCAATTCAGAGAATCTCACTTTTAAGAAAATCTAAACAGGGAAAAAGTATTATACACAAAAATGTTCAATACTACAATATTTATATGAATAAGAAAATAAAAGAAAAAACCTAAATCCTTATGATTATCCTTAAATAATCTATAAGAGACACTTACTGGATAAAATATTCTATAATAGTTATCAGTGTCAATTTATACAATTAAGAGTCTGTAACATCCAAGTTTCTATTAATATTAAGACTGAAGAGATTTCAACTGAAAACAGGCAATAGGATCGCAACTATGTTAAAAAAAATAACTAATAAAGGCATAGAACAAAAGAGTAAGACATGAAGATATTAGTAATAGTATGCTCTACATATTTACATTCCAGATGACATTTCTGTGTTTCTAACATCTTCTAATTTTCCATAATGACGATGTATTAATTTTTATTTGTCAAGTAGGTAAATTTTATTTTTCATGTAATTTACCTAATTCAGAAAATAAAATTAGACAATGATTTTTTCCCTAAAATGATATTTTATTTTTTTTTTAAGATTTTATTTTATTTATTTTAACAGAGAGAGAACACAAGCAGGCAGAGAGGCAGGCAGAGGCAGAGAGAGGAGCAGGCTCCCTGCCGAGCAAGGAGCCCGACATGGGACTGGATCCCAGGACGCCGGGATCATGACCTGAGCTGAAGGCAGCTGCTTAACCAACTGAGCCACCCAGGCATCCCTAAAATGATATTTTAAAACAAGGGGGAAAACTCCATGGAGTCTCCCTACCAGCTGCGGAATTCTTAGTTCTGTATTTTAAACAGGACGGAAATAAATCTCTATGTTGTGTATGCCACTTTAATGAGGCTTCTCTTACTAGGTGCCAAGGGTAATTATCAATTGAGCACTATTTTATTATTAATAATTAAATGTCAGAATTATAAAAACAAAATATTGCATAATAAGGCATAGACTAAACTTTTTATGAAAAATACTTAAACATATAATAAAACACAAAACCAAAGCTTGTCAAAAGTAGGGTTTATAGAGTGAATTGGTTTTATATTTGAATATTTGGAGAAAATGAGTAAATAATGCTCAAAAACTTAATATACTTACCCTTCTTTTGTTTCTTTGTTTTTACTTACCCTTCTTTACATGAACTTAGTCCTTTAGTAACCCATTCCCTTCATCATTTCATTATATATTTTATTTTAATAATTCATATTTTGATTTAATCATTTAAAACTATGCATACAATAAATAACTAAACTGACCTTTGTTTTTAATTATAACCAATTTTTTAAAGCAAGAGTCACTGATCTGAGATTATGTCCACACTACTGTCACTAGCTAGACCCCAAGACCTGACCTTTACTACCCACCTGCTTGAACTCACTAACTTTTTTCTTACATTTTTCCTTAAGCTCTTATTTCTAGCTTACCTCTTAACTCGGGCAAATGAAACAGGAAATCACCCTATAGGTGATGGCAACTGCCCTAACAAAACCTCCCACCCACCCCAGACTACCCAGACCTTTTGAGCTAAACCTCCAACTCATATCCGCACAGACAGACTATGGAGTGACCTCTGGAATAACCTACCATTACCTTTGCCTCATTATAATACTAAAATCTCTACCCAAGGAGGGGCCTCAGCCTCATTTATATAACACCAGTGTAGGTATAGCCCTGTTTCCTTAAGGCTCATGTGTGACATTATGGCCACCTCTACATAAGATAAGAAGGCTTCCCTAGCTAAATATTCATCCTAGCTCCTGCGGGGTGGCTTAGTGAGTTAAACGAGTGACTCTTGATTTCGGCTCAAGTCATTAACTCAGAGTAGTGAGATCGAGCCCTGCATCAGGCTCCATGCTGAGCTTGGAGCCTGCTTAAGAGTCTCTCTCTCTGCCCCACCCTCACTGCTCATGTTCTTTCTCAAAAAAATCAATTAATTAAAAAATAAAAATAGAAATAAATAAATATACATCTAACCCTAAACAAAAGGTAATCCTTCACCTGATGTCAGGGAGTCAAAGCTTTGGAAGCCATTGCCCGTGATCTCCTCAATAAAGTTGTCTTTGTGCAACGACTTTACCTGGTGCAGTTTCTGTAACTCAATAAGGAGTGAACTTCATGTTGGTTTGGTTACACTATTTCTCAAAATACATTTTCACAGGCATAATTTAAGTCACACACACAGAAATCATATCATAGTTTTACTTTCTATTTTAAAAAAGTAAATATCATATTCTAAATTTTTTAACTTTTAGCTGCTTAAGTATAAATATTTGGTATGGACACACCAAGTGAATGTTTCACATTACATACCAGTGGCTTGAACGTAACACGGTCGAATAAGTGGTGTTGTCTTTGGAATCACAGAATTTGACAAATAATATTGAGTATAAAGTTCTGAAGCCCTGAAGAAATTAATTTGAACTTGAATGCTGAAGTCATATGTTGCCACCTGACAGACAAAAAATACACCTGTGATTATTTTTGCTATAAGAAATTTGTGATACCATTTTAATTGTATATAAAGTGTATATCTTGAAGATTTGATATACATATCATAATGAAGTAACACCACAATCAAGCTAATTAACATATCCATCATCTCACATACTTATCTTGCACCTCATTGTAAGAACACATAGGATTCACCGTCTTTTTTTTTTTTTTTTGATTTTATTTATTTATTGGAGAGAGAGAGAGAAGCATGAGAGGGAGAAGGTCAGAGGGAGAAGCAGACTCCCCATGGAGCCGGGAGTCTGACGTGGGACTCGATCCGGGGACTCCGAGATCATGACCTGAGCTGAAGGCAGTCACTCAACCAACTGAGCCACCCAGGCGCCTAGGATTCACCCTCTTAATAAATTTCAGGTATAAAGTACAGTATTGTTACCAGAACTACTATATTACACAGCAATCTCACCTCTGGGTATTTATCCAAAGGAACTGAAATAAGGATCTCAAAGACATACCTGCACTCTTATATTTATTGCAGCACTAGTCACATAGTCAAGACATGGAAATAACCTAAATGTCCACCAAAGGATAAGTGGATAAAGAAATGTGGTATAAACATATAATGGAATATTTTTCAGCTTTAAAAATAGAAGGAAATTCAACCATTGGCAAAAATATAGATGAAACTGCAGGACATTATGCTTAGTGAAATAAATCAGACACAGAAAGACAAATAATATATGATCTCACATATATGTGGAATCTAAAATAGTCAAACTCATAGAAGCAGAAAACAGAATGGTGGTTAAGAGGGGATAGAGAAAGGGAGATATGGGGGGATGTTGGTCAAGGGGTACAAAGTTTCGATTATTCAAGATGAATAAGTTCTGGAAATCTAATGATATACTATGGATTTGGCAAAACAGCAGTTTAAACAGACTTTTTCAAAAAGAAAATTATTGGGGCACCTGGGTGGCTCAGTTGGTTAAGCAGCTGCCTTCCACTCAGGTCATGATCCCAGGGTCTTGGGATCGAGCCCCACATTGGGCTCCCTGCTCAGCAGAGAGCCTGCTTCTCCCTCTCCCTCTGCCTACTTGTGCTCTATATCTAATAAATAAATAAAAGCTTTAAAAAAATTATCTTGTGATGTTGAAAGTACTTTTTTTTTTTTAAATAAGATCTGGTTCATTTTTCATGGTCTAAAAATAATTCTTAAAAATAAAAATAAATTGGGGCGCCTGGGTGGCTGAGGCATTAAGTGTCTGCCTTTGTCTCAGGATATGATCCCAGGGTCCTGGGATTGAGTCCCACTTTGGGCTCCCTGCTCAGCAGGAAGCCTGCCTCTCCCTCTCCCACTCTCCCTGCTTGTATTCCCTCTCTTGCTGTCTCTCGCGCTGTCAAATAAATAAATAAAACCCTTAAAAATAAACAAATAAATTTTAAGAATAGTTCCTATTGATTCAAAATGGACCAAAGACCGAAATATAGGGATGCCTGGGTAGCTCAGTGGGTTAAGCCGCTGCCTTTGGCTCAGGTCATGATCCCAGGATCCTGAGATCGAGTCCCGCATTGGGCTCCCAGCTCAGCGGGGAGCCTACTTCTCCCTTCTTCCTGCTTGTGCTCACTTGCTCTTTCTCTCTCTCTGACAAATAAATAAATAAAAATATTTTTTAAAAAAGACCTAAATATAAAACCTAAAACTATAAACCATTTAGGAGAAAAATCTTTGTAATCATTAGTGAGGCAAAGATTTCTTAAACACAATACCAAATGAATCATCTACAAAAGAAAAAATGATTATACTTCATCAAAGTTAAAAACACAAAAGGAATATATTCTTTGCAAAACCTAATTTGCAAAAGTCACTAAACAAATGGATTATTGCAGCCTTCGACAATCAAGAACAGATAAAATCTGATTTCCAGAGTTACCACATTATAATGTTCAAATATCCACTTTTCGACAAAAAAAACCCACAATGCATACCAAAAAATAAGAAAGCATAACCCAGTCAAAGAAGAAACTAAATGACAGAAACCATCAAAGAGGAAGTCCAGGCATTGCACTTACTAGAGAAAGACTTTAAATCCACTGTCTTAAATATGCTCACAGATGAGGGGCCTGGGTGGCTCAGTTAAGCGTCTGCCTTCAGCTCAGGTCACCTCCCGGAGTCCTGGTACTAAGCTCAGCACGGAATATGCTTTTCCCTCTACCCCTCCCCTCCCCCAACTCATGCTCCCTTGCACGCTCTCTGTCTCAAGGAAATAAATAAAATCTTATTTAAAAATTGCTCATAAATGGGCGCCTGGGTGGCTCAGTTGTTAAGCAACTGCCTTTGGCTCAGGTCATGATCCTGGAGTCCCTGGATCAAGCCCCGCATCGGGCTCCCTCCTCAGCGGGGAGTCTGCTTCTCCATCTGACCTCTTCCTCTCATTCTCTCTCTCTTTATCAAATAAATAAATAAATAAATCTTTTTAAAAAATTGCTCATAAAGCTAAACAATAGAAAAACAAAATGATGTATGAAAAAAATGAGAATATCAAAAAAGAGATAGAAATAATAAAAATCAACGAAAGTAAAGTTGGTTCTTTGAAGATTTTTTTTTTAAAGTATAACACTTTAAGCCAGACAGGAAAAAGAAAAGAAAATAAGACATGAATAACTAAAATAAAAAAATGAATGTGGATATTACTATCAACCATACAAAAAGAGGAGAATGATTCAAGAGAATTTTATCAAGAATTTGTATCAAAAGTAAATAATCTACATGAAATTGACAGATTCATAGAAAAACATAAATTATCAAAATTGACCCAAGAATTGGGGCACCTGGGTGGCTCAGTGGGTTAAAGCCTCTGCCTTCGGCTCAGGTCATGATCTCAGGGTCCTGGGATCGAGCCCCGCATTGGGCTCTCTGCTCAGCAGGTAGTCTGCTTCCCCCCTTCCCTCTGCCTGCCTCTCTGCCTACATGTGATCTCTCTCTCTCTGTCAAATAAATAAAAATCTTTTTTAAAAAAAATACAGATCAATATCGCTCATGAATGTAAATAATATAATCCTTAAGAAATACTAGCAAGGGCGCCTGGGTGGCTCAGTTGGTTAAGCAACTGCCTTCCACTCAGGTCATGATCCCGGAGTCTCGAGATCGAGTCCCACATCAGGCTCCCAGCTCCATGGGGAGTCTGCTTCTCACTCTGACCTTCTCCCTTCTCGTGCTCTCTCTCACTCTCTCTCTTTCCTAATAAATAAATAAATAAAATCTTTAAAAAAAAAAAAAGAAAATACTAGCAAACCAAATCTATCAGCATGTTATAAGCATTGTATACCAGACCAAGTGGGGTTTAGCCCAAGAAAGCAAAGGTACTTCAACATAACAAAAATCAATCAATAAATGTGCTTGCTTCAGCAGCACATACACAGGAGTTCAGAGAGGATTAGAGTAGCCCCTGTGCAAGGATAACACAAAAATTTATGAAGTGTTCCATATTTAAAACTATACATGTGTATGCGTATATATATGTATATATGTACATATATATAAAATACTATATATGTACATGTACATATACATATGTATACTATGTATGTATATCTGTATGTATACATATATATAAAATACTCCGCATTAATTGAAGGAAGAAAAATGATGATGCCAATCGATACAGAAAAAAATTTGACAAAATCATACATCCTTTCAGAATAAAAGCACTAAGAACACTAAGAACAGAAGAGAACTTCCTGAATACACTAAGGAGCACTTAGAAAAACCCACAGTTAAGATCCTATTTTAGGGTGAAAAATACTGAAAGCCTTCTCCCTGAGATCAGGAACAATATAAGGATGTCCTCTTTTTGCCAAAGTCATTGAATAATGTACTAAAAGTTCTAGTCAGAGCAAATAGACCAAAATAACAGAGTGGGATACAAAGCATTCGGATTGGAAAGAACAGAGTAAGACTATATATACTTGCGGATGAAATGATCCTGTATAGAGAAAACCACAAAGAATCCCCAAAGAAAGTGCTAGACTTAATAAATGAATTCAGGAAAATTGTAATGTACAAGGTCAACAAACAAAATCAAATATTTCTACACAGTAGCAATGAAATCTGAAAAATAAAATAAGCAAACAGTTTCATTTAAAATAAGATTCAGGGACGCCTGGGTGGCTCAGTTGGTTGAGCAACTGCCTTTGGCTCAGGTCATGATCCCCGCATCTTGGGATCGAGTCCCGCATTGGGCTTCTTGCTCCGCAGGGAGCCTGCTCCTCTCTCTGCCTCTGCCTGCCTCTCTGTCTGCTTGTGTTCTCTCTCTGTTAAATGAATAAATAAAATCTTTAAAAAATAAAAAATAAAAAAATAATAATAATAAAATAAAATAAGATTCAAAGGGTGCCTGAGTGGCTCAGTCGGTTAGGCATTCAACTCTTGATTTCATCTCAGGTTGTGAGATCAAGCCCTGTGTCAGGCTCCACACTCAATGAGGTGTCTGTTTCTCTCCTCCCTCTGCCCCTCCCACAGCTCATTGGGACTTGCTCACTTCCTCTCTCTAAAATAAATAAATAAATAATTTTTAAAAAATCATAAAATAAGATCCAAAAGGACAAAATCCCTAGAAATAAATGTGTCCAAGTTGTGAGAAACTTGTACAATGAAAGCTACAACATTGTTGAAAGAAATTAAAGTTCTACATAAATGAAAAGACACCCAATGTTCACTGATTGGAAGACTTAGTATTGTTCAGATGTCAGTACTACACTAAGCAATGTACAATTCATGGCAATCCCTATCAGAATTCCAATGCCCATTTTTTGAAAAAATGGATAGGCCAACCATTAAATTCATGAGTAATAGTAAGGCTCCAAATAGCTAAGACAATCTGAAAAAAAAGAACAAAGGCGAAGAACTCATATTTCTCAATTTTGAAACTTATTATAGAGCTACAGTTATCGAAAAAGTGTGATACTGGCAAATGGGACTACATCAAACACAAAAATATCTGTCATCTAAGTAAACAATCAACAAAGTGGAAAGGCAACTTATGAAAGGAGAGAAAATGTTTGCAAACCATATATTTGATAAGGGATTAATAATCAAAATATATAAAGAACTACAGCTCAGCAACAACAAAAATTTTAACTCAGTTTTATAAAGGGCAAAGGACTTTAGTGGATATTTCCCCAAAGATGATATACGGATGTCCAACAAGCAAATGAAAAGATACTCAACAACACTAATCATCAAAGGAATGTAAATCAAAATCACAGTAATATATCACCTCACATCCATTATCACGGCTATGATCAAAAATCCAGAAAATAATAAGTGTTGGTGTGAATGTGTAAAAATTGGAACCCTTGTACAGTATTGCTGGAACAGTAAAATGGTGCTAGCAATATGGAAAACAGTATGGAGGTTCCTCAAGAAACTAAAAATAGAGCTACCATTTAATTCAGCAATCCCACTTTTAGGTATGTATTTAAAAGATCTGAAACCAGGTTCCTGAAGAGATATTTGTACACCTATCTCCATAATAGCACTACTCAAAGTAACTGAAAGGAAGAAGCAAAACAAATGTCCACAGACAAATGAATGGATAAACAAAATCTAGTATAAGTATTATTTAGGCTTAAAAATAAAGGAAATCCTGTCGCATGCTACAACATGAATGATCTCTGAGGACATTATGTTAAGAGAAATAATCCAGTCACCAAAAGACAAATACTATATGATTCCACTTACATGAGGTATCGAAAGTAGACAAATTTATAGAAACACAAAGTAGAATGGTTGTTGCCCAGGTTTCGGGGGAGAGGGGGAAAGGGTGGTATTTTTAAATGGGTATGGAGTTTCATATCCGCAAAATAAAAAAGGTCTGGAGAGTGGACACCTGGGTGGCTCAGTGGGTTAAGCCTCTGCCTTCAGCTCAGGTCATGATCTCAGGGTACTGGGATTGAGCCCCGCATCAGGCTCTCTGCTCAGCAGGGAGCCTGCTTCCCCTTCTCCCTCTGCCTGCCTCTCTGCCTACTTGTGATCTCTTTCTCTCTGTCAAATAAATAATAAAATCTTTAAAAAAAAAAAAGTTCTGGAGATCTGTTTCAAAACAATGTGAATATAATTTAACACTTAAAATAGTTAAGATGGCAAATTTTATGTCACATGTTTTCTATCACAATAAAAATGAAAACCCAAAATATTGTGCTAAGTACAAGAACCCAGACACCAATGGTCACACACAATATAATTCCTTTTATATGAAATAATCCAGAAAAGGTAGATTCATAGAGACTGAATGCAGATTGGTGGCTGTCAGTGGTTCACGAAGAGAGAGGTGAGGAGAAACTGCTTTAATATCTAAAGGGTATTGCTTTGCAGTGATTGAAATGTTTTGAAATGGGACAGAGGGAATGATTATACCATACTGTAAAGGCACTAAATGCCACTGAATTGTTTACTTTAAAAATGGTTCATTTTATGTTATATAAATTTCTTCTCAATAAATTATTTCTTAAAAAATAAAGAAGTCAATCAAAGGTTTCTAGGAATTCCCCCAGACCCCTATCATCTGATGATCTGAAGGTTTTAGAGAAGTAAAAAGAGAGTCTGTTTGTGCAAAATGATTGAGAGACTGTATTGTTTCTTATATGAGATTATTCTGTTTATTGAAATTAAAAAGCTTAACTATTCTTCCTACCTAACATTCCCCATCTATTAGATGGATGTCTTTGATGAACAGCTTACTTGAAAATTTAAATGGCCTGGACATTGGGGAGGGTATGTGCTATGGTAAGTGCTGTGAAATGTGTAATCCTGACGATTCACAGACATGTACCCTGGGGCAAATAATACATTATATGTTAATTAAAAAGAAAAACAATAATAGGTCAATATTGGTTTACTAGTTGTAACAAATTTTTATATTAATACAGTATATAACAGTAGGGAAAACTGGGTGTGAGTCATTCAGGAACCCTCTGTACCACTTTTGCTACTTAAATAAATAATCTATACTAAAAAAAAAAAAAGATGTTTGCTCTCACCACTTTTAAACCACATTCTACTGGAGATTCTGGAAATCAGGGAGTAAAAAAAGTAAAAGGCATCCAGATTGGAAAGGGAGAACTAAAATTTTCTCTATTTGCAGAAGGCACATTTTTACAGGAAATTCTAAGGAATCTACTAAGAAACTATTAGAATTATGAATAAGTTCAAGAAGGTTACAAAATACTATATTAATGTCTAAAATCAGTTGCTTTTCTATACACTTAACATGAACAATTTGCAAATGAAATTAAGAAAACAATCTCATTTACAATAGCATCAAAAATATTAGACATAAAATTAATAAAGAAGTGGGAACTTTGTACACTGAAAACTACAAAACTTTGTGGAAAGAAATTAAAACCTAAATAAATGCATAAACATCCCATGTTCATGGATTAGAAGATTTAACATCGTTAAGATGGCAACACTCCCCCAATTGATCTACAGATTCTTCACAATCCTTATCAAAATCCCAGCTGGATTTATTTCCATAATTGGCAAGGTAATCCTAAAATTCATATGGAAGTGTATGGGATACAAATTAGCCAAAAATACTATTGAAGAACAAAATTGTTGGACTCGCATTTTCCAATATCAAAAATTACTACAAAACTTACTACACTAACCAAGACATTGCGTTATTAGGATAAGGAAAGACATCTAGATCAATGAAACAGAAGTAAAACTCCAGACATAAACACTTATATTTATCTTTAACTGATTTTAGACAAGGGTGCTAAGGCAGTTTAATGGGATAAAATAATATTTTCAATAAATTCTCCTGGAACAAATGGACATTCCATGCAAAAGGATGAAACTAGATTCTTATAGCATACATAAAAATAACTCCAAATGAATCATAGACCTAAACCTAAGAGATAATGTTATAAAACTCTTAGAAGCAAACTTATATCTTTATGATTTGGGTTAGGTAATAGCTTCTTAGATATGATACCAAAAGGCAAAAAAAAAAAAAAAAACAGATACATTGGACTTTTGTCACATGTGTGCTTTACATTGGCAAATGATGATAGCCAATATAAAGAAGATGTAAAGAAGAAACAGCATGTTACCACATTACAATAACCTCAAGGTCCAGAAGAATGCAGGGTAGCTAGCAGGTGCTCAATAAATATTTGTCAAATGAGGATTATCAATGGAAATATAAATTGATACAAGTTTTTGTGGCAATGTGGATATTTGTGCTAATAATTAAAATGTACATACCCTCTCCTCATTCATTTCAATTCTAAGTATCCAAAAGAAAAAAATAGATTAAGTTCTTAAAAATGAATGTGCAGGTCTATGTGCTACATTTTAATTTACTTATTGAATGGATATTTACTGCTCATCTGATGGGTGCCAAAAATATACTAATGCTACAAATTTAATGTTGAACTCTCTATCAAACTGTTTTCTCCCTTGGAATAATAATATGATGGATGGCATAAAGATATGTGACTAAATAAAAAAAATCTACATCTATTTTGGATTAAAATTTGTGTTAAATTAGAACCAGAAAGACTATTTCCCAACATGAGTTTAAAACATTATGTTGCTTCTCAGAAAACTAGGAGTCAGATAAGCCAAGAAAATAATGTAACTTTGTTCTAGAAATTCTAAAAAATGTAATATAAGAAAAATAGGTAAAAATTATAATTATTTAATTGGAAGAGACAAATAACAATATTTGCAATCTATTACAGTATTCCTGAAAAATCTAAAATAAACTGAAGGATAATTTAAAATAACTGAAGTTTAAAGTGAGACAGATTTTTTTTGTTTTGTTGTTTTTTTTTAAAAGATTTTATTTATTTATTTGACAGAGAGACACACAGTGAGAGAGGGAATACAAGCAAAGGGAGTAGAAGAGGGAGAAGCAGGCCTCCTGCTAAGCAGGGAGCCCGATGAGGGGCTTGATCCCAGGACCTTGGGATCATGACCTGAGCTTATCAACTGAGACACCCAGGTGTCCCTGTTTTGTTCTGTTTTCTTAAGTTGGCCCCATGTCCAGCATGGAGTCCAACGTGGGGCCTGAACTCACGACCCCTGAGATCAAGACCTGAGCTGAGATCAAGAGTCGGACACTTAACTAATTGAGCCATCAGACACCCCAAGATATATTTTCAAAATTTAAGAGCAAAAAATACATAAAACCTAAACATTTACACAGCAAAAAAGATCACAAAAATTACTTCACAATATTTCAAAATTTTGCTGAGTAGCATAAAATACTTTAATAAAATAAAAGGCTTGGGGTGCCTGGGTGTCTCAGTTCATTGAGCATCCAACTCTTGGTTTCAGCTCAGGTCATCATCTCATGGGTCCCGGGATTTAGCCCTGAGACAGGCTCTATACTCAGCAGGGAGTCTGACTTGAAGATTCTCTCCCTCTGCCCCTCCCCCTCCCTGTTCCTTTCTTCTCTCTCTCAAATAAATAAATCTTTAAAAAATAAGAAATAAAATAGAAGCCTTATCTTATTTCTGAATAGGAAGCTCAATTCTAGACAGAAATCACTTCCTTGTAATTTTTCTTTAGTTTAATGCAACACAAATCAAAATCCCCATAGAATTTATAGCTATAAACTTGAGAAAATGATTCCAAAGTTTATCAGGAAAAATAAAACATAAAACTGGCCAATAATACTGTAAAAAGAAAACAATAGAGGCCACTTATCTTATCGGAGAGTTAAAAGAATTTTAACAGTACCAACCAGGCCAAATTGTTAGCAACTAAATCACTAGTGTTATAGGATGGTTTGTTATGCAAGAATCCAAGATATGCAATTTGAAATGATCTTTTACCTATTGGATTGGCAAAATATTATATGTGCATGCATATAATTGATGCAACCTAGTTGTACAAAGACAATGAGCAACATCTTACACTGTTATTGATTTTATTTATTTGAGAGGCACGCAAGCAGTGGGAGAGGGAGAAGCAGAATCCCTGCTCAGCAGGGAGCCCAGTGCGGGGTGGGATCCCAGGACCCTGGGATTATGACCTGAGCAGAAGGCAGACGCCTAACCAACTGAGCCACCCAAGTGCACCTGGTATAAATAACCTTTTTTAGAAAGAAATTTGGCAATACATATCAACAGCCTAAAATATGTACATAGAGTTTGACCCAACTATTCTCCTTCTAGAAAGATATAATGAAAATAAATAATGTGAAAGCAAACTTTTATGTACAAGAATGTTTTCTATAACATAATTTACAAAGCCCTCAAAATGGAAGAATCTTAAGTGCACAGTAAGAAGGATTAGTTAAAGGACTATAAACATGATATAGCCATTAGATAATAGGATAGATCGCCCTTAAAAAATTAAATCGTATTTAGAATACTTAATTCTAAATTCTTAATTTAGAATTAAATTCTTAATTTAGAATACTTAATTCTAAATTCTAAAACACAAAAAGCTATCATAACATTTTAATTAATATACTGAATAAAAATGTGGGTTAAAAATAATTCAAAAAGTATTATTTCATTACATTATAGATATAGTAAATAATAAGCATAGAGATAGAGAGAGGGAGAAGGAGAAAAACAGAGAGAACCCCATATATAACCAGGGGTCATTGTCAAGTATTAAGCTTTATTTATTGCTTATTTTTTTCTTTCTGCTCTTCTAAACTTCTCATTTTATCTTTTTTTTTTTTTTAAAGATTTTATTTATTTATTTATTAGGAAAGAGAGAGAGTGAGAGAGAGCAGGTCAGAGTGAGAAGCGGACTCCCCATGGAGCCGGGAGCCCGATGCGGGACTCGATCCCGGGACTCCGGGATCATGACGCAAGCCGAAGGCAGTCGCTCAACCAACTGCGCCACCCAGGGGCCCCTCATTTTATCTTTGATAATAAACTTTCATAAGCAGGAAGAGAATATCCTTGACATACTTGATTAAAATATAAGTTAATGCTGACAAAACTTGCAAATGGTCAGGGTATGTAAGAGTTGAGATATTAGAATACTGTAAAAATTAAAAACAGAAACATCTTCTGAATCTCCTCAAATCACTTATTATTTTTTGTCTGAATTAGAAAGACAAATTAAAAATACCCTGACAATATTTCATGCACTTCAATGTCCTTTGCTGAAAAGATAAAAGGAAAATCTAAATAATATTTGTACTCTGATATTATCTGAGGAGCTACATTAAGCCAAAGAAAAATATTTGCAAGGTAATTTTCAAAAAAAGAAAAGATGTTCTCTCTCTTCCTCGTAACCTTGCTAAAAAGTATCTATCTAGAAAAGAGAAGGTTACCAGAGGGGAAGGGGAGGAATGGGTGAAACAAATGATGGGGAATCAGAGTACACTCATAGTGATGAACACTGAGTAATGTAAAGAATTATTGAGTCATTATATGGTACATCTGAAATTAATATAACCCTGTATGTTAATTATACTTCCATTAAAAAAAAACAAAAACAATTTTTTTCCAAAAAAATAAATTAAAAGGACCTAAATATCACTATTAATGTAGATGAAACCTATAGAAATCGAATATTGTAAAATATACATCTGAGTATACTTAATGTTGTATACAAGATGAGAATTTTCATTTTCTCTAAGGTCAGAAAAGTAGTTTTTGCTACCGCTTGCACTATGCTTGCCTACAGCTAGAACGGACACGAGTGAATTCTGCAGACTACATCATTCCACGTGAATCACATGTGCACAAAACCTTTAAAACATATTCCAACTAATGTACTGTACTTAAAAAAGCAAAATTACTCTTCAGCATTTTCTTAAATCTAAACATGTCCCCAAATTTCCTTTATTTTTTCCTCCTGAAAGCTAAATAACAGCTATCATTGTTCCTAAAATAAGATTTCAATCTCAGGAAAATGTACTTCAGTGACATCATTAAAAATGGATAATTAAAGACAGTACTTGGCATTTGATACACTTTCTTATTGCGTTATGAATTATTTTCACTCAGCTCATTCTATTCTACACCTATTGGGTTCAAAGCATCATGCTAGTTATGTTGGAATATAAGGAGTGTTTTGACCTAAGAATGTTATACTCTAATTGTCATAGAGAAATTTGATTCTTGTTTAGGAGGATGCAGCAACATGACATTCCACATCATGGATAGCAAGAAGCTCTCCCCTTGGCACTTCTGTTGCAAAATCTTGGAAGCAAAAACATGAGAATTGGTCCCTAAAACTTTGCCAAGTGGAACCTCTTGCTCCTGGGCATATTCCAGGAAAGATGTTTTCTTTGATTTTGTTTGTTATTTTTAAATTATTAAACATCAAAGAACACTATAAAAAGAACCAGTATCATAGCAACCCATCTTAAATCCTCATAGCACATCTTTGATAATTTCAGGTAGTGATTTCAAAATCATTAAACATATCCCACTTAAATGTAAGTACAAAGCACATGCTGGTTCAAATATAAGTGATTTTTGAGTTCGCCTCAACTTTCTTTCATAACATGTCATATCTTGAATTTTCTAGAGAGCAGAACTGAGACCACAGGTTCCTTGTGTGTTCTCTAGAACTCTAGAGACATTCCGCAAGCATGAGCCAGACACTTCTAGTAATCATTCTATTGAATTAAAAGGTATACTCAGGCATGCTCACAAGTTAGAAAAAGACCCACTACAAAAAGAGCTTAGGTGATCTTTGATAGCTTCTGAATTAGCATTATCTTAACTCCACTTCTCTCCAGTAATATGAGTAATAGAAAGCCAAACATACTTCTTTGGGAGAAAATGCTATGCCACATTCCAAAGATGTCCCTTCCTCTAACTCCAAAGAATATATGTCAGGAAACGCAGGGTCTGTGAATACCCCTATAAAACATTAAAAAAAAAAAAACATATTTTTTTAAAAATCCAGATACATATCTAAAATACCACTGTTAAATGTGGAAATGAAACTTTGAGAAGCCTCATAAACCTGCCTATAACAATCGAAAAGCAATTGCTGTGCAAGGCTGTATAAGGTTGCTAATGGTTAAAGAAAGACTCTTAATACCAAGGTTTCAATCAGGAAAATTGATATTTAAACATGTATCAAACATATATTCAGTCAGCAAAATGGACAGTAAACCCATTTTTTTTTAAATCTCCAAAGTTCAAGGAGCTTATCACAGTCATATGCCGAAGAATGTAGAAAGGAATGAAGGTTAAAGTCAAGTAGGGGACTGAATCTTAGGTCCAAGAAAGTGGGAGACTCTCCAGCAAGACAGAGAAGGGAAGACCCAGATCTCCTCTGATGCCTCCAAGAGGCCACAGAGAAGATAAACACAATTTTATATAAGGTCATTTACTGATAAAATAGAATCACTCCAGATATAAAAGCATTAGGTGGAAATACAGAAATAATTGTCAAATAATAATGTAAACATCAAGGTCAAAAATTATAAACACTTAAATAAATTTCTAGAAGTTCCTGAAAGATCAAATGTTTATTATAGTAGAATCTCTACCCTCATCTAAACAATTCTAAAAATCCTATTTTTTCCCCAAAATTTTGATTCATCCAAGGAACGATGATAATTTCAATCACCCCTGCGTGGAAATGAACTTGAATAACTCATTGCACCCTCTTTCAACTTAATCAATTTCACTCACCTTGACGAAAAACCATTAAATGACAAAAAACCTCATTAAGTGTATAGTAACATCAGCCCTGTTTGTAGTGTGGGAAAAGATACACATAGTATACAGCAAAGAATACCTATCAAGAATGGGTATATATCTAGAACATAGAAAATATAATAAAAACAGATGGATAAATATTCAAATATATTTGAATATATGTAAACATATACTCTGTGAAATCCAATAATCCAAGACAGCTTCAGTAAATATTTTTTGGGTGCCTACAAAGTACACAGCACTATCGTGGACAACTCTAGCAGAAAACAAAAATTATACACATAGTCTTTGACCTCATGGAGCTCACAGTGTAGCAGGGGAGCCAAACAGGTACACAGCTTTCTTTGATATGAAACAGAAATGATTAGTGCTAAAATGAGACTTACACAATGCCCTAAGGGAGTAAAGATTAAAGAATAATTTCAACCAACCAGACAGGGGTGGGTCTGGGGCTAATGACTCATAGGGACTTATGAGGTTTAAGCTAATTTATAAAAGGGAGTGGGATCCTAAACACCAGGAACAGAAGAGGAAGAACCATCCTAGGAGAAGGGAAGCCCAGCGCCATTGGAAGAAAACTTGGAACATAATCTGGCTGCAGCATAAAGAGCCACTGGGGGCGCCTGGGTGGCTCAGTGGGTTGAGGCCTCTGCCTTCGGCTCGGGTCGTGATCTCGGGGTCCTGCGATCGATCGAGCCTCACATCGGGCTCTCTGCTCAGCAGGGAGCCTGCTTCCCCCTCTCTCTCTGCCTGCCTCTCTGCCTACTTGTGATCTCTCTGTCAAATAAGTAAATAAAATCTTTAAAAAAAAAAAAAAGAAAGAAAGAAAGAGCCACTGGAGCCTGCAAAGGGAAAAGTGACTGGAAAGACAAGGTGGAGTCATTCCCAAATGTCTCTTGACATGGCCTCTCCCGTAACTCATCTATCCAATAACCTTGAAATGATCATGAGAAAAACCCAAGTCTAATTTGTCACAGAAGGGTATTTATGGGTTAAAGTACTTACAACAGTAAAAGATACATTTTCGGAACATTTTAAATATAAACTTTATTGCAAATTGTTAATAATAATTAAGATCAAAGGAAGTATCTCCTAAACTGTGTCAGCAACCCTGCTGCTAAGAACAACCACTATTGGTTATACGAAACAAACAAAACTTTTTGAGCAGAGGAGTGATGTGGTAAGATCCTGGCTTTAAGGAGACCACTCTCCAGAACAGGTCTGAGGAGAAAAACTTGGAGGCAGGGGAAGCGTTTGAAAGGATGATGCAGTGGCCTAGGAGGGAGGTTTGTGCTAGGGCTAAGGCAGAATTGTGAAAACACATGCACTTTGTGGACTAGCTTTGCAGAACAACCAAGAGGAGTTTGTGATTCAATGAACAAGGTGCATGACAGTAAATGAGGCAGTCAGTGAGAATAAAATGTTAAGCAACTAAAGGTTCGGCATCCAGATTTAGGCGGAAAAAAAAAAGAATAGAAAGTTCATACGTATTTCCAACCGCCTACTGTAATCATTGCTGGGCTAGTACACTCTCCTCACATACCATGCTCGCCTAAACCTGATCCTCCTCCTGTATGACCTCAATCATGAATTGTACCTCCAGTTGCCTACCTCTTATAACCAAAACCTGGGAGAGATTTGAGCCTTACTCCTCCTCCCTAAGACCCAGGTCTACTTGGTAAGCAAGTCAGAGCATTTCTTATGTCTCGGCACCTTTGTACCACTCCCTTCCTTCCCATCTCCAGCATCACTGCCTTTGTTCAGGCTTGATCACTTCTCTTCTGTATGGCTACAACCCCTAGCTGACCTCCCTCTCTCTGGTCTTGCCCTTTATATTCCTACATGCTCCCCCAGGCCATTCTCAATTTTGTTCCAAAAGAAAAATGAGCAAAATGCGAGTCTGATCACACCACTGTCTGAATATACACGCTTTAATGGTGCTGCCTAACCTCCAGGAACAAAGTCCAGAAAAGATCCTTAGTGACCTGGATCTCACTTGCCCTCCCCGTCCTGTCCCTCTACACTCTGAGCATCCTGAATACTTACCAGCTTGACTCATTTCCAGGCCTTTACTTGCACTCTTTCACATATCCCCTTTTCTTGTATATCTTCTCGTCATTCTTCAAGACTAGGATTAGGCATCGACTTCTCCAAGAAATCTTCCCTTATGCTGATAGCTACTTTTCCCTAACATATGCTCCCTTAGCACCAGGTACTCACTTGTCGTACAGCATCTGCCATGCTCTCTGGTAATAAGCTGAATCTTTGTCCAGCTCTCCTACTGTTAGAGGAGTTCTTCGTTTGTCACTTCGATTCAACAGCCACCTTTCTCTGTGCTGCTCTGTCCTGACTTCTATAGGTCAGTTCAGCGAGGACTCCTAGCTCTGACTTGGTTCAACCACAGGGAGACACCAGTAGGTTATCAGAAGGTAGGAGGGATTTCTGCCCTCATGTCTTCACTGAGTTGGCTACACTTCCAGCAATGGCTGCATTCCTTTACGACTAAAGCTCTTATCAGTTGGCTCCTCTTTCATAGTTTCACCAATCATGGGGCTCCAGAAATATCTTGCCTCCTCTTGCTCCTTTAGGTGTGAGGTAGTAGCAGCTTCCATCCCTGGTTGATTTCTTTTAATCTAGCTCCCACCTCCATAGAAAATTCCTTCTTTAGCTCTCTTCGGTTAAATTCTCTAAGCGAGTCATCTGTTAATTTCTGAGACCCTGACTGATACACCTGCTGTTCATTTCTTGCGAACATGTAAAATATATTATCTTCATAGACTCAAAGTCTAGTATCCAGCCTATAATCGGTATTCAACAAATATTTATTGAAGAAGAAATGGCCAAACTGATGGGTGGTAAACTTTTTCTATAAGGGTCCAGATACTAAATACTGTACGCTTTGCAAGCCATGTGGTTTCTTCCACAACTATTCAACTCTGTCATTATAGTATGCAAGCAGCAATAAACAATACACAAACAAATGTGTCTGTACTCTAATAAAACTTTATTTATAAAAACATATATCAGGCCAGATTTAGCCCACAAACCTTACTGTGCCAATCCCTGGAGTAAACAAATGAAATGTCTTTGTAGAAGTGCCTCTTTTTTTTTTTAATTTTTTAAAAAATATTTTTTTATTTATTTATTTGACAGAGAGAGACACAGTGAAAGAGGGAATACAAGCAGAGGGAGTGAGAGAGGGAGAGCAGGCTTCCTGCCGAGCAGGGAGCCAGATGCGGGGCTTGACCCTAGGACCCTGGGATCATGACCTGAGCTGAAGGCAGATGCTTTAACCCACTGAGCCACCCAGGTCCCCCCAAGGGCCTATCTTTTAAACTTAATGTGATGTAAAGATACTTAATACATGAGTAAACATACAGAGAGAACTCTCCAAAGACATTTACCTGAAATTCTTGGACAATTAAAATTAGCAATTAATAATTTCATTTTGATCTACAGTATATACTTATACATAAACTTATTTTTTTACGTATACATAACATTCTTAACTAACTACATTAAATCAGCTAACAAGTCTGGTTATATGTTATGCATTACCGAAGTATTCTGATATTAATACTGATACATTTCTAAAATAAAACCATGCATTGAGTAATTAAAAATACTTAAAACAATTGCCCTTGACTTATATTATTTTTTAACATTATACCTTAAAGCAACTTAAAACTGTTTTATAAGAATATTATTGTAGTATAAAAGATATACCTGCTTTATCTTTAAAATCCAAAGAAAAATATTCAAAGTCTTGTAGATTAAACTCCACTCTAGCACGTGTTATACCTTTGTTTTTTATTATAAATGGAATAATCTGAGTAGCACCAACATAGGTACCACTGAAGTTAAATACATCCTAAAATTTAAAAAGAGAAAAAGAATTAGAAAGCAGAGTAATATTTCATGAAAATAATGTAAACTAAAAATTACACTTTAAAAGAGTAGACCTGGGGCACCTGGGTGGCTCAGTGGATTAAGCCTCTGCCTTCGCTCAGGTCATGATCTCAGGGTCCTGGGATCGAGCCCAGCATCAGGCTCCCTGCTCAGTGGGGAGCCTGCTTCCCTCTCTCTCTGCCTACCTCTCTGCCTACTTGTGATCTCTCTGTCAAATAAATAAATAAATAAAATCTTTAAAAAAAAGTAAAAAATAAAAAGCATAAAAGAGCAGACCTTAAAGTTCTCATCACAAGAAAAAGAACATAACAATGTTTGGTAATGGATGTTAACTAGACTTACTATGGTGATCATTTTGCAATACATACAGATATCAAATCATTATTTCATGCACCTAAAATGGACATAATGTTATATGTCATTATGCCTTGAAAAAATGTATAGTTATTTTTCATTAAGAGCATTATTAACTACTATCCTCTATAAAAACTGGCCACCTTTTCCTTCCTCTCCCCTACCTCCAATACATAATCAGTTACCAAATCCCTTTTATTCTGCCTCCTTTACCTCTTATCCCTAATGTAATTGTATGAAGTAAATAACGCATCACTTTTCATTTCATTTCTAGATTTGTACTTTCCCCAATTCTCCTCTCCACAACTAAGTCACAATTAACCTAACTGAAAATCTGCACTTCCTATCTTAAAATGTGATGATTTTCCTCCAACTACCGGACAATGTTCAAGTTCCTCAGCAGAGCTCATAAAGCTCATCTTGACCTTCTCCTGCCTCACCTAGCTCCACTCTTACCCCACTCACTTCATACTTCAGCAAGATGTATGACCTGTCCTTTCCAACCAGTACCTGATGCTTCACCCTCCTGTATCTTTATTAATGTGTCCCTTCTGTTAGGAAACCTTTCCTCTAACTCATAATTGCTTGATAAAATACTACGTATCCTTCAAACTCCAGTTAGATAAACCATACTTTATGACACTGTGCTCGGAACTACTTCTGTTCCTTATATTTACTTACCATTACAACACCATTAAGTCTGTTCTTTTGTTTAACAATCTGTCTCTCTTAGCTGACCTTAGGTCTGATTCATTTTTGTATCCTTAGCACCTGATACCTCACTTAAATATATGTAAGGAATGTTTATTGAATGTATCTTAACTTTATCTTACATGCCAGGTATGTGCCTACATCACGGAGCTCTGTAGGATTCCTCTTCAAAGCCTTACAGTGACTTAGTAAAAGAATTACATACAACATTAAAGAGAAAATGGCAACAGTATCCTAATGTTGAGGGAAATATTGCATTAAGGTCAACTGGCCACCATTTCTTTCACTTAAAATATCAAACCAGTTTTACAGGGAAAATCTGTAAAATCCAATATGGGTAATGAAAGCTTAATGCAAAAAGATGACTCCTCTTATACTATTCCGGCCTTGTACATATGCTCATTTGGATAAAATATCCTAATTGTTATTAAGATACATATGCAACACCATACAGTTACTAAAGGTCTTACTGGTGATGCCAGAATATTATTTTTATTATTATTTTTAAAAGGCAGCTATGTTTAAAATTTAACATAATCAGGGAATATTGACATATGTTAATACAAAGTCTTATAAATTACTCAATTCTATCAAAATATGCAAAGCATGCCACAAATGCCTTTAGGGTGTGGAAATGAAGTAGTCAAAGTCTAAATACACTTCTTTTTTTTTTTTAAGATTTTATTTATTTATTTATTTATTAGGAAAGAGAGAGAGTGAGAGAGAGCATGAGAAGGGAGAAGGTCAGAGTGAGACGCGGACTCCCCATGGAGCTGGGAGCCCGATGTGGGACTCGATCCCGGGACTCCGGGATCATGACCTGAGCCGAAGGCAGTCGCTCAACCAACTGCGCCACCCAGGGGCCCAGTCTAAATACACTTCTAATATTGTTCAAGGACAAACACCATAGCAATGGAGAAAGCATTCTGGATACTAAAGGGTTTAATGTCCAAGAATCACCACAGTCTTAGACAAGCTAGCCTAGTGTCTGTCCGTCTGTCTAGACTTATGCCTTCAACACCAAATAAAGGTTAGAAAACTGTAACTCAAAGCCAGACACTAGAACTGTGGTGATGCCCTTAAAGTATAGACTGGTAACGAGGCCCTACCTGAGACACTGGCAGCCTCACCCATTTTTGCTCTATTAAATCACCACCAGAATGGTGCAGGTGCTGCAGTGCTAGTGGGAGAGAGAAACAGAAGTGCAGATAACCTGAAAATAATACGACAATTGCTATGATGAAGATGTTTCCAGAGTTTAAGATGTTTTTACCATCTTATAAATGTCATAATAGAGGGGCATATGGGCCTGCATTGAAGGATCAGGGCAAGTTCTTTGTTTCTTGTTTTTGTTTTTAAAGATTTTATTTATTTATTTGAGAGAGAGAGAGACAGAGATAGCGAGAGAGAACACAAGCAGGGAGGACAGGGAGAAGCAGGCTCCCCGCTCAGCTGCTGACAAACGATGACAAGGGGCTTGATCCCAGGACCCAGGAACCATGACCTGAGCTGAAGACAGACCCTTAACCAACTGAAGCACCCAGGCGCTCCCAGGATAAGTTTTTTGGGTAGATGAAACCAGATTTAATTTCTGAAAGACTTGCCAGGAAAAAAGAAATGTGTGTGCTATCAATTATAGAACAAAGTTTTATCAGGATATAGAACAATAATTTTAAAAATAAACATAACTATAGTTCAGAAGATATAAATCAAGACCACAGTGAGATATCATTTTATACTTAACAGATTGGCAAACATTAAGTCTTATAATATAACTTATGGAGCAATTGAATGAGCAATGGAAACTTGAGGAGAAAGGCTGGAAGCTATCTTGTGAAGCCAAAAATGCACATATTCTATGAGTTAGCAACACCACTCCGACGGAAACTCTAGCACCTGTACCTCACAAGATATGTACACGAATGTTCCCAGCTGTAGTGCTTGTCTTAACAAAAAAGAAACACCTAATTGAATGGACAACAGACTGAGTCTCTGAATTACAAGAGGTCTACATAATGGAATATTAAGCAGTAGTGAGAATGAAAAAAAACACAGCCAAACACAACTTAGATGAACTTTGGAAATACAATATTCAGTTAAAAGTGACTCACCAAAGACTACACACAGCGCATGTTTGCCATGAAGCTCAAAAATGAATAAACTAAATAATGAATGGTTAAGGAATTCATAGATATGTGGTGGGCCGGTTAGAAAAAGTAAAAGGAGAATAATCAGAAAATTTAGTAAAGTGGTTATCTCTCAAGAAGAGTAGGACCATGATGAAGCCTACAGATGACTTTAATGGTATTGGTAGCGTTCTGAAAGTTAAGTTCAGTGGTGAATTCTGAAACCTCCATTTAATAATCTGCTTCATCATTTATATTTATATTATATATATTTAAGGTACTACATAATGAGATATTTTCAAACATAAATGGGTTGAGTAGGGACACATAACAAAAGTCACCACACTCATAAACTGATTGCACAAATAGTTAACATACGAACATACTCACCGGATTAATTTCCACATCGGCAATCTCAACAGATCCACCAATCCTGAGGTCTATGACATTTGCACGGCGAATAGCAACCTTAATTGAGAGAAATATAAAGCCTTGTAGAAACCACATTAAAATCTACTCAGATACCACTAAAGTATTACCTGGCACTTGGCAATATTTTTAAACTTAAATAATGATAACATATTATAAATGTCACAAGATTTATTCTGGTAGTTATCATCACATTTCTTGTTAGGCAGAATTGATATTCCTAAGAGGAATGAGTGTTCGACTCTTAAAAACCTCCACCACAAATAGGATCAGTTCATAGCTTGTGAATTTGACTGCAGAGTTCTACCCATTCAACTATACATTACTGTCATTCCCCATATCCCTTCTGTATTTACCTAATTTCAAGGATTATTCAAAATTAAAACAGATAAGTAACTGAGTACATACTTCCTCCCATAGAAATATACTAATATCTATAATAACCATAATAATAATGAAAGTGGCTAAAAAATTGCTGAGTAAATGGGCCAAGTATAGTGCTAATTACATTGTCTCCTTTTTAATCCTCAGTATCCTGTGAGGTTACCAATATTAATATCCTAATTTCCAAGTGAGGAAAATTGAGGCTCAGAGAGGCAGAGTATTTTTTCTTTTTCCTGATGTCTCAAAACAGCAGAGGTTAAATATGAACCAAGGACTGCCTGAACACTCAACAGCCTCTGAGAAAATTAAGATAGTAAAATAAGAATTTAGTTGTATAATTCCTACAAAATTATAACTGTAGATCATCTGAACATATAAGTGTCTAAGCAAATTTTCCGAAGCACAAAAATAGCATTTGCTGAAAGTCCTATCTATATACAAACAGGGTGTATCAAGTCTGGATTTAAATCTAAATATATATCTAAGAAAGAGATAGGAGTATATTTCACTCTTTCCATAGATAGTCAGTGACACTGTTCATAAATAAAAAAAACTCCAAACCGTCATTTTTTCAAAATTATTGGGGAAAGCAACATGTCATTTAATTAACTAAATCACTATATTCATAATATTACATGATTTTCACCTTTTATTAAAAGAATATATAGTAAATAAATACTTGACGAGAATCATAAAAAGCATAATTTAATGATTCAGAGGAAATTACAAATCGACATATTTCTCCTTGATGAATCCCATATATAAGTCTCAACTCGTCATGGCTGGCTTTCACCCACCTCCCCATTATTCATCATCCACTGAATCTACAACAGAAACTAACATAAAAACTTACGCCCAGTAAATATGTGCTGAATGAATGAATAAATGAATCTTATTATATTATGTTAAAAAGGTAAGCTTTATAAAAGTAGCATACTCTTAGAAAATACGGTAGAAACTAATCTTTTAGTGAAACTATTTTTATTGGCCATATTTTTCATTTTTTCCAGAACATCATATTAAAAAACTCTGCCCAAATCTCAGACCATGTAACATAATATATAATTTATAAATAACTTTCAATACATATTTCTTCATAAAAGTAAGATATAATCATTGGGTTGTTTATCTGAGGCAAATCAGTGTTTATCACATTAAGCTACATATTATTTAATTGTTATGAAAAAAAGAATTGTGGGAAATTAAGGATAAAATGGGAGATATATATAAAACTATTCATTTTGTTCTGATAACAGTGTACATATTTATTTTTTATTGTGAGTAAATGTACATAGCTGATCATCAAATTGAAAATCAAGAGTATTCCATTCCTCTAGTTTATAAAAGAATTTATGAGACTAGTCTTCCATTTTATTTATTCTGTTTAATGAACAATTAGAAAAGCTCATTAAATCAAGGTAATGTCTTTTTAATTATATAATTTCCAGAATATAAAATAGTAAAATATTCAATGCATGCTATAAAATATAGATCTTAACACCATATAGAATTTGCCTGTAATTCATATAGTCATTGAAGCTATTTAGAATTAACATTCCAAAATTAATTTTTCAGAAGGTATCTAATTAAATCAAATATCTAATTAATGCCATGAAAAAAGTCATCCTCTCCTCTGTGACTAGTGAGAACTTGTCACAACTGAGAGATACCAAATATCATTCTAATTTCATGTGAAAAATGCCCTGTTAAATAAATAAATAAATAATCTTAAAAAAAAAAATTAAAAAAAAAAAAGGGACGCCTGGGTGGCTCAGTTGGTTAAGCAGCTGCCTTTGGCTCAGGTCATGATCCCGGAGTCCTGGGATCGAGTATCGCATCGGGCTCCTTGCTTGGCAGGGAGCCTGCTCCTCTCTCTGCCTCTGCCTGCCTCTCTGCCTACTTGTGTCCTCTCTCTCTGTTAAATAAATAAATAAAAAATCTTAAAAAAAAAATATTTAAAGAAAAATGCCTCATATTGGGGCGCCTGGGTAGCTCAGTTGGTTGAGCAACTGCCTTCGGCTCAGGTTATGATCCTTGATTTCTGGGATCGAGTCCCACATGGGGCTCCCAGCTCCACAGGGAGTCTGCTTCTTCCTCTAATCTTCTCTCCTCTCATGCTCTCTCTCACTTTCTCTGTCTCTCAAATAAATAAATAAAATCTTTAAAAAAAAAAAATGCCTCATATTGATGAACTGTATCCATTTCACCCTAGTAGAAATTTCCATTACCAACTTTTACCAAAAATGTTTTCTACAAATCCTCTTGCCAGGTTCTGCAAACTATTTCTACAAAATTATATAAGTAAGGTTGCTTATTCTATAGCTCTCTAAAAACTGCATTTCTTTAGAGATAACTCAGTTGCTAACAAAGTAACCAAAATTTTACAAATATTACTCATTAATATCATAACATTAAAACCCATTCCCATTTGAAGAAATTCTTAAAACAAGTTTTCTAAGAATAAATTCACACATACACCATTTTATAGCCTTATACTTACTATTATAAATCCCTTAACCAAACAAATCCACATAGACAAATATATATAAGGTATGAATACATATATGCATAAACATACCTTTGCTCTTGTATCAAATTTTTCTGCTACAGTAGGTGTACAGGAGATATTGAGAACAGTTAGCCCCCCAAAAGGAATTACTCCTTGTGATGGAACAATATTAATGGTAGGCAAAAGACTCTGGTCACAAATCTGTAATTGAAAGTTTGCAGAAATGCTACATTATCCTTTAAAGTTGTTGATCTGAAGCTTTCAACTACAATCCAGAGAGAGGACACTTGGGCACAGGGCATGAGACGATTTTATAATATGTTTTCCAACACCAGACACACAAATAAACTTCAACAAGGATTTGTACCCCTAACCCAGCAAAAGGAACTTTGAGTAGTGGCAGCATCCAATTCAAATAGGATGATGAAGTTTCCTGTCTGGAGTGTTATCAAGACTTAGCAAAACTTACAAGGATGAGATATATCTGTTAGAGAAGATGGCAAAATTCTAGATACCACTTGGGTAGTTTGCCTTTTCTCTGACAGTAAACACTGAAAGCAAAGTTAGTGGGGAGGCAGAAAAGTTAGTGGGGAGGCAGAAGATAAAGTAACCTCCTGGGGGCGCCTGGGTGGCTCAGTAGGTTGAGAGTCAGTTTTGGGCTCAGGTCATGATCCCAGAATCCTGGGACTGAGCCCCACATGGGGCTCACTGCTCAGCAGGGAGTCTGCTTCTCCCTCGCCCTCTGCTACTCTCTCTCTATAAGTAAATAAATAAAATCTTATTTAAAAAAAAGTAACCTCCTGTTCTTTATTATTTCCTCAATAGCCTAATTTCTAAGATATCATTTTCACCTTCAAAAAAGTTGTAAGTAACTTACCAAAGGATTTATGGTGTGGTTTCTCAGGAACTAGTTTAGGATTATCAACCATGCTTTAAGCCAGAACAATTTAAAGGAAAATTGGTCAAGGTATTTGGGAGATGAGGGAACAAACAGACTTCAGAACTAATTTTGAAACAACAGAGTAGAAAAGGGTATCTGCGTTTGTTTGCTTGGGCAGAAGACATGTAGATATAAAGCTTGAGTGAAAGATCTGAAACACTGACCTCTTATCTATTGTCACTATTGGGAGATCTTAATATATTTTTCAGCAAAATAGTCTATCACCACTTGTAATTTAAATCAGGGCAACAAATATAAATAAAATATCTTTACAAGGATTTTGCTCTAGGTCCCAGTTTCTACTGTTAACTCCTAATGATAGAGTGAAATGAGAAGAGGAAACGTATGTCATGAAATATGGAGTTGTAATAGCAACAATGGATGTTTCTGGAAGTGTTCTTTTTTCCAAATTATCTTTTTTTCAATAAGACAAAATGACAGGAAGAAAAAAAGAGGTAAGAGGAGAGACTAATATATACAATGGAATATTATGCCTCCATCAGAAAGGATGAATACCCAACTTTTGTATCAACATGGACGGGATTGGAAGAGATTATCCTGAGTGAAATAAGTCAAGCGGAGAGAGTCAATTATCATATGGTTTCACTTACGCGTGAAGCATAAGGAAAAACATGGAGGACATTGGGAAAAGGAAAGTAAGGGTGAATTAGGGGAAATCGGAGGGGGAGATGAACCAAGAAAGACTGTGGATTCTGAGCAACAAAGTGCGGGTTTTGGAGGGGAGGGGGTGGGGGGCTGAATGAGCCTGGTGGTAGGTATTGAGGAGGGAACGTATTGCATGGAGCACTGGGTGTGGTACATGAACAATGAATCTTGGAACACTGAGAAAATAAAATTAAATTAATTTTAAAAAATAAAAAAGAGGAGGGACTAAAAGTGGAAGAAAGGAAAAAATATATTTGTGGGAAATTAAAAGGACAAAGTAGATGAAATGTACTTAGATAAGTCTCACATGAAATATCCAAATATGAGCATTAGTCAATTTATAAAGTATTAACACCACAACATTCATGGCAAAAAAATTAATTCAAATTATAATGTGATTTGATCCAAATAAGATTCCGAGATTCTACATTACCTTGAAATAAGCATGGTTTTGTCCTACGTTGTGAAGAATGGCTTTCCTCCAAGTTGTTAAACCTTGAGGGCTATTACTGAAGAGGATCCTTGGCTCCAAAAATATGACCTTAGTGTGACCAGGCTAATAATAAAAAATATATATTTTTTTAGCCCCTTCCAAATGACTCAAATTTTTTCAGCCTCATGGAAATTTCTAAAACATTAAGGGTTATCAGATGTTATGATGTACTTAAAGGAAAATAGAATGAAATACCTAAATTGTACTCCTAAACTGAGGAAGGCAAAGGGAATAAGACAATTCTATGGAGGAAGTAAATCCAGGACTGAGAATCACATACAAGATCTTAGAGATCACCTATCCAACTACGTACAGGGTGTTACTGTGTATTATGCAAAAGGAAAGAGTTTAGGAGTCCCCCAGCATAGGAAATAATGTGCCAAATGAGATTATCTAGGCATGTTTTTACTACTAGCCTTCTAACACTTAATGTGTTGATAACACACACTTTGCTTACCTCAGAATGGGGAGGTGGTTCACTGGGATTCAGTTACTCCTCCTCCTTACCTCCACACAAATCACTTCACAGAACTACTGTATCATGGAAGTTTTTTTTGAAAATGCTGACATTATCCACCTCTCCCATTTCACAAGAAAGCAAACAACAGCCAAGGGGAACTAGAACCCAAGTTTTCCAATTCCTTATACAGTGCTCTTTATACCAGACCCTGCTGTCTTTATCTATGATAAATTATTTATTGTCTTGAGATGTTTTAATACACTCTTATAATTATTTGAAGAACATGACTAGGGTAATTGGAACAATAAATTTCTAAACAAAGCTAAGATGAAAAAATGGTCAATAAGTTCTTCATAAATTACTGACAAAAATTAAATGAACATTGTATTTAATGACTTCACGTTCCTCCAGCTTTACTTTCATAAGAGAAACACTTCACAGTTCATTTAACTCAGAGAACCTCAAAATTTTAGCATAAAATAACCTAATTCATTATTCTGACATCTTGGACTTTAATTCTTAACCAATCCAAGTGTAGGGAAAGCAGAAAGTAAATGTGATCAGAAGGTAACAGCAAAGACAGTGGAGGCAAACAGATTTGGATATAAATTCAACCAAGGGCATTCACTGCGAGCATGAACTTGTATTATTTAATCACTCACTCTAACCCTCCATTTCCTCACCCATCAACTGAGTTATTAGTACAGCCTTGCAGAGTTGTTATAAGATTAAATTAGATAATACATGAATAGCATTTAGCATCCCACCTGACATACAATAATTAATAAATGATAGCTATTATTAATGCAAAGTCTAAATTACTCAATTGCTCATCTTCTACCTGATAGAAAAGAATACACATGGGGTGAGTATGTAGGCAGATTTATATTACTAACTTTGTCAAACACAGTTATGTGAGTAACAGCTAAAGAACTGTGTGCACATATTCACCAAAATACAGCTGTAAGAATGTTAAGAGAAGCACTATTACAGTAGCTAAGAATCTGAAACAATCCAAATCCCCATCAACTGTATAACGGAAAAATCATGGTATAGTCACACAATGGAATACCATTCAGGAATGAGAATGAATACTGTCACCACATGTATCAGAATAGAGAAAGCCCATAAACATAATGATGAACAAAACACGTGAATGAACATATGTTTTGATTATACTTATATAAACTTTTTTTAAATATTTTATTTATTTGACAGAGAGTGAGAGATCACAAGCAGGCAGAGAGGCAGGCAGAGAGAGAGGGGGAAGCAGGCTCCCCACTGAGCAGAGAAGCCTGATGAGGGGCTCAACCCCAGATCCTGAGATCATGACCTGAGTCAAAGGCAGAGGCTTGGGGCGCCTGGGTGGCTCAGTTGGTTGAGCAGCTGCGTTCGGCTCAGGTCATGATCCCGGAGTCCCGGGATCGAGTCCCACATCGGGCTCCCAGCTCCATGGGGAGTCCGCTTCTCACTCTGACCTTCTCCCTTTCATGCTCTCTCTCACTCTCTCTCTTTCCTAATAAATAAATAAATAAATAAATAAAATCTTAAAAAAAAAGAAAAAAGGCAGAGGCTTTATTTAGCCTGCTGAGCCACCTAGGCACCCCTATATAAAATTAAAACCAAAATCAATCTATGCCCTTAGAAGTAAGGATACTGCTAACTCTGGGAGGGAAACAGGGACTGGAAGTGTTGATAGAGAGAGTAGTTCTTTTATGATGCTACTCATATTCTGCTTCTTGTTCTGGTTGATCTGGGTTTGCTTTACAAAGATGCTATCAGTCTATAAAGCTGAATGATACAGAAGTCATAATAGGTATCCTTTTCTGTATGTATCCTCTACTTCAATAGAAATTTTTAAAAAGAAGAGCAAGTAATTTAAACATAGTAAAAGCAGTAGGGTCCAGCTTATTTCGAGTCTGGAGCAGAGGAATGAACCTACTGATTTCGGACTGCCATTTGCCATCATTAAAGTGGATGAATCTCTTATCTCTTAAGGCTATGAGCTCCTTCATAGCTGAAATATTTAAAAGCATGATCATGGCCTGAAGATAGAGATGAGATTCAGTAAAACAGCACTGGCTTGAGTTAAATTACTGAGAATATTGGGAGGAAAATTTTGTACACAAGTAAAGTGGATTCTTGGTGATTACGAAGCATGAAGTTAAGTCCTTCTGGGCTCTACCACAAAAAACAAAGTTAAAATTACATACTGCAGCCTTAACTTTACTCATTTTTATTATATTACTCATTTTTATTATAAGAAGTATATTCTGTAAAATTAGAATTTTCCATATCTCCTTGCTGTGTAAATTATATGGTCCATTTCACACTGAATTATTAATTACCACTAGAATTCTAACAATACAATAGGACAAAATATAATTTTCTCTATTTTTCTTTGGTTTCTCTTAATAAAAGAATTTAATTTCAAGTGGCCCCATGGTATTGTATGTTTATAGAGGCTCTAATCAAAATCTAGTATCGTTGGCACAAAAATCTTGGATTTGTGAATTTTAGGTAACAACACTTTTTTTTTTTTAGCAAAGTCTTCATAATGGTAGAAGAGTGGCACCAAGAAGATGGTAATTCAGTTAACTAAATATTGCAAGCAAAACCAGTTTTACTAACACAGTATATATACTCAACTATACACACATATATATACCCAATCAATTTAGAGTCCTCAAAATAAAAATCATATCTAAAGGAAATCATTACATGTGCAACACATTTTAGTGTCAGTGTGTTTCCTTCATTAACATGAAGAACAAATTCTCCCCTTTCTGGAGAACTGAAACCCGGCAGCCATGTTACTTCACATTCCAATGAAGAGTATGGTTCAACCGTGCCTACAGAGAATTTAGAAAGAACAGATATTGACCACATTTTAATTATATACATTTTAATGTCCAAAATAAGAGGTGACATAAATACATAATGACATTATATAACAAATTATTTATATTAAACTCAAAATATACGGAAATTCTACATGAGAGATTATCAAATGAGTAAAGACCTACAGAGTTTGATTAAAATCTAAAACGCGTACCTTATTTTCCAATTTTATTAGGCAGAACAAATATTTGACAAAAACTATGCCAATATTTAGCAAAATGTCCCCTTCGTATGTTTCCCAACACTCTGACATAGTAACATCAGACACTCGTTCAGTTTTCAGAGGAAGGAATTACAATTATCAGAGGATTTTTTGTTTTTATATGTTCACATCCTTGGAGATATCACCTCTGATGTCCTCTGATGTAGCTATTAGTAATTAACACATTTTTATAATTCAAATGTATTGAGAACCCAGGAGTTATCAGGCACATTCGGTGTGAGCTGCTTCGTCTGTTTAAATTCATCATTTCCTTTGGAGTAAGAAAATAATACTTGGTGGAAAGAATGACTTAGAAGTTCTGTTCATCCTAGGCCATCAGAAGCCCACAGATGGGTATTCCAGGGCTGCCTTAGCAGGATGATGATGCCTTCAAGGAGCAATGATCCCTCTAGCTTCCTATACTACCATTCCTTACTATGTGGCTTTCCTCCGTGTAGGATGGTATCACAGTATAGTGGTTATAAAAGCACAAATTCTAGGTCAGAATCCCTGGTTCCAATTTCAGCTCTGCCATTTACTAGCTGAGACCTTGGACAATTTACTTACATATGTCACATAGCCTCCTCAGACATAAACAGGGATAAAAGCTGTATGTAACTCAGAGAATTGTTGTAGGGATTAAAGAAGCTAACATATGAGGAAGTACTTCAAACAGTGCCTGGCACGAAGAAGGAAGATGGAACTAAAAGAAACTGTTGTACATATCTCATTGTCAAGAAAAGCTGGGGAAAAGAGATTTCTAAGTATGAACGTTGCTCCCCCAAGAAAATAAAGGTCCTCTTAGGGGAATGGATATCAGATATGGGCTTAGCAATATGTATTACAATAGCATATTATGGATATAAACAAGTAATTATAGATGACACAACAAATACACAGTAGGAGTAGGTGGGGGGGAACCTAAATTAGCCCAAGAAAGGGGAGGAAACTTCATTATATAAGAAGATGGTATTTGAACTGCAAAAAAGGAGCAGAAACTCTGCAGGAGGACAAAGTCTGGGAGAGTATAAGAGTCAAGTAACCACGCTGGAAGAGAGTTGTGTGTCAAAAAGGTTGACTGGAAGTAACTTTGACAAAGCAGATTTGAGGCGATCTATAAAGACACCTGAGCATGCTAAGAGTTGAGAGGAGCACATTATTATAGATTCATGTTGAAGGGCAGCTTGAGGTAAGTATTCTCCCTTCCATCAGCACAGCTATATATTTTTCTCCAGGAATATTATGTATATCAGGAAACAGGGGAAATAAACCAGATGGCGGCAAGGAGCAAGGCTGGGATTGGCAGGGCAGGTTCTATACATGGCCAACGGTCTCTCAACGAGACAGTGAGAGCGAACTGCTTGAAGCCATGTATGAGGATTGAGCCGACTCGATAGTTCAGTAAGATGAAAGACAACACGGATAAAAACACAGTAAGCACAGACATGAATAGTACCTAACAAAAAAGTCAAATAAGAAGCCCAATTCTATCTTAGAAAACATCAATCCACTTTTTTTTTTAAGATAGATTTATTTATTTATTTATTTATTTATTTATTTATTTATTTATTCGTCAGAGACAGAGAGAGAGAAGGGAGTGGGCAGATGGAGAAGCAGACTCCCCATGGAGCAGGGAGCCTGATGCGGGACTTGATCCCAGAACCCTGGGATCATGACTTAAGCTGAAGGCAGATGCTAAACCAACTGAGCCATCCCGGCGCCCCACTTCAACCCACTCTTATACTTGCCCCCTACAATATCCATGACACAAATCCAAATCCAAAATACATCACACCTTAGGGAGAAAGCACAATCACAACATAAAATTTAATTTAGAACTATTCACTTTGCAAAAATATAGACAATGACAGCATTAAATGTATTGTTCAGGATGTAAAACCAATATAGCAAAAGGGATATAAGAAAAATAATGTAAGAAAAAGTTACTTTCTGTTTTAACGAAGAGGCAAAAACAAAACTGAGTAATGATTATATGAATATTCTGAACAAAAGGAAAATGACATAAGAAAAACCCAAGTATATTATATAAATTATGCACACTTTCTTCAATGCTATATGAAATAGATTTCAGTACTTTATTTCTTGTGTTCTAAAAAATATTCAAAAGTACTTAAAGCCTAACGGTATTATTCAAAAACACTGTATTTGGAGTTAAATGTCTTTGTGTTTTGTGCTTTGACTGAAAAATGTAGCAGATGTTATGAGCCACCAAAGAAATCAAAACACTAAAATCACCCCTGTATTTTAAGAATTAAAAATTCTAACAATTATGAGAAGCATAACCAGCGTTCCAGTTCATAATTATAAATCCACTTCTCTTTTGTCAAATCAAGCTTCATCACTACATTTCCACAACGGGCACAAGAGGAAAGCCCCACACATTCAGCCCTGGTTAGGATGGAGAAATACAAGGAAAAGTGCCAAGCACTGTGCTTTCCAGACATACTCCGTGTCTTACCATGTGCTTAATCAAACCTATAACGAATACAGATAATATAACTACCATAACCTGATGCCTGTTCTCAACTAGAGAAGGTTTATCCAGAATCTCTGAAATGTGCAGAAGTATTATCTCTCTCTTCTTTGATTATTTACTCAGTTTTTCTCTAGTACCGAGGCAGGACTCAGGCTTACCAGTATTAATAATAAAAAATAGCCTGGTCAAATGAATCTGCCAGATACTGATAGTAGTATAACTTGAATGCTTAATAAATTATAATCTGGGATTTGTTAAATCAATACACATTAATAAACAGGTTAAATATGGCTATATCAATGATTTCCAACCCAATGAAGGTACAGTGCTACTTTACTACTATATAGATCCACGAATATATCCATACTATAATTAAATGAATTTAAATTAATACTGAAGCTTGTTTGTAACACTACCTGTTACAAACACCAGTAGACTTATATAAAAATCATGATTTGGAAATGACTGATACAAGAATATACACCAATAGCAAGATTTCTACAAACCAGTACTTCTCTGTGATCTGAAATATAGTCTATTTAGACCCCAAATGATGAATATTCCAAAATTAGAAATAAAGAAGGAAGGAGTGGAAGGAAGAAGGGAAGAGCATAGGGAAAGAAGGAGGAAGGAAAAAGAGAAGAAGCAGGGAACAAGTAATTGATAGTGGGGATGGCTGGCTGAATGCATGTGAGGCTATCACTACTCTGAGGACATTTTCAGGGAAAAAACAAGTCCAAACAGAATTAGCAAATTTTCATAACCAAATAACTATCTAATTCTTCGACAATTAGTCTTTGCCAGTCTTTACGGAAGGAGTTTTTCATACATTTAATCTTTATGAGATACATTAGTCTCTCCATTTTACAAATAAGGAAACTAGTGCTTATAGAGTACTTTTCTCAAGATCACAAACCTCGAAGAACTAAGACTAGTTTTGAAATCAGGTTTATCTAACCCAAAAGTTTGTTTTACTTCCCATTCATGCAGAAAAAGACTTTAGCTGATTATAAAACACCACATAAGTCACTGCCAATAAAAAAATAAAGATCCTTCCAGCTAGCTGAAAAGGTATAACATGTACGTAAAATGAAGATACTATATAGATCATCCAACTTTTTTTTTAAAAGAGAGAGAATGCATGCAAGTGAGGTAGGGGGTTGGTGTGGAGAAGGTGGTGTGGAGCAGAGAGGGAGACAATCTCAAGTAGGCTCCATGCTCAGCAAGAAGCCTGACGTGGGGCTCAATCTCATGACACTGAGATCAGGACCCAAACCCAAATCAAGAGCGGGAAGCCTAATCCGCTGCACCACCCAGGTGCCCCTTCACAATTCAACATCTAACTTGCCATCTTATTTCTTTAAACGATAGCTTCTGTCCTCATGAGGTCCTCACAGCACATCACAATGATGTCTGCGGAATTTGACAGACTACTAGATAACACTTAAGCAGTTTCCAGGGCTGTTTTATGGCAGGCACATAATGTGGAATTAGGGATTCTGGGGAACGGCCAAAACAAAATTAACAGGACACTTAAACAAATATATGGAACCACCAAAAACAGTAAATCAGAGATTATTTTCTATTAATTAAAAAATTACTTATTTAAATGACAGTTTTTAATTTTATTAAAAATTTAAAAATTTATTAAGATTTAAAAATTTAAAAATTTTATTAAAAATACAGGATTTTATTACCTGTATTAAATATTGATTATAAAGAATTTGTGGATGCTTCTAAAATGATTCACAATCTAACAAAATGTAAGTTATTCTGAATCATATCCTATTGCCATTATCAAACTAAAACTAAACAAAACAATACTGTGTTCATCAATATCTGTGAAGATTGATTTTGTCAACTTGGCCATACTTGGTCAGGTTATGGTACCCAATTGTTTGGTCAGTCTAGATATTGCTGTAAAGGTATTTTTCAGATATGATGAACATTTTAATCAGAAGACTTTGAGTAAAAATTACCTTCTATAATATAAAAGGATCTCATCCAATAAATTGAAGGCCTGAAGAGAAAAAAACTGAAGTCCCTTTGGATTCAGGACTGCAACATCAATTCCTTCCTGGGTCTCCAGCCTGATAGCCTACTGGAGTGCCTACACAACTGTATGAGCCAATTCCTTAAAATTAATCTCCTTCCTCCCTCTTCCCCTCTCTTTCTCTCCTTCTCTGTCTATATTTCCTATCGCTTCAATTTCTTTGGAGAGCCTTAATACAGGATCCATATTTTCAAACCAGATTTGGATATTTAGGTATGTAAATATAAATGCCCCAATGACCATGTCTGATTTGCTTCTATTTTTAGCACCATTATTCAGTTCATACTCATAAATGAGCACTGCCTGAGCACATGAATAAATGAGTGTCTAAATCAAACAAATAGGATCAACTATTACCTTTAGCTGGACGAATGGAAAATGCCATTCCTCTTTTTGTGGTTACTGGTTGCCATTCAAATTTGGCAAAATAATTCTGATGATTATACAACCCAACTGTCCCCATAAAACATGTTTTCACAGAGAAGCCTTGTGGTCTCAATACTAGCTCATTAGAAGATAGCTCAAGCTTTACTGGCATGACAACTGCCATCACTAGAATATGGCCACCAGGTATATTGTTCACTGTAAAGGTGAAAGACCTGTAACACAGCAAAAGCAGTCAAACTTAATTGACAATAGCTATTTGCAGTTACAGAATTCAGTTACATATAAAAATGCATGTATTATCAATTATCACCCACAATTAAACCTTAGTAAGCAATACATCAAAATATGTAATGACAGGCTACCACTGGAATATCAATCTACAAATCTATAAATTGATGCACATATAGTTTCTATGTTTGAGGACCAAACATAACATATTCAACAATTACCTAGTCAAAAAAATACATATTCTACGAAAGGACACTTTGATTCTAGCATATAGAAATTCAAAAATAAATCTTACTTCCAAAATTTTCCAATGGTGGAAGATTCAAATACCATTGAAATATAAGTACTAGCTGTAGGCGGAATCACATATGAAAATTGGTTGGTTTTTTGAAGTTCTTCCAAATTAATATCTAATTGGATCAAAATATGCCTAGGTAGCATATTAATAACATGCAGTAGACGAGTATTTGTGGAGTTCACACAAATATCACCAAAGTTAAGGACAGAGGGCCCTGAAAAAATGAAAAATGATTAAGTTTAGTTTTGGCAAATGTATTTAGCAATTTTAAATTTCCATACTATATTTTCACCAATTAACTTATAAAAAAATGGTACTTAGAAAAATATTTCTTGTAGTATAAGAGGTAATTAACCAAGATTTTTATCTAAATGCCCATAATTTGGCATTTGGAGATTATTGGCTAAAATTCAATATAAATATATCTTAATTATATGGAAAATTATATTGAAAAATTATTAGAACTCATAACTCATTTTAGTATACAAATCTGCATACTTCAACACTCCACTTCCATCAATAGATTTATGTTCATTTATCCAGAATTTACAGAAATTGGTAATTTTCCCAGTGCTCAGTACTTAAGTACTTATTTTTTTTTTTTAAGATTTTTATTTATTTATTTATTTGAGAGAGAGAGAGAGAGAGCATGAGAGGGGAGAAGGTCAGAGGGAGAAGCGGACTCCCCATGGAGCTGGGAGCCCGATGTGGGACTCGATCCCAGGATTCCGGGACCATGACCTGAGCCGAAGGCAGTCGCTTAACCAACTGAGCTACCCAGGCGCCCAGTACTTATTTTTTTAAGATTTATTTATTTACTTTAGAGAGAGAGAGAGCATGAGGGGAGTTTAAAGTTTTCCCTTTTCCCTTTTAAATGACAAAAGTTTTTATATCATACAATTTTAATAATTATAAGTCTTTTATGTCTTTTAACAGCTTGATTTAATAGTAACTGATATATAATAAGCTACATGTGTTTAAAGTGTAAAATTTCTTAAGTGTTGACATATGTATACACCTATGAAACCATTACCACGAGGAAGAGAGTGAACATCCATCACTCCAAAGTTCTCTTGTGTCCCTTTATATTCTCTCCTTCCCATAATTCTCAGTACTCCCTCTTCCCAGACCCCCACTCATATACATTATGTCACGGTAGACTAGTTCACATGTTCTAAAGTTAAAATTTTAAGAGTGGAATAATGTAATATGTGCAGTTTTCTCTGATTTCTTTCGCTCTACAAATTCCCTGGAGATTCATTCAAGTTGCTTCAGGTGTCAGTCATCCATTCTTTTGTATTACAAAGTGGTAGTCCATTACAAGTGAATGTCCCTTCACCTGTTGAATGAAACCTGGATTGCTTCTAGGTAGTGGCTACTGCAATTAAAGCTGCTAAAATATTTGTGCACAAGTATTTGTTTGAACACATGATTTCATTTCTTTTGGACAAATATCTAGGAGTGGAAAGCAAGGATCATATGGTAAATATATGTATAAATGTATAAGAAACTGCCTGTTTTCAAGTGGTTGTGTAATTTCCCATTCTGCTGCCAATGTGTAAGAGTCCTGGATCCCTCATATCTTTGGCAACAACTGAAATGGTGAGTTTTCGGTTTGTTTGTTTTTGTTGTTTTTTTTTTTTTTAACTTAAGCCATTTTAATAGATTTACATTAGTATCTCATTGTGGTTTTATTCTGTTTCCCTAACAATACTGTACATCTTTCCACATGTTTATTTCTCATATGTGTATTTTTGTTGATGAAGTATCTGTTCAAATCCGTTTGCCCATTTTTTAATTGGATCATTTGTTTTCTTAATACTGAGTCTTAAAAGTTTGTTGTTGTTGTTGTTTTGACATAGAGAGAGAGAGATGACAGGTAGGCAGAGAGGCAGGCAGAGAGAGGGGGAATCAGGCTCCCCGCTGAGCAGAGAGCTGATGCAGGGTTGATGCGGGGTTCGACCACAGGACCCTGACAGGGCAGAGGCCTTAACCCAGTGAACCACCCAGGTGCCCCAAGTCTCAAAAGTTTTATACACAGTCTAGTTGCAATTCTTTCATGAGATATATAATTTGCAAACATTTTCTAACAATCTGTGTCTTGTTTTTTATCCTCCCCTCAGTTGCTTCTGAGAAGTATTTAAATTTGATCAATTACAATTTATTAATTTGTTCTTTTCTTTTTTATCTATTTGTTCTTTTATAGATCATGGGGGTTTTTTATGTCATGTCTAAGGCATGTTTGCTTTCCTCATCATCAGAGATATTTTTTCCCTATGCTTCTTTTTAAAGATTTATTTATTTTAGAAAGAGAGAGACCACACGTGTGCACAGAGGGGAAGGGGCAGAGAGAAAGAGAGAATCTCCAGCAGACTCCCTGCTGAGCATGGAGCCCGACGTGGGGCTCCATCTCACAACCCTGAGATCATGACCTGAGCTGAAATCAAGAGTCAGACGCTTAACCAACTGAACCACCCAGGTGCCCCTCCTATGCTTCCCTCTCCAAGGAAGAAAGCAAAAGGTTTACAATCTATTTTGATTTAGTTTTGGTTTATGACATAAGGATATAAACACCTTTTCTTTTAAAATGGGTGGCTCATATGTTGCAGGACTACTTCTTGAAAAGACTATCCTTTCTGGACTACATTGTCTTTGTGTCAAAGTTCAGTTGTCCAATGTGCATCAATCTATGTCTGAACTCCCACTTTTGTTTCATTGATCTATGTGTCTATACTTATGCCAATACCACACTGTTTTGATTACTATAGCTTTCTAAATCTTGAAGTCAGGTAGTGATTTATCTCCAACTTGTTTTACTTTCTCAAAATTGTTTTGACTATCTTAACTACTTTTCATTTCTATCTGAATTTTAAAATGAGCCTGTCAACTTCTATAAAAGATCCTGATGGAATTTTGATTGTAATCCTATTAAATCCATAGATCACATGGATAATTTTTCAAATCTTCTATGTCTCTGTATAACTTTTAAAATATATGGGATATAGTTATATTCTTTTTTCATATCTTTGATAATTCTATCATATGTATCCTTATTGGGCAGGTTTAATTGATTAATTATTCTCCTCATTATGGGCTGTTTTGCTGCTGCTTTTCATGCCTAGTAATTTTTATACAGTTGTCAGACGCAGTAAATTATACTTCATTAGGCAGTGAATAATTTTTGTATTCCCATAAATTTTCTTGAGCTTTGTTTTGGGAAAAAGTTACTTTGAAACAGAGAAGCAGTAGTAACGCCCCTCCCCTCCTCACTAGGCACTGCAGTCTGTGAAATAAAGGCCTGCTGACCAAAGCTGCCCTGTATTAAACAAACATAAGCAAAGAGATGCTGCCCCTACCTCCCTACTATCACAGTGGCCACTCTACACCTCACTGAACTAAAGCAGGCAAATAATTGACACCACTCCCCCTCCCACCTAAAAAGTAGAGGGAGGAATACAGAGAGGTGGGAGTTAGACAAGGACATATTATAAATATGTGAATGAAGGTAATAGTGAACAGTCCAGGTGTGAAATCTATCAGAACAAACACAGCAAATGATTTAAGAATAGAACTATAGTGTGAAATAATGCCTCAGTTTCATATAGTATTCTGGGTAGCAAACAAAAAGAGAAAAACAGCCTAGTACTACAAATGCTTTGAAAATTAAATTGACATTTGTCATACAGCACAGAAATGTGGACTACAATGTTACGTTGCTCCAGAGCTAAATGGATCATCTGCATCCTAAAAGAGATTATTTAAATAGTAAACAAAGTCTCATAGTACTCAAAATGCCCAAGGTAGAAACAAAAATTACTCATCATACCAAAACTGAGATGACAAAGATGTTGAAATTGCTTGACAAAAGTTTTAAAGAAGCTATTATAAAAACGACCAAATAAGCAATTATGCATACTCTTGAAATAAGAAGAAAAAGTTTCAGCAAAGAAATAGAATACCCAAAGAAGAACTAAATAGAAACTCTAAGATTAAAAAATACAGTAAGTAAAATAGAAATCTCTTGGATATGCCCATTAACAGAATGAGAGGACAGAAGAAAAAGTTGGTAAACCTAAAGAAATATCAACAGAATTTATCCAACCTGACGAACAAAAAGAAAACAGATTGAAAAAAATTAAGAAGAGCTTGGAGACCTGTGGAACAAAAGCAGAAGGTCTAAAAATCATGTAAAAGGAGTCCCCAGAGTGAGAAAGTAAAGGGTGGAGGGAACTGGAAAAATATCTGGGAAAAAATGATAGCTGAAAAATGCCCAAATGTAGGAAAAAAGTAAACCTTCACCCTTCACATACTAGAAGCTCAGTGAAACCCAAACAGAACAAATCCAAAAAAAAAACAAAAAACCCATGACCAGACCTTTGAAAACTAAAGATAAACTTTTGAAAATAAAAACAAAGAACATTGAATAACATTCCATAGTCTTGATATAACAACATTTATAACAAATGTAAATGACACAAATAAACCAATTAAAAAACACAGATAGTGAGAATGGATGAAAAAGTACTATATGTTGCCCAAAGGAAACTCACATCAAGTACAGTGACATAGGTAAGGCAAAAGTAGAAACAAATAAACAGATAAACAATACAAAAACTAAATAAAAGAAAGCTTTGATAGCTAGATCAATATCAGACAAACTGCACTTCAGAGCAAAGAAAATTACCATGGACAAAGAGGACCAAGAAAGCTTTACAGTCTCAAATGTGTATGCACCAAGCAAGGGAGCTTCAAAATAAGTGCAGCAAAACTGACGGAATTAAAAGGAGAAATAATAAAATTTACAATTATAGTTTGGGATGTCAACCACCTTCGTCAATAACTGACAGACTGTCTAGACAAAAAAGCAGTAAGGATTTAGTAGAAATGAATACCATTAACTAGTTGGGATATAATTGACATTTAAAGAAAACTCATTCCATCCAACAATAGCAGAATATTTCTTTTTTTTTTTTCAAAGATTTTATTTATTTATTTGACAGAGCGAGATTACAAGTAGGCAGAGAGGCAGGCAGAGAGACAAGGGGGAAGCAGGCTCCCTGCTGAGCAGAGAGGGCTCAATCCCAGGACCCTGAGATCATGACCTGAGCCAAAGGCAGAGGCTTTAACCCCCTGAGCCACCCAGGCGCCCCAGAATACTTGTCTTCAAGTCACATGAACCTTCAACAAAAGGGACATCCAGGATCACACTTAACAAATCTTCAAAAATTTAAAAGAATTGAATACATACATGTGTATACTTTGACCAAATGGAATCAAAGTAGAAAACCATAGCAGAAAGAAAACTGAAAAATCTTGGAATTAAATAACATACTTATAAATAACTTGTGAGCCAAAGAGAATGTTTCAAGGAAAATTAGATTTTCAAACCCTTAACAAACACTAAGGGTTTGAACTACATGGGCCCAGTTATATGCACCTCTGCCCCCAATAAACACGTATTTTACGTTGTGATTTAAAAGTAAGACAGAATCGCAATGACTAGAAGCAAAGAGAAGGCTGAGGAAAGATGTAGAGAAAGCTGGAACAGCAAGGCTCTTGCCTGATCCAGACACTCCTCACCCCAGTACCAGTTCACTTTGGGCTTGAAGAGCACAAGGAACTGGCTCCAGGGAGGGATTCTCACCAAAACAGCAGGGCCCTTCACTAGTGGGAGTTGACCAGGAACAACTGAATGATAACCTTCCCCACACCCCTAGATAAAGGGGTCTGGGAGAACATGGATGTGTGTTCCGGGGGAGGGCAGGTCAGGACAGCCCTAGGGAGAGGCCCAAAGTAGACAATGGAGAGGGGCTATACATGGTGTGGAAAGTTCTTCCAGGTGGGGAGTTATACTGTCAGGTAACTGGCAGCTCAGCACTTGCCAGCATTTCCTGAAAGCAGAAACTGTGTTAGAACTCCATAAAAGCGGTCAGGTAGAGCAAGTGACCTAGAGAAATAGATAAAGGTGATCTGCCTTCACTGGTTCTCTGCACTTGGAAGGAGGCTTCCCACATTCCTGGGTAGAGAAGCAAGAAGCAGGTGTCACTCCAGGATCAAGCTTTGCAAACTTCGGGTGGGGACAAGGAGATGGGTGCCTCATTCTACTACTATACTGCACAATAAATGTATTTTCCCTTTCTTATGATTTTCTTTTTAAGACTTTATTTGAGAGAGAGAGAGAGGGCGTGCGCACACAAGCAGGGGGAAGGGGCAGAAGGAGAGGGAGAAGCTGACTCCCTGCTGAGCAGGGAGCTCCACATGGCACTGTATCCCAGGACCCTGGGATCATAACCTGAGCCAAAGGCAGACACTTAACTGACTGAGCCATAATACTCTTTGCACAACATCCAATGTAACCCAGACTGTGTAAGGGTTTTTTTTTTTCTTTTTTTTAAGAGTTTATTTATTTATTTGAGAGAGAGAGTGCACACATGCCCAAGTAAGAGAGCACAAGGAGGAGGTGCTGCAGAGGCAAAGGAAGAAGCAGACTCCCCACTGAGGAGGGAGCCCAATGTGGGACTCGATCCCAGGACCCTAAGATCATGACCAGCGCCGAAGGCAGCTGCCCAAACAAATGAGCCACCCAGGCACCCCTCTATGAGAGTTTTCACTAACTGATTCAGTTAATCTCCAAATCCTCTACTCTGTCTCTCGGCAATCACTTTTTTTTAGAGAGAGAGAGAGAGGGGAAGCTGGGGAAGGGCAGAGAAAGAGAGAGGGAGAAAGAGAATCTGAAGCAGGTCTAAGCCCAGCATTGGAGCCCAACGTGGTGCTTGACCTCACCACTCTGGATCATAACCTGAGCTGAAATCAAGAGTCAGACTCTGAACAAACTAAGCCACCCAGAGATCCCCACTTCACTTTTTTTTAAATATAAATACAGAGCAAAATTTTCTGAAATTGTTAATCTCCGCTAATAGTGCCAGTCCCTGTTCTGTGCAGAGGTTCAAAAAATACCTTCAAGGTATAAAAATGAGAGTGATACAAAATTCCCACCATCACAGTTGCTGACTTGTAAACTCACACAGGGGCCCTGTCCCCAGGGAAAGGATCATTATTAAAATACTCAGGACACCAGGTGAAGAAGGGAGAGAAGCTGGTGGAGGAGTTGCAGAAGAGACACTGGACTAGCCTTCTAGCTTTGCTCCTTTTGAATTTGTATAGATTTGCTTATCTGATTAATCAGTCAGCAATTCGGAAGACACAAAGCATATATCCCGCAATAATGAAAGGTAAGTCCATGGGACTATAAAGCCCAGTACCTATCACGTGCCTGGCACAAGAGAGGCACACTAAATGACATTTAACCTGAACTGAACTGCATCCACAACCACAGACAGGCAATGAACTAATGAGTTCTCAGTCTGCCATCTCCAAGGGCCTCACTGTGTGGCAGGAAGGTTTAGCTCCAGTGGGAGATTCCAACTCTTTGAGCCAGTCCATGTCACCCACTTTCCCCAGAACCAGATCTTGGTTTGGGCATTTCCCACAGCCCTCACTGATCTGAGACTTGGCCACTGACCAGCTAGAGCAAACCATCACCACCCAGATATTTAAGGACTTCGCACTGTGTTGCCTCTGACCTTGTGCCTCTTAGGCTATCACCTTTAGTCTGGTTAACAAAAGAATAGGTATTTGATGTTTTGTGTATTGGGTTCTTCCTAGAGGGAGAATTAGTACATCCATACCAATTAATCCTGCCTAGAATGAAATGCAAACTTCCTCTTCAGACTAGTACAGACTACTTTTCTTTAACAATCATCCTTTAATAGGGTTGATAAAAATGACCTAGGGAGGGATACTGTTCAACACCACTGCAAGGGAATTGTCACTTGTTTTTCTTTTTCTTTTTTTTAGGATTTTATTTATTTATTTGAGAGAAAGAGTGAGTGAGAGAGAGCGCGAGCACAAGCAGGGAAAGAGGAAAGGAAAAGAGAGAAGCAGACTACCCGCTGAGCAGGGAGCCCAATGCGGGGCTCAATTCCAAACTCCGGGATCACAATCTGAGCCAAAGACAAACGCTTAACCAACTGAGCCACCCACACGCCCCTGTCACTTGTCTCTTAACTCATGCCTAGAGATGTGGTCAAAACAATAATTATCTCAATGGCAAACTTTCAGAGACGGTCAACACCATGACCTGAGGTTTCAATACTGGTTGGGGCAAGCAAGAAATCCAGAAGCAAGACAAAGTGGGTCTTAATAAAATCCAATTTATAGCCATAATAACCAAAGCAATCTTGAAAAAGAAGAGCAAATTTGGAGGATTTACACTTAACCGATTTCAAAACTTACTCTAAAGGTACAGTATCAAAGTGTAGATCTGTCATAAGGATAGACATACAGGGCGCCTGGGTGGCTCAGTTGGTTGAGCAACTGCCTTCAGCTCAGGTCATGATCCCGGAGTCCCGGGATCGAGTCCCATATGGGACTCCCGGCTCTGCTTCTCCCTCTGACCTTCTCCCCTCTCATTCTCAGTCTCTCGCTCTCCAATAAAAAAAAAAAAAAAATCTTTAAAAAAAAAAAAAGGATAGACATACAGATCAGTGGAACAGAACTGAGACTCTAGAAATAAACCCTGATATATATGGTTGATTGATTTTCAACAAGGGTGCTAAGGCAATTCAATGAGGAATGACAGTGTTTTCAACAAATAGTGCTAGGACAATTGAACAACCACATAGAACAACATGAATTTAGATTCCTAACTCACAACATACATAAAAATTAACCCAAAAGGAATTGTGGTCATAAATGTAAGATCTAAAATTATAAACATTTTAGAAGAAAACAAGAGAAAGTATTTGTGACACTGAATTAGCTACAGATTTCTTGGGTATGAAATCAAAAAAGCATGATCTATAAAAGAAAAAATTATAATAAAAATTTTTTTAAATCGATAAATGCAATTTCACTTAAAGTAAAAACTTCTGTGCTTTAAACAATACTGTTTAAAAACTAAAAAACAAAAACAAGCCACAGTCTTTGGAAATCATATATCTGATAAAGGACTTATATCCAGAATACATAAACAATACTTACAATTCTACAATAAGAAGGCAAATGTTCAAATTAAAAATTGGGCTAAGAATTTTAAAGACACTCCTCCAAAGGAGAGATACATTTATGTCAATTTAAATGCATGAAAATATATTCTACATCTTAGTCACGAGGAAAATGCAAATCAAAACCACAGTGAGAACATTTCACACCACCAGGACGGCTATAATCAAGAAAGACAGAAAATAACATCTGCTGGTGAGAACGTGAAGTAATCGTAACTCTCCCGCACTGTTGGTGGGACTGTAACTTGGTGCAGTTTGGAAAGTTTCTGGCAGTTTCTTGAAATGTTAGACAAGAATTTACCATACAACTCAGCAATTCTACTCCTAGGAATCTAACCAAAAGAAATGAAAACATATGTTCACTCGAAGAATTATATGTGAACATTTATAGCAACATTATTCACAATAGCCTCAAACTGAAAACAGCGCATGTCCATCAACTTGTAAATGGATAAACAAAATGTGGTACTCCCATAAAATGAAATGCTATTTAGACATAAAAAGGAAGAAAATATTTATACCTATTTATACCTATTGGATGAACCTCAAAAACACTATGCTAAGTAAAAGCTGCAATATATGAAAGACTACATATTGTATGATTCCTTTTATATGAAATGTTCAGAAGAGGCAAATCCACAGTGAGAGAAAATTGATTAAGGGTTGCCTGGGGTTAGGGGTCGGATTTGGGAGTAAGTACATATGGTCCTGAGGTAGATGGCGGCATTCTAAAATTGATTTATGATGATGGTTGCTTAATTCCATAAACTTACTAAAATTCACTGACTAGCATACTTTAAACAGGTCAATTTTATGGAATATAAATTATGTTCCAATAAACCTGTTAAAAAAAACAAAGGCTTTAATAGCTTTTTATAGATTCTTACCAACAATTACTTGATGAATTTGCTTTGGTGTCAAAATTAAGCTGCAATCATGTTTTTCATGGGGCGTGGATGGGTCTGATTTAAGTCCTTTGAGAACCTGTGGAAAAACGTTACTCCAAAATTAATTTTCAATATTAGCAAAAGATATTTTAAGAATGCTCATGACTCAATGAAATATAAAATATTGTACATGCCTTTCTTTTCAGAGCCTTCGTCTCCTTGGATTCTATATTTCTCGTATTTAGTAATTGGTTAGGTTTGATTGGACACTTTCCTGAACATTCCTCTTCTATTTCCGTTTCTGAGAGTGAGGGTGACTTTAGACCCGATGCTGGCTGTAATCCTATGTCTGTATCATTATATGAATACATGCATTCCCTATTGAAATCATAATAATAACTAATTGAGGCCAAGGCTTTTAGAAAATATACTGGCAAACCCCAACATCCCCCATAGCTCATGCTGCTGCTGCCACACTCAGAACCACTTATGAAGAATGATGCACTAAGCTGCGTAAAATTACCTTCTGCTGAGAAGACCCCATTCTCAAAGACCTCACCAAGGAAGTCATGCCCACCCCACCACAACCAAGGACAGCTCACAATCAATGGCTGATCTATAGCACAAAAGACAAGCCCCTTTAAGAAAAAAAAAAGAGAGAGAGAGAGTGAGCAGCCCCTTTGGCTCAATGCAGGAACATCTATGAGGTATAATTTATGCTTCAAGAGATCCTAGGCATCAGGCTGAGTGTAAGCCTTACCTGAAAGACATCATTTCTCAGTTCCCTCCCCTGCCCTATCCTGCTTCCCCCATCTTGTTTCTCCTAAAAGAACACCGTGCGGGAACTCATCTCAAGAATTGCTTCTGGGATAAAGCCAATGTAAGACATTCCCAAATCAAAAGTAAGGAAGGAAATAACTGCAGTTTAAGTAGTTCAAGGTTTTGCTATGTTCATATATGACAAAGTCACTTAAATCACTAAAAAGAAAGTAAGGAGTAAAGAAAAAAAATCTACCCCTGCAGGCACCATGATCTGTTTCATACTGTTTGAGTAAGTGAACTTTACCTCTCTGCTTGTTTCCGCAGGCGCACACTTCTTAAATGTTTAATGTACCTTTCATAATAGTTTTCATGTGCTTGCTTTTCAATTTTTTCAAATTTAGTATATGCAAAATCAGGATCCACATAATTATATCTTGGGATCTTTGTGAAAATCGTCCTACAAGATGAACAAGTTATGTCAATATTTAGATATGAATTGATTCAATCAGTCTTTATTGAGTGTCTCCTATGCCAGTGGCTAAGCACAGAATGGTGAAGACAGCAGGTCCTAGTCCTTTCCCTCATATTCTCTTACGTAGCAAGACATTATTACATATAGAACTAGAATAAGATCTAAATTAGAGAAAATTCCTAAGGTCATTGGGATACAATGGTGCCTACTCTAAAACTACTCTTGAGGAATTAATCAAGTAAGCAATTTGCAGAGTTCTAGATTTACACATAGGACTAGATCTGAATCTGATTAGTGTTTCCTAAGAGTTAGTTACTTTAAGATTGTTGTGAAAAAAATTAGAAAAGTACATATATAATCATAAATCCTTTTGTTAAACATTACTTCTTTAATATCTCAGAGCTTATGCAAGAACCATCAATGGTAAATCCATAGAGAGAAACCAATCCATAAATGAAGTACGTCTACTTTATATCTAATGATCACTCATTCAAGTTCATGTTCTTCCTTTCATCCACCACATATTTTCCATAAAAACAAAATGTATAATTATTCGCATCTTCTGACCTTGGTCTGCCTCAATTCTCAACAGATTTTAACAATCATTAAGACTCTTACCCTCAATAATTAACTCAAGTATAAATCTATTAGTCATACAGTCAAACGAAATTTAATATTCGTCCCTGTTTTCAACAAGTCCTAAATGGTTATGTAAGGTAACTTTAACTGAATGACAGTCTTTATGAGAGTAAGGCAATAAGAGAAAAATAAATGCTCTGCTATTCAAAAACAGTATTGAAAAGATCCCCAAGAACCAAAGCAATCTTGAGAAGAAAAAGCTGGAGGTATCACAATTCCAGATTTAAAGATAAACTACAAAGCTATAGTAATCAAGACAGTATGGTACTGGCAAAAAATAGACAACTAGATCAATGGAAAAAAATGGAGAGCTCAGAAATAAACCCATGCTTATACAGTCAATTAATCTTCCACAAAGGAGGCAAGAACATACGATGAGGAAAAGATAGTCTCTTCAATAAATGATGTTGGGGAAACAGGACAGCTACACACAAAAGAATGAAACTGGACCACTCTCTTACACCACAGACAAAAATAAACTCAAAATGGATTAATGATCTAAACGTGAGACTTGAAGCCATAAAACTCCTAAAAGAAAACATAGGCAGTAATCTCTTTGACATCAGCCTTAGCAATATTTTTCAGGTTATGTCTCCTCAGGCAAGGGAAACAAAAGTAAAAATAAACTATTTGATTACAACAAACTAAAAAGCTTTTTGCACAGTGAAGGAAATCATCAACAAAATGAAAAGGCAACCTACTGAATGGGGGAAGATAATTGCAAATGATATGTGCAATGAAGGGTTAATATACAAAATATATAAAGAACTTATACAACACCAAAAAAACCCAAATAATCCAATTTAAAAATGGGAGGATGACTGGAATAGACATTTTTCCAGAGAAGACATACCGATGGCCAACTGACTCATGAAAATGTGTTCAACAACACTTATCATCAGGGAAATAAAAATCAAAACCACAATGAGATGTCACTTACACAAGTCAGGATGGCTAGTATTAAAAAGACAAGAGATAATAAGTGTTAATGAGGATGCGGAAAAAGGGAACCGTCCTGTACTATTGGTGTGAATGTAAATTAGTGCAGCCACTGAGGAAAACGGTATGGAAGTTCCTCAAAAACATAAAAACAGAAATACCATACAACCCAGTAATTCCACTTCTGGGTATTTACCCAAAGAAAACAAAAACACTAACTCAAAAAGATATGTGCAATAGCCAAGTTATGAAAGAAATCTAAGTGTCCATGAATAGATGCATGAATAAATAAGATGTAATACATACATATATACAAATACACACACACACACACACACACACACAAAATGGAATATTACAATCACCCATAAAAAAGAATGAAATCTTGCCATTTGCAACACAGATGGACCAAGGGAATTACGCTAAGGGAAATAAATCAGACAGTAAAAGACAAATGCCATATGATTTCACTTATATGTATAATCTAAAAAACAAAACAGAAAAACAAATACAAATAGAGACAACAAACTGGTGGTTGCCAGGGAAGAGGAGAGTGAGAGGGATGGGTAATATAGGTGAAGGGGATAAAAGAGTTACAAATTGCCAGTTATAAAATAAATAAGTCACAGAGATGAAAACTACAGCATAGAAAATACTGTCAATAATACTGTAACAACATTGTATGATGACAAATGATAGCTATACTTATAAGAACTGCCTACTCTATACAATTGTCAAATCAATGTGTACCTGAAACTAATATTTCATGTCAACTGTAATTCAGTAAAAAATTAAAACAAGCAAAAAAAAGGAAAACAAAGACAGTTGTTGAAATTTATATTTTCCTCAGGCTTCAGGAACCTTAACCACATTTAGAACCCAGAAATGGACACTGAAAAAATTAAATAAAAATTTAAAAAAAAATTAAAAAAAAAAAGAACCTAGAAATGGTTCCTATATCTGAAGTCCCAAGGTCTGCAACAAGGAGTAAAGGAAAGACATGGAAAGAAGTAGTAAAGTAAATGCCTGAAGTGACAAAGAGCTGGTTATTAACATACCTAAATGCTTATTAGCTCCATAAAGAATAAACTTCATAAAGCCACCACATTGAATTCAACAATACATTGAAAAAAATCATTCACCATGATCAAGTAGGATTTATTCCTGTGTTGCAAATTGGTTCAAAATTTGAAAATTAATCAACATGATTCTTCACATCAATAAGAGAAAGGATAAAAACCATATGATCATTTCAATAGACACAGAAAAAGCATTGACAAAGTACAACATCTACTCATGATAAAAACCCTAAACAAAGTAGGTTTAGAAGGAGCATACCTCAAAATAATAAAGGCCATAAACTAAAAACCCATAGCTAATAATCATACCCAATGAGGAAAACTGAGAGCTTTTCCCCTAAGACCAAGAACAAGACAAGAATGTTCACTCTCACCACTTCTATTCAACGGAGTACATACAGGAAGTCCTAGCCACAGCAGTCAGACAACAAGAAGAAATAAAAAGCATCCAAATAGATAAGGAACAAGTAAAATGTTCATTATTTGCAGATAACGTGATATTATATATAGAAAATCTGAGACTTTACCAAAAAATTTCTATAACTAATACACAAATTCAGTAAAGCTGCAGGATACAAAAAAAAAAAAAAGACCTGAAATCCCCATAAAAATCCTAGGAGAGAATAGAGGCAGTAACTTTGTTGTCATTGGCCATAGTAACTTTTTCTGGGTATGTCTCCTGAGGTAAGGGAAACAAAAGCAAAATAAACTACTGGGACCACATCAAAATAAAAATGTTCTGCACAGTGTAGGAAACAATCAACAAAACTAAAAGGCAATCTACGGAATGGTAGAAGATATTTGAAAATGACATATCCAATAAAGGGTTACTATCCAAAATAAAGACTTATACAACTCAACACCCAAAAAAATAATTCAATCAAAAATGGACAGAAGACATAAACAGACATCCTTCCAAAAAAGACATTCAGATGGCCAACAGACACATCAAAAGACGTTCATCATCATTTACCATCAGGGAAACACAAATCAAAACTACAATGAGCTATCATCTCATACCTGTCCGAATGGCTAAAATGAACAAGAAACAACAGTGTCGGTGAGGATATGGAGAAAGGGGAATCCTGTTGCGCTGTTAGTGGGAATGCAAACTGGTGCAGCCACTCAAAAAATGTATGGAGGTTCCTTAAAAAATTAAAAATGGGGCACCTGGGTGGCTCTATCGTTAAGACTCTGCCTTCAGCTCAGGTCACGATCCCAGGGGCCTGGGATTGAGCCTCACATCAGGCTACCTGCTCAGCAGGAAGCCTGCTTCTCCCTCTTCCACTCCCCAACTTTTATTCCCTCTCTCGCTGTCTCTGTCAAATAAATAAATAAAAATCTTAGGGACGCCTGGGTGGCTCAGTTGGTTGAGCAGCTGCCTTCGGCTCAGGTCATGATCCCAGCGTCGTGGGATCGAGTCCCGCATCGGGTTCCTTGCTCGGCAGGGAGCCTGCTCCTCTCTCTCGGCCTCTGCCTGCCTCTCTGCCTGCTTGTGTTCTCTCTCTGTTAAATGAATAAACAAAATCTAAAAAAAAAAAAAAAATCTTAAAAAAAAATTAAAAATATAATTATCCTAAGATCCAGCAATTGCACTACTGGGTATTTACCCAAAGAACACAAAAACACTAATTCAAAGGGATACATGCACCTCTATGTTTACTGTAGCATTATTAACAATAGCCAAGATCTGGAAGCAGCCCAAGAGTCCATCAATTGATGAGTGGATAAGATGTGGTATATATTATATTTATATATATATATAGTATATATATACAGAAGATGTGGTATATATATACTATATATGTAGTATATATACAAAAGATGTGGTACATATATATACTATGGAATATTATTCAGTCATTAAAAAAAGAATGAAATCTTGCCATTTGCAACAACATGGATGGAGCTAGAAAGTATAACACTATGGGAAGTAAGTCAGTCAAAGAAAGATAAATACCATATAATTTCACTCATATGTGGAATTTAAGAAATAAAACAAATGAGCAAAGGGGGGAAAAAAAGAGAAAAAGAGAAATCAAGAAACAGACTCTTAATTACAGATAACAAACTGATGTTACCAGAGGGCAGGTGGGTGAGAGGCTGAGGTGAAATAGGTGATAGAGACTACGGAGTGCACTTGGTGTGCTGAGCACCAGGTGGTGTATGGAAGTGTTGAACTGCACACTTGAAACCAATATTACACTGTCTGTTAACTAACTGGAATTGAAATAAAAACTGAAGAAAGAAAAAGAATAAACTTCATGAAATACCTCTTCAGCTTTGAGTGATTTTTTTTTAATGTGGAAAATACAGGGGACAAAGATTATTTTTCTTTAAGCTTTTTTTTTTTAAGATTTTATTTATTTATTTGACAGAGAGAGACACAGCTAGAGAGGGAACACAAGCGGGGGGAGAGGGAGAGGGAGAAGCAGGCTTCCCACCGAGCAGGGAGCCATATGCCAGACTTGATCCCAGGACCCTGGGAATCATGACCTGAGCGCTTAATGACTAAGCCAACCAGGCGCCCCAGGGAACAAAGATTATTATGCAAATAAAACACTTTTCCTCATTTATTTATTAAAAAATATTTACCCAGTGCCTATTATATGCCTGACACTCTTCTAAACACAGGACATATGTAGTAAACAAAAATTAGACAAAAATTCTGAACTTATTTTATTTTCTTGTCAAAATCATTAAAGAAATGAATTAAGAAATAAAATAGCAATCATAGGGGCGCCTGGGTGGCTCAGCTGGTTAAGTGACTGGTTTCGGCTCAGGTCATGATCCTGGAACCCTGAGATCGAGTCCCGCAATGGGGTCCCAGCTCCACAGGGACTCTGCTTCTCCCTCTGACCTTCTCCTCTCTTATGCTCTCTCTCTCTCAAATAAATAAATAAAATCTTTTTTTTTTAAAGATTTTATTTATTCATTTAACAGAGAGAGAACACAAGCAGGCAGAGAGGCAGGCAGAGGCAGAGAGAGGAGCAGGCTCCCTGCCGAGCAAGGAGCCCGAAGCGGGACTCGATCCCAAGACGCCAGGATCATGACCTGAGCCAAAGGCAGCTGCTCAACCAACTGAGCCACCCAGGCGTCCCAATAAATAAAATCTTTTAAAGAAAAAAGCAATTATAGTTATGAACAATTTAATACATCATGAAATTTCATTACTTAAAGTTACTAATTGCTAACCAGAAAGTAACGAAATTTTGTATCTCTATTAATATGGAAAAGAGTAAATTGAGAAAAATAATTTTGGCCATGAGATAAATAGGAAATTTTTAACTTTCTTCAAAAAAATAAAAAGGGGCACCTGGGTGGCTCAGTGGGTTAAAGCCTCTGCCTTCGACTCAGGTCATGATCTCAGGGTCCTGGGATCAACCCCCGCATTGGGCTCTCTGCTCAGCAGGGAGCCTGCTTCCCCCTCTCTCTGCCTGCCTGTCGGCCTGCTTGTGATCTCTCTATCAAATAAATAAATAAATAAATAAGTCAAATAAATAAATAAATAAATAGAATCTTTAAAAATGTTAAAAAAAAAAATCTGGCAAGATCTATAAAGAGCTTATCAAACCCAACACCCTCAAAACAATAATCCAATCAAGAAGTGGGAGAAGACATGAACAGACATTCCTCCAAAGAAGACATACAAATGGCCAACAGACACATAAAAAATGCTCCATATCACTTGGCATCAGGAAAATACAAATCAAAACCACAATGAGATACCACCTCACACCAGTCAGAATGGCTAAAATTAACAAGGCAAGAAACAACAAATGTTGGTGAGGATGTGGGGAAAGGGGAACCCTCTTACACTCTTGGTGGAAATTCAAGCTGGTAGAGGCACTCTAGAAAACAGTATAGAGGTTCCTCAAAAAGTTAAAAATAGAGCTACCCTACAACCCAGCAATTGCACTACTAGGTATTTACCCAAAGGATACAAACATAGTGATCGGAAGTGGCCCCTGAACCCCAATGTTTATAGCAGCAGTGTCCACAATAGCCAAAAATATGGCAAGAGCCCAGATGTCCACTGACAGATGAATGGATAAAGAGGTGGTATATATACACAATGGACTACTAGTCACCCATCAAAAAATGAAATCTTTGGGACGCCTGGGTGGCGCAGTTGGTTGGACAACTGCCTTTGGCTCAGGTCATGGTCCCGGCATCTTGGGATCGAGTCCCGCATCGGGCTCCTTGCTCCGCGGGGAGCCTGCTCCTCTCTCTGCTTCTGCCTGCCTCTCTGCCTGCTTGTGTTCTCTCTCTGTTAAATGAATAAATAAAATCTTTAACAAAAAAAAAAAAAAAAATGAAATCTTACCATTTGCAATGACATGGATAGAACTAGAGGGTACTTTGCTAAGGGAAATAAGTCAATCAGAGAAAGACAATTATCAAATGATTTTACTAATATGTGGAAATTAAGAAACAAAACAGAGGATCTTAGGGGAAGGGAGGGAAAAATAAAATAAGACGAAATCAGAGGGAGATAAACCATAAGAGACTCTTAACTCTATAGTTAAACAATCTGAGGGTTGCTGGAGGGATGTGGGTGGGCAGATGGGGTAACTGGATGATGGGCATTAAGGAGAGCATGTGATGTAATGAGCACTGGGTATTAATGCAACTGATGAATCACTAAACTCTACTTCTGAAACTGATAATATACTACATATTAATTAATAGAATTTAAATAAAATAATTTTTTTTAAAAATCTGGCAGAACTACTAATACTACATTTTACTTAAATTGAATTTAAATAAAGAACATTTTTTTAAATCTGGCATTTTTAGATCATAAGATTAAGACTGATTTAGAAAGAAAAAATATTAATATTAAATTAACAACATGTCTACACAAACATATTTGTATAAGCATAGGAAAGAATTGAAAAGGATACATAAAAAATTGTTTCCAGTCCAACAAGAAGATCTAACAATTGTAAACATCTATGCCCCTAACGTGGGAGCAGCCAATTATAAAAATTGTTTCCAACAGATACTTCTGTATGGGAAGGAGTGCAATGAGTCAGAGGGAGAGATGAGTTTTCCTTTTTTATACTATATAATTATTTAAAATGGCATCTGAGTGATTTTTGCACTCCTATGCTCCATGGTACTTGTCAAACAAAAGAGAGAGAAAGGCTGGTATGAATAAAATTTTTTAAATCAAATAATACTGACTATGCAAAGACTCAGAATTTTCCAGTTGTGGATAATAAAACAATTATGGCCTAATATCAAATGATATTGCAAACAAATAGCTATAAAATTAAGTGAGCTCAATGACTCACCAAAGGTAAAGAGACAAGGAGAAAAATCCCAGGGACATTATCAAGTTTAGATAGTGTACTAGTAGCACATAAACAGGCAAAAAAGAAACTCATTTCAGTCTCAAATGTGTAAAAACCAGGATGCCTGGGTTCCCTCTCACTAAGCACTTGTAAGGTAGTGATTTCTTTGAGGTTTTGATCGATATAAATTGAGGTTTAACATCACTTTTGATCCTAATTGTTGGGGTTTTAGTTCAGTTTGGGATTGGTTATGAGAAATGTGACTTTGAGGGGAACAAAGATGATGATGATGATAATGATGATGATGACAATGACTGGTTTTTCACAGTTGTAAATGTTTATTTTTACCTTAGATAAATTCAAGCTGTCAGCCATACTTAATGAATATGACTGTCAAGTCTGAAAACTTGATATATTTCTAAAAGTGATTTTTCTATTACTCTATACTTGTCAACAGCATATTTTAATAATCATCTGGTAAACCATTCCCTTCCTGTAAAGTACACAGTAGAGGTGATGAGAGGTAAGACAAAGCAAACACAGTAGTATTCAATAACCATCACCTCCAATGTAAAGCAAAACGAGATAAAATAAAATTTTATTACTATAATTATTATCGTCATCATTAGTTTGTTACACTAGGATCTGCTAAGACCTGCATATCATGCAGGTCATTGTGTCTTTCGAAATTTCTGGTTTGTTTTTTTTTTTTTAATTTCTGGTTTTTAATATAACATGTTACCTGAAAATTTTATGCTGGTCTCCAGACCTGATACTTGCAGCTCGATCATTGGGAAAGGCTATCAGCGCACCCTTCATTGACTCTTTACTTATGCGATGATTGTGAAGGCGTGTCATGGCTGATTGAAGCATTGTAACAGGTGCACGGTCCTTGTATTTTGGCAAGTCTCTAACCACAAACTGTCCCGTAGGATTACTGACCAAAGGGGATATACCTTTTATAGAATTGGATATTAAGTTAAATATGGTTTTTTTAATTTCAGCTTTCCAATTAATATCCATATATTAATAAACTACACCATTGGTTCTAACTTAAAACTAAATCCCTAAACAAATTCAGAAAATACAACTAACTCATCTAATAAATGGACCTACACAAAATAATTTAGAAAATACTGCACATAAACAAAAAAGAAAACATAGTAACTTGAAGGAATGGGTTAGCCTATGTGATGTAAGATTTTAAAGATCAGAAAGAGTTGAGTATCAGCAATTTCATATGGCTCAATGTATAAAAGATAATTGATTATTATAAGAAATAGTAGCAACAAGATAATCTATAGAATGGTCAAAACTAGTTTATATTATAGACTCAAACAAAAATGTAGAAGAATAAAATATAAAAACCATTAAAATATTTAACAAATTTTATAAATCAGTAAACCAGTACTATGCAAATTGTAATCCCCAACTGTCAGGGTCATATTAGAAGTGCAAATATTTAGGTTATACCAAAGACTTATTTAATAATCAATTTTGAGATACAGACCAGTGAGATCTATTTTAACCAGTCTTCTAGGTGATTTTGATGCATTCATAAGGTAAGAACCACAAGATCAGACCACATTTGATATACATAGCTAAGCAATTGGTGTATTAAAATAATCCTATACAACCTTAATTTTAAAAAATGTGTATCCACATTAGCTTACCAGGATTAATTTTCATCACAACTTTCTTGGTGGAAGGTTTGCAGACACTCTTGAAATCTAAATATATTTGATGAAAAGGTTTCAGTGATGACTGCAAATTTTCATCCGCCACTGAGCCAATAATCTCTATCAGTTGCTTCACTTTAAAGACTCCTACTTGATGTGGAATAAATGAACATGTCACATTCTAAAAAAAGAAAAAGTAACAAATTGCTATAGGCTGAATGTTTGTGAATCCCCAAAACTCATCTGTTTAAACCTAATGCCCAATGTAATGGAATTAGGAGATAGGTAGGGCCTTTGGGGTGTGATTAGGTCATGGGATTAGTGCTCTTATAAAAGAGGCCCCAAAGAGCTCCCTAGACTCTTCTACCATGTAATAATACAATTAGAAGGCTACGACCAGAAAGAGGGCCCTGACCTGACCATGCTGGTACCTTCATCTAGGACTTCTACCCTACAGTACTGTATGAAATAAATTTCTATTGTTTATAAACCATGCAATCTATGGTATTCTGTTTTAGCAGTCCAAATGGATTACAAAAAAAAAATATTAAACTGTTGGAAAAAATAAAAAGCAAACAAAAAAAACTTTATAAAACTTTTAAGGAGAGCTAGTCCATCACCATAATATGAAAGAAGCTTAGAAATACCATATACAACACTGACAAACCTTTAAGATATATATTATTGGAAAAGCATTTAAGAAAAAATTAAGAACAATGGTATTGAAGCACCTCCAGAATAGCAAATCAAGGATCTTCAAATAGCTACTCCTCCACAAGATAAAGAAACCGCTGGAATAATTGTCAGAATCAACTTTTTTTTTTTCTTTTTTAAAGATCTTACCCATCTACTTGACACAGAGAGAGAGCTCACAAGCAGGCAGAGAGGCAGGCAGAGAGAGAGGGCGAAGCAGGCTCCCTGCTGAGCAGAGAGCCCGATGCGGGGTTCGATCCCAGGACCCCGAGATCATGACCCAAGCCGAAGGCAGAGGCTAAATCCACTGAGCCACCCAGGCGCCCCTTGTCAAAATCAACTTTACACTTATTTTAAAATTACCCAAAAGTTTATAAAAATCCAAGGAATATTTAAGAAAAAAATAGCTAATCAGCCATCAGAAAGGATGAATATCTACCATTTACATTGACATGGATGGAACTGGAAGGGATTATGCTAAGTGAAATAAGTCAGTCAGAGAAAGACAATTATCATATGGTTTCACTCATATGTAGAATGTAAGAAATAGTGCAGAGGGGCGCCTGGGTGGCTCAGTTGGTTAAGCAACTGCCTTCGGCTCAGGTCATGATCCCAGAGTCCTGGGATCGAGTCCCACATCGGGCTCCCAGCTCCATGGGGAGTCTGCTTCTCCCTCTGACCTTCTCCCCTCTCATGCTCTCTCTCACTCTCACTCTCTCTCTCAAATAAATAAATAAAATTAAAAAAAAAAAAAAAGAAATAGTGCAGAGGATCATAGGGGAAGGGAGGGAAAATTGAATGAGAATAAATCAGAGCAGGAGACAAACTATGAGACTCTTGACTCCAGGAAACACACTGAGGGTTGTGGAAAGAGAGGGAAGTGGGTGGAGGTATGGGTAACTGGGTGATAAGCATTAAGGAGGGCATGTGATGTGAGGAGCACTGGGTGGTATATGCAACTAATGAATCATTAAACACTATACCAGAGGCGCCTGGGTGGTTCAGTGGGTTAAGCCTCTGCCTTCAGCTCAGGTCATGATCTCAGGGTCCTGGGATCGAGCCCCGCATCGGGCTCTCTGCTCAGCGGGGAACCTGCTTCCCCTTTTCTCTCTGCCTGCCTCTCTGCCTACTTGTGATCTCTCTCTCCGTCAAATAGATAAATAAATTTTTTTTAAGATTTTATTTATTTATTTAACAGAGAGAGAACACAAGCAGGCAGAGAGGCAGGCAGAGGCAGAGAGAGGAGCAGACTCCCTGCCGAGCAAGGAGCCCGATGCGGGACTCAATCCCAGGACGCCGGGATCATGACCTGAGCCAAAGGCAGCTGCTCAGCCAACTGAGCCACCCAGGTGTCCCAGATAAATAAAATCTTAAAAAAAAAAAACAAAACAAAACAAAACACTATACCAAAAACTATTGATGTACTTACTATGTATTGGCTAACTGAATTTAAATAAAATTTTAAAAATAGCTGAATCTCTGAAAGAATAACAGGTTTTGTGTCATTTTTATACACTGTAATCCCATCCTCCTATTCCCAGTTTTGAGCTCTCCTTGAAAAACGACAGCCTTGTAACTATGGCAGCTGTAAAAACTATTAGTCTAGCAGCCAGGGAGGGAAAAGACTGGGTTTGGAGCTCTCCAAAAATCCTATCCCCAGAGAACTGTCCCTATTTGTCCTGTCTAGAAGCTAGCTAAAAGCCTACTATAAGGGTATTATTTTTAACTGACGTGGTTCAGGGCTCGTTCTTTATAAACAACATTCTCCCCCCTGTTTTGTACCCACTTACCTTCCTCCCCATCAAAAAATCTGCAGCAATTGCTAAACATCACAGCAACTTGAAGTACCATTACCATTGAAGGCCAATAAGAGGCAAAATGAAACAAAACTAAAAAGAAAAAAGGAAAAAGAAAGGAAAATAAAAACACAAAATATTCAGAGGATAGCTGAAAAGCTCTAACATACTCCTGGGAATCTAGATCACTACACACATGTGTATGACACACATGTGTATATGCCCAGAAAAGACTTGAAAAAGCTCTAATTTCTGACATCTGGCCGACTTTGAGACTCTGTACAAGGTGAAAGTAAAGGCCAGAAAAAGTTATAAACTACGTGACAGAACAATGAAGATATGCCTCACCCAATACACTTTCACAAAGGCTCTTGGCAAAGACTGAGACTTACTGATTCAAGAAATTTAAGAGAAGCTCTACCCAATCATTAGCTGACCCCTAAATTAAATGAGCAGAGCCTTGATTGGCTGCACATAATAAAGAAATGAACATTTACAGACTCACTCTACAAAGTCACTAAAGAAAAAGAACAACAAAAACAAAGAGCAATGACAATAAATCTTGGGAGCTATCTGATTTCAGAGTTGCCAAATTACAGCATTTAAAATGCCTAGTTTTCAACAAAAAATTATGGGACATGAAAAGAAAGAGGAAAGTATGACCAATACACAGAAAAAATGCAATAAATCGACATTGTACCTGACAGGGTGCCTGAGCGTCTGCCTTTGGCTCAGGTCATGATCCCAGGGTCCTGGGATGGAGCCCAAAGTTGGGCTCTCTGCTCATTGAGGAGCCTGCTTCTCCCTCTCCCTCTGCTGCTCCCCCTGCCTGTGCTCTCTCTCTCTCTCTCTCTCTGTCAGATAAATAAATAAAATCTTTAAAAAAAAAAAAAAAGAAACTGTGCCTGAAGAAACCCAAATGTTGAATTTATTAGAGAAAGGTGATAAGTTGACTAATATAAATATGCCCAAAGGACTAATGGTAAATATGCTTAAAGCATTAAAGGAAGACACGAAAACCAAAGGAAACAAGAGTAAAAAATAAAGAAATAAAGTGGGACTTCAACAAACTAAAAAGCTCTGTACAGCAAAGGAAACCATCAACAAAAGGAATAGGCAACCAATGGGATAGGAAAAAATATCACTCATTAATCATCATCACTCAACATCACTAATCATCAGGGAAATGCAAATCAAAACCACAATGAAGTATCATGGCACACTTGTCAAAATGGCTATTATCAAAAAGACAAGAAATATCAGGTGTTTAGCAATAAAATAAGAACAAACCCTTCCTATTTTTGACAACATGGATACGGTTTGAAGGCATTACAATAAGTGAAATAAGTCAGACATAGAAAGACAAATACCATATGAACTCATATGTGAAATCTAAAAAATAAACAAACAAACAAACAAAAGCTCATATATACACAGTATAGACTAGTGGTAGCCAGGACAAGGGGAGGCAGCTGGGTGAAATGGATGAAAGGGGTCAAAAGGTACAAATTTCCAGTTACAAAATAAATAAGTCCTGAGGACACAATGTACAGCATAGTGACTATAGTTAATAATACTATATCACATATTTGAAAGTTGCTATAAGAGTAAATCTTAATAGTTCTTATCACAAGAAGAAAAACTATAACTACATATAGTGATAGATATTAAATAGACTTATTATGGTGATCATTTTCCAATATATACAAATACCATTACATTGTACCCCTGAAACTAATGCTATACGTCAATTTTAATCTCAATAAAAAAGAATTAGAAAAGGCATGAAAATATCTCACAAAATAGAGACTATCAATAAAGTATAGAAATTGTTAAAAAGAACAAAGAGAAGGAAATATGGAAAATTCACAAATATGTAGAAATTAAATAGTACATTCCTAAGTAACCAATGGGTTAAAGAAATCTCAGGGTAAATTAGAGAATACCTTGAGATGAAAGAAAACTGTAACACAATATATCAAAACTCATGGAATACAGCAAAAGGTGTGATTAGAAGTAAATTTAGGGGCGCCTGGGTGGCTCAGTCAGTTAAGCAGATGCCTTTGGCTCAGGTCACCATCCCAGTCTCCTGGGACCAAGTTCCATATCGGCTTCCGGCTCAGCGAGGAATCAGCTTCTCCTTCTGTCCCTCCCCCCACTTATACTGCACCTGCTCATGTGCTTTCTCTTTCTTTCTCTCTGTCATAAATAAATAGATAAATAAACAAATAATTTTTTTTAAGTTTTAAAAAAAGAAATAAATTTAAACGGTCTTTAATCAATAACCTAAACTTCCACCTTAGGAAATAGAAAAAAAGAAGAACAAAGTAAGCCCAAAATCTTTGAAGAGAAGAAAAGGAATAATAAATACAAAAGCAGTAAAACATGAAATAGAGAACTGAAAGCAATTGAGAAAATCAACAAACCTGGAACTGTCTTTGAAGTGATCAACAGTAATGGAAAATCACTAGCTATACTCACCAAACAAAAAACAAAAAAAGAGAGTAAGATTCAATTTGCTACAACTGAAAATGAAAGAGAGACTATCACTATCAACAGTAAAAAGTGAGGGAACCAGGTGCCTGGGTGGCTCAGTCGGTGAAGCATCTGCCTTCAGCTCAGGTCATGATCCCAGAGTCCTGGGATCAACCCTCACATTGGGCTCCCTGCTCAGTGGGGAGTGTGCTTCTCCCTCTCCTTCTACCTGCTGCTACCCCTGCTTGTGCTCTCTCTCTGTCAAATTAATAAAATATTAAAAAAAAACCTGGGGGAACATTAAAATAAAAAGCTTCTGCACAGTGAAGGAGACAATCAACAAAACTAAAAGACGACCCACTAAATGGAAGAAGCTAGGTGCAAATGACGTATCTGATAAAGGGTTAGTATTTAAAATATATGAAGAACTTATACAACTCATCACTCAAAAAAATAATCCAATTAAAAATGAGCAGAAGACGTGAACAGACATTTTTCCAAAAAAGACATATACAGATGGCCAAAAGACATATGAAAAGATACTCGACACCGCTGATTATCAGGGAAATACAAACCAAAATCACAATGAGGTATCACCTCACACCTATCAGAATGGCTAAAATCAGTAACACAAGTAACAAGTAAAGAAGAGAATGTGCAGAAAAAGGAACCCTCTTGCACTGTTGGTAGGAATGCAAACTGGTACAGCCACTGTGGGAAACAGTATGGAGATATGTCAAAAAGTTAAAAATAAGGGCACCTGGGTGGTTCAGTTGGATAAGCATTTGCCTTCAGCTCAGGTCATGATCCCAGGGTCCTGGGATCCAGCCCCACATCGGGCTCTTTGTTCAGCCGGGAACCTGCTTCTCCCTCTCCCTCTGCCCACCACTCTCTTTGTGGTGCATTCTCTCTTTCTCTCAATCTCTTTGTCAAATAAACAAAAATAAAGTCTTTTTTCTAAAAAAGTTAGGGGCGCCTGGGTGGCTCAGTGGGTTAAAGCATCTGCCTTCGGCTCAGGTCATGATCTCAGGGTCCTGGGATCGAGCCCCGCATCGGGCTCTCTGCTCAGCGGGGAGCCTGCTTCTCCCTCTCTCTCTGCCTGCCTCTCTGCCTGCCTGTGATCTCTCTCTCTCTGTCAAATAAATAAATTAAATAAATAAATAAATAAATAGGTTAAAAATAGAACTATTCTGTGATCCAGCAATTGCACTACTGGATGTTTACCCAAAGAATAAAAAAAAACTCTGGGCGCCTGGGTGGCTCAGTTGGTTGAGCAACTGCCTTCCGCTCAGGTCATGATCCCGGAGTCCTGGGATCGAGTCCCATATCGGACTCCCGGCTCTGCGGGAAGTCTGCTTCTCCCTCTGACCTTCTCCCCTCTCATTCTCAGTCTCTTGCTCTCTAATAAGTAAATAAAAATCTTAAAAAAAAAAAAAAAGAATAAAAAAAACTCTAATTCAAAAGGATATATATACACTTCTATGTTTATTGCAGCATTATTTATTACAGTCAAATTAAGGAAGCAGCCAAAGTGTCCATCAATATGTGAATGAATAAAGATGCCATACACACACACACACACACACACACACACACACACACACACAATGGAATATTACTGAGACATTAAAAAGAATGAAATCTTACCATTTGCAACAACATGGATGGAGCTAGAGAGTATAATGCTCAGCAAAATAAGTCAGAGAAAGACAAATACCACATGATTTCACTCATGTGGAATCTAAGAAACAAAACAAGTGAGCAAAGGGAAAAAAAAGAGACAAATGAAGAAACAGATTTTTTTTAAGATTTTTATTTATTTGACAGAGAGAGACACAGCAAGAGAGGGGACACAAGCAGAGAAAGTGGGAGAGGGAGAAGCAGGCTCCCTGCTGAGCAGGGAGCCCGATGCGATGCGGGCTCGATCCCCATAACCTGAGCCGAAGGCAGACAATGACTGAGCCACCCAGGTGCCCCAAGAAAAAGACTCTTAACTATAGAGAACTGATGGCTACCAGAGGGGAGGTGGGTGGCACAGTGGGTGAAACAGGTGATGGGGAGTAAGGGGGGCACTTATCACAATGAGCACTGAGTAATGTAGAGAAGTGTTGAATCACTGTATTGTACACCTGAAACTAATAGAACATTGAATGTTAACTATACTGGAATCAAAATAAAAAACAAAGAAAAAAACTTGGAGCGCCTGGGTAGCTCAGTGGGTTGAAGCCTCTGCCTTCGGCTCAGGTCATGATCTCAGGGTCCTGGGATCAACCCCTGCATTGGGCTCTCTGCTCAGCGGGGAGCCTGCTTCCCCTTTCTCGGCCTTCCTCTCTGCCTAATTGTGATCTCTCTCTGTCAAATAAATACAATACAATACAATACAATAAAATCTTTAAAAAAAAGAAAAAAACTATTTTTTTAAAGATTTTATTTATTTATTTGACAGAGAGGCAGGCAGAGAGGCAGGCAGAGAGAGAGGGGGAAGCAAGCTCCCTGCTGAGCAGAGAGCCCGATGTGGGGCTCAAACCCAGGACCCTGAGATCATGACCCGAGCCGAAGGCAGAGGCTTTAACCCACTGAGCCACCCAATTGCACAGAAAAAAAAAACTATTTAAATAAAATAAAATGCATGTGAAAAAGTATTTGATTTCCGTAAGTAGAAAACCAAAAATTGACATACACACAGAAAACAAAGTATGAGGTAATATGATGAACAAGTGTATGCCAACAAATTAGATAACCTAGATGCCTAGATGATATGGACAAATTCTTAGACAGATGCAAACTTCTAAAATTGTTTCTAGAAGAAATAAAAAATCCGAATAGCCCTGTGATAACAGAAGATTGATTAGAAATCAAAAAACTTTTGATAATGAAAAGCCCAGAACGAAATGGATTTGATGGTGAATCTTATCAAACATTTTTAAAATCAAACATTTAAAGAAGAATTAGCACCAGTCCTTCACAAACTATTCTAAAAATTGAAGAGAACACTTTCCAACTTATTCCGTGACAGTACTTTCACTCCAACATCAAAAACAAAGACATTTAAGAAAAGAAAACTATGGGCCAATGTCCCTAATGAATATATATGCAAAATTCGTCAACCAAATACTATCAAACTGAATCCAGCAATATGTACAAAGGATTTTCACTATGTACAACAGGGAATTATCCCAGGTTTAACATCAGAATATCACTCAGTGCAATATATCATCTTAATAAAGGGCAAAAAACACATTACAGACAGAGAAAAAGTACTAGAGAAAATATATTTTCACAGTAAAAACAAGTAAAACATTCGGAGTATAAGAAAACTTCCCCATGTTTGTAAATGCAATCTACGAAACACCCACAACAAACATCATACTTAATGGTCAAATACTAAATGCTTTCCCCTTAGGTTAGGAAGAAGAAAAATATCCTCTCTTGTCACCTCTATTTAATACCATAGGAGAGGTTCTAGTCAAGGCAATGATATAAGAAAAAAGAAATAAAATTTATCCAGATTGGAAAGGAAGGTGTAAAATGGTCTCTAGGGTGACTGGGTGGCTCAGATGGTTGAGCATCTGCCTTCGGCTCAGGTTGTGATCCTGGGGTCCTGGGATCGAGTTCCCCATCGGGCTCCCTGCTCAGTGGGGAGTCTGCTTCTTCCTCTGCCTCTGCTTCTCCTTTTTTCTGTCTCTCATGAATAAATAAATAAAATCTTAAAAAAATAAAAATTACTTTAAAAAAATTTTAAAAATAAAATGGTCTCTATTCACAGATAACATTAATCTTTCTTATATCCCAAAGAACCCACGCAAATCATCAGAATAAATGATTTTAAGGTTACAGGATACAAGGTCAATATACAAAAATCAATTGCATTTCTATACTCTAGCAGTAAACAATACAAATAATTTAAAAATACAATTTCATTTACACAGCAACAAAAAGAATACACTATTAGGAATACATTTTTAAAAGAATGGCAAGACATGTATACTGCAAACTACTAATCACCACTGAAAGGAATTTAACAGGACATAATTAAATGGAAAGCTATCCAATTTTCATAAATTTCAAGATTTAATATTGTTAAGATGGAAATACTCTCAAACAGATTTACAGATTCAACACAATTCCTATCAAAATCCCAACTGCTGGGGTGTTTTGTTCTTGTTTTTGTTTTTATAGAAATTAGTAAGCTAATTCTAAAATTCATATGAATTTTCAAGGGTCTCAAATTGGTCAAAAATTTCCTTTAAAAGATCAAATCTGAAGGACTCACATTTCCCAATTTCAAAAATTACAACACTCATCAGTACACTGTGATATTGGCATAAGGATAAACATAGATAAATAAAATAGAATTGAGTCCATAAACTCTTACATTTATAATCAAGTGTTTTTTCAATATGCCAAGATTCCAAGATAACTAGACATCTATATGTAAAAGAATCAATCTGGAGCTCTAAATAACACTAAATAAAACTCACCTAAAAGGTCATTATTCCGCCTATCGTAGACATGAATAAACATTTCTCTAAATAAGATATACCAATGCACAATAAGCATATGAAAAGACATTCACCATCAATAGTCACTGGGGAAATGTAAATGAAAACTGCAGGGAGAAGCCACTTTGTACCCACCGGGATAGATATAATCAAAAGGAAAGACATTTACAGGGGTAAAGGTGTGGAGATATTAAAACATTAAAACACCTGGTGTTTTATGAGACACCTGGGTGGCTCAGTGGGTTAAAGTCTCTGCCTTAAGCTCAGGTCCTGATCTCAGGGTCCTGGGATGGAGCCCCCGCATCAGCCTCTCTGCTTAGCGGAGAGCTTGCTTCCCCCACTCTCTCTGCCTGCCTCTCTGCCTACTTGTGATCTCTCTCTGTCAAATAAATAAAATCTTTAAAAAAAAAAAAAAAGAACATTAAAACACATATTCATGGCTGGTAAGAGTTATGAAATGGTGCAATCTCTTTGGAAAACAGTATGATAGTTTCCCAAAAGGTTAAACAGAGTTATCACATGATTCAACAATTCTACTCTTCAGCATATACTGAAGAGTACTGAAAACCTATCCATATGAATTTCTAGATTTTTTTTCTATTTCTCAAAGACCACTGGGATTCTGATAAGGATTGTAATAAACCTGTAGGTCACTTTGGGTAGTATAGACATTTAAAAATATTAATTCTCCCTAACCATGAACACAGGATGGTTTACTCTTTATTTGTGCCTTCTTTAATTCCCTTCATCGATGTTTCTTAATTTTCAGTTTATAGCTCTTTCGCCTCTTTGGTTAAGTTTATTCCTAAGTATTTTACTCTTTTCGTTCCTAATTTAAACACAAAAGATTCTGAATAGCCAACGCAATTTTGAGCAAAAAGCTGGAGGCATCACACTTCCCAATTTCAAACTATATTACAAAGCTACAGTTACCAAAACAGTATGGGATTGGCATAAAAAAGACATGTAAACATATGAACAGAATAGAGAGCCCACAAATAAATCTGTGCATTTACAATCAACTATACTACAACAAGAATGCCAAGAACACACAGTAGATAAAAGACAGTCTCTAATAAATTGTGCTGGAAAAACTGAATATCCACATGCAGAAGAATAATGGAATTTTATTCAGCCTTAAGAAAGAAGGAAATGCTGATATCTGTGACAATATGGGTGAATTCAGAGAACATTATATTAAGTGAAATAAGTCAGACACAGAAAGACAAATACTGCATGATCTCACTTACATGCAGAATCCAAAATAGTTAAACAGAAGAAGGGTAGAAGGTGGTTACCAGGAGTGGGAGGGAAGGGGAAATAGGAAGATGTTGGTCAAAGGGCACAAAGTTTCAGTTCTGCAAAATGAGTAAGTTCTGGAGATGGTGACTATAGTTAACAATACTATATCGTACACTTGAAATTTGATAAGACAGTATATCTTATGTATCCTCACCATAAAAAGGACATTGTAACAATGTGATAACAATATAATTATAGCAGCATAATTCATAATAGCCAAAAGATGGAAAACAACTCAAATGCTCATCAACTGATGAATGGATACACAAAAG
>CM052801.1:27272141-27308442 GCA_028533885.1 Nasua narica | reverse complement strand
ACCCACTAAAGAGTTGGGGGGCAAGAGGCATGCCCTTAGGCAAAGGCTGAGAAACTCACCCGTCAGCAAGGAGTTAAGACTATGGTGGCAATTTTCCCCCATACCACCTCACCTCACAGGGGGGCAAGGACTGGACCCCTCAGAGGCCAAACTGCCAACCCCTTCCCTTCTGTCTTGGGTTAACTATAGCATGGGGCTACAGCTTCTACCTGTGAAGCAATGGACTTCCACTCATCCCACATGTGTGCATCCCAGCTTGGCTGATCTTCAGTCTAGGGGTGAGTCCCAAAGCATCTTGCCCTCCCTTCAGCATCTCTGAGGTTGGGACAAGTGCCTGGTTCCTACCTCCTTTTCACTTTTTGCAGCTATGGGCAACTACTGGCTCAGGGGCATCCCTTCTCTGGTTGCTGGGTTCCACTGTCCTAGACAAAGGCTTCAGGACCTGTTCCTGCAGCCACTCAAGGCAGGAAGACCTAAAGCTCCATTCTAGATACTTAAACTTAGGTGCCAGCCTCCTGGGGCAACAACAAATAAATACTCTCTGAGCCCCCCCACCAAAAAAAAAAAAATCCTTGGAAGCAATAACTATGTCTTGTCCTTCTTTACATTCCCTACAGTGTCAAATGCTTTTCCTGGCACATGAAAGGCACTTAACAAATAATTACAGATACTGTATAAGTGCCAACACTAAAGTATTCACAACGAGCCCACAGAAGAGATACAATTTATAATACTGGTGGAACAAAATGAAGTTTTTAATCCTCTGCATGTCATTTTAGCGAATCTTAAAATATTTGAAGCATGTGAAAGCATCGAATAATTATCTTACCTGGATACATCCTTCATCAATCTTGCCCCTTTCAGGATCAATTTTAAAATGTGCAGTTTTTTGAAAGCGGTACATCACAGGAAGTGAGTTGGATCGATTTTGCATAATGCACAGAAGCTCTGAATGTTCACCCATGAAACAAGGTGCAAAATTAAGGACCTTTCCTGGATCAAACTGTAGTAAGACAGGAAGTCCTGTGCCTGTCAGTGCTAATTCCACTTTCTGAAATCGATCACCTGTAAAAGCAATAATAGCTCTTTAACATAAAAAGTGTTGGGAATCCAGCATATATTTGCTTGGTCCAAACAGTGTCATCTGAAAGACCTTTTGAGACATGGGTAGCTCATTCAATCTTTCATTTAACAAAATTAAGTGTCTTCTCTAAGCCAAGTACTCTTCTAGGCTGTGGGGATGCAGCAGTGAATAAAATAGACACTGCTCTCATGGACTTTATATTCTAGGGAGGTGACGTTGACAATAAAATAAGGAAATATATAGCATTTCAGACAGGATAAGTGCTATGGGAAAAAGTAATGTTAGGTGAAAGGGAGCACAATTTGTCACCCAAAAATATGCCTCTTTGGCATAAGGATTAATTTTTTTAAAGATTTTATTTATTCATTTGTCAGAGAGACAGAGCACAAGCAGGGGGGGAGTGGCAGGCAGAGGGAGAAGGATGCGGGGACTCAATCCCAGGACCCTGGAATCATGACCTGAGCCACCCAGGCATCCCTGACACAAGGATCATTTTGAGCTGACTATTGTTATGTAACAGCAGGCACAGGAAAAGCTCTGAAAACTACCAGGAAGAAACTCTCATCAAAGAAGGCAGATACTTAAATTTGCATAACAACCATATCCTCCCTTACTGTGACCTGAAAACCTCCCATAACCTGCTGCCACACTCCAACATCTTTTGTCTGTAGCTGGAGATGGTATTTAAAGTGATGGTTCCAGCCATTTTGGGGAGTTACTCAGTTTTCTCGGGTCTCTCCCATGTATAGAGGAGGCATACATGTTATTAAATTTGTTTGTTTTTTTCCCTCTTAATCTGTCTTTTTTTTTTTAAGATTTTATTCATTTGAGGCGCCTGGGTGGCTCAGTGGGTTGAAGCCTCTGCCTTCAGCTCGGGTCGTGTTCTCAGGGTCCTAGAATCAAGCCCCGCATGGGGCTCTCTGCTCAGCGGGGAGCCTGCTTCCCCCTCTCTCTCTGCCTGTCTCTCTGCCTGCTTGTGATCTCTCTCTCTTTGTCAAATAAATAAATAAAATCTTAAAAAAAAAAAAAAGATTTCATTCATTTGTGAGAGAGCGAGAGCGAGTGCAGGGAGAGGAAGAAGCAGGCTTCCCACCGAAAAGGGAGTCTGACACAGGGTTCGATCTTAGGACCCTGGGATCATGACCTGAGCCAAAGGCAGACACTTAACCGACTGAGCCACCCAGGTGCCCCACCTTCTTAAGTTGTCTTTTAAGGGACATCTCAACCAAGACCCTAGAGAGGTAAAGGGAAAATTATTTTTCCTCTCCTATAAGGGTAAGATAGAATACAATATCTTGGAACTACTCTTTTATATGGGAAAGTCCAAAAAGGTTTCTCTTGATAGGGAGACATCTGAGCAAAAATATAAAGGAACTCAGGAAGAAAATCATGTGAAAAGCCAGGAAAAGTGCATTCCAGACAGACTGAAGAATAAGTACAAAGACTCCATGGTAGGAATTTCCTTGGCACATTCCAAAAATCCTAAGGAACCAAATATGGCTAGGTAAGAGTAGTAGAAGAAGGGTGAGAAATGGTCAGATTTAACATATAGTTTTAAGGGGAGATTCAACAAAATTTGCTGATGGACTGGATATAAAATAGGAAATGAACACCTGATAAATGGTGAAGCTAAGGCCTTGAGCCTGAGCAACAGAAGTGATAGAATTGCCATTTCTTGAGACAGGAAAGACAGGTTATGGGGAAACCAGGAGATTTTTTCTGGACATGTTGAGTTTGAGATGCCTAATAGATATCCAAGTGGAAATGTATACTAGATCACTTAATATATTTACAAGTTTAGAGTAAACATGAAGGAGGAAGTCTTAGAGGTTTGAGGTGAGAAGGGAAGGTGTGTGATACTGCTCTCATACTGTGAGAAAGTGAAGGGAAGGAGGAATGCAGCAGGAATCTCCACCATCTTAAAGGACCCACTTGGGGTTAGTGATTATAGATTAAAAAGTGAAATACCACAGCATGGTTTTGTGCTTTTTCCCAGCACAATTAGCTTCTCAGTTGCAGACTCAGGGTAGGCTAAGAGTTGAATTTAATCAGATTAGAGGTTTGCCACTCAGTCACTATGGGATATGGGCCAAGAAACAAGTGTACATGGAAAAGGTTATTAAAATAATGGACAGGGGAATATAAGCTGGGCAATAACATAAACACAAAGTTTTGGAGACACTAGAGAGAAGGTAGGAATTATAAACTATAGACTCTAATTGGGTGAATGAACAGTTTTATATGTAGAGCATTGTAACTAGAATCCAAAAGAAGATTGCGTATTTCTTCACTGAGGCTCTTGCTAGCCAACCCTAGACTCTAAATTATCTTTAAGGCAAAACTACCCTCTCCTCTGGCCATTCAAAAGCAGATTAACTTGCAAGACTCAAACAAATCTTCTGTCTATGATAGGCAGACAGAGCTCAAATCACAAACCGTAACACAAGTAGTAGCAGAGCACTCAATTTCCGTCCTAGGAAAACAGTGCAAGCCTGACCAACGTTATCACTCATCCTGACTCATGACTTGCCATGGCCCAGCTTTCTAAATCCAATCCCTCCATAAATAAATAAATAAATAAATAAATAAATAAATAAATAAATAAATAAATAAATCCAATCCCTCACCTGTCTCTTAACTTTATTTTCGCTTTGATCTGTCTGGCTAAGCTGAACTCTACGTCTTGTTCCATTTTTCCTCACTACAGCCCATGTAATATTATCTGAGAATATTAAAAAGTGCACTGCATATTGCATGGAGCACTGGGTGTGGTGCATGAACAATGAATCTTGGAACACTGAAAAAATAAAATAAAATAAATTAATTAATTAAAACCTTAAACAAAAAAGTGCAGTGCGTCTTGACACGTGGCCTGCAAGGCATATTGCCCTTATCAACACCCTATAAGAGGATATTATACCCTATTTACTAGGGCTTCAGTTCCAGGTCTTGTCCTTTGACTGTTACCTTATGTAGATTCTAAGAGCTAAAGTTCTGGTAGGATGGAATGGGTCATTTGTTCCCATATTAATCTCTAAGAGAAAACAGGCTTAAATGGGAAAGGAAGCCAGGTTGGTTTTTTTCTTTTCTTTTTTTAAAGATTTTTTTTATTTATTTGACACAGGGAGAGAGAGATCACACGTAGGCAGAGAGGCAAGCAGAGGGAGAGGGGAAAGCAGACTCCCCAATGAGGAGAGAGCCCGATGTGGGGCTCGATCCCAGGACCCTGAGACCAGGACCTGAGCCGAAGGCAGAGGCTTTAACCCACTTAGCCACCCAGGTGCCCCGGTTTTTTTATTTTCTTTTTCCATTCCTTAATTCTAGATCATCATGTTTATCTATTGTCATTTAAAAATAATGAAGTCATCTAAATTCTAACTTGGAAAATTTTTGTGTAAATGATTCTGAGGGTTGACTTCTTGCTTTACATGCCACAAAAGACATTTTAAGGTCTCTTGAATGTTTGCATTTTTGTTCTATTCAATAATTATATACTTTTATTAAATTGCCTCTACAAATATGATAGCCAAACTTTTAAATAATTTAAACAGCTATACATTTGATGCTTATGTTCATTTCACACTTACTTTTGATGGTTTTACTGTTATCATCCCTCAAAAATCCATCTTTACTTCCCACAGACTCAAATCTCAAAAAGAGAGCATAGTCCTGCCTGTGTGAAGGATCATTATTCTTTTTACCATCAATCATTAGCCTGTAAAAAATTACAATCAATTATTTTGAAAGCAAATATGATACATTCTATTACCTCTCAATAGGAATCAACCCAATCCTTAAATCTATGCAAACAGATGAAAGTTCAGGAATAAAAATATAATTGTGATCCATTTTCTAAAATTATTGCCTAGATATAGAGACTTGCCAAAAAAGGCCACAAAATGTAAAGATTCAGAAAACGGGTTCATGACAACATTTGCAAGACAAAAGTAATTTAAAAATACTAAGTTGTCAAGGTCCAGCTCCACTGTCACTTTCTGTGTAAAAGATTTTCTTTCCAGGCCAAGTTCACTGCTAGTTAAGGGCTCCGTTCAGTTCTTTCCAATAGTCCTTCTTACCTCTGGGTGTAATTGCAAACCTCTATTCTGTATCTGTCTCCTCCTGTAGACTAAGCATATATTGCTACCCACATTCACCAAATTCTTAGAGGAGAACAAGCAATTTGGAGAACAAGATTTGATAACAGCCAAATCTTGTCAAAGGAGAAAAGGAAAGGAAAGATGGGAAAAGGGAAGAAGGACCAATGTCAGAGATAGCCCTGTGCATTGACTGTCTTTACTTGCTTACCTATAAGTCCGCTTTTTTAGCAGTGGATACTCAATTACATATAAAAAAAAAGATTGATGTGAAATATGACACACGAATGCAAATAGCATGTTAAAAACATATTTAACTAAGATTTCCAATCATAATCATACCTATGAGTTTATGCTAGACTCTCAGATAAAGCTAACATGGTACCATAAACAAGAATATTTAGAATTTCAAAGATCGTGTGTTAAACAGAATCTTATACGTTGGCCAAAGAAATTGCCTGCGGGAAAATATGATTCATGAGGCAATTACAGATTGTACAAATAGAATAATTAGTTGATTTATTACCATCCTTAAATTAAAATACAATTCATTCTCCACCAGTTGGTATCATCAGCAAGCGCCCCTGTTGCCACAGAGAGAAATACACTGAGCACTGCCTCCTCACAAAGGTAAACATAGTGTTATATGGTTGGATCGATTATCGCCGCACACAGCCGCCTCTCAAGTAGAGCTGAAATTGCTCCTATGTACTTAAAACAGCAATTTCAAACATATTTTCAAACTAAAGAACCAAACCAAGTACAGAGAATTATGAAAATTATACTTTGGTAAAAGTCCTACAAGTCTGTATGAATTTCAGCAAGCAAGGTTGGTGGATCCCAGCAGCTACTAGAGGCTTATTCTTCATGCTCCTCAGCAAGCATCTTACTGTGGCCAGAGAACCGCATCCTCTTTGGAGGGATCGACATATTCTGCATGCCACTGGCTAGCACTTATTTCTGCAGGTCTTTTTTTTTTTTTAAAGATTTTATTTATTTATTTGATAGAGAGAGAGAGAGATCACAAGGAGGCAGAGAGGTAGGCAGAGAGAGAGAGAGAGAGGGAAGCAGGCTCCCTGCTGAGCAGAGAGCCTGACGTGGGACTGGATCCCAGGACCCTGAGATCATGACCTGAGCCGAAGGCAGAGGCTTTAACCCACTGAGCCACCCAGGCACACCAGGACAACAAAGTCTTATTGCATAGATTCGTCTGGGCCCACAATGCAAAACCACATAAGACTTCCACTTCTACAAGGTCTGAAGAGATTTGTAATTGAACATGAAATACTTGGAACCAAATTTTTAAATATTCAAAATAATATTAACCATGTTGGAAATATTGAGAGCCATAATAAGAAAAATCTGACTGGTACCTTCTGACCAGTCTTACTGTTAAGGTCAATTTGATGAAGGTATGATTGACATACTTTCAATTAATAAAAAATACCATAATTGAATTTTGGCTTACTTTGGGCTGAAACAAAATGTAATTACAATCTTTTGATAAGGTAGTAGCCTCCCTTCATTAGGAACACAGGAGATAAAAGTGGTAACATCCATGTTCTTTATTTTGCTTAAGTAGGTGAGATTATTTAAAGCAACATCTGTTCTTTGTCGAATATTTGTACCCTGTAATGTAAAATCAGAAATAAAAAGAATATTAAGGCAGAATGCAAATAAAATATTTTAAGAGATCATAAGATAATTGGTGAAATTTTAGCCTAGAAGATCAAGAATATGAATGTCTTTAAAGAAACATACATAAATTTGACCAAGGCATATCATAAAATTAAAGGAACTGTTGAAAAACTGATGAGAACAGAAATCCACACAAGTAGCTACTAATCTATAAGAAACACTTGTCTGGTTTACTTCAGATACATATCACTATCACCGTTAGTTTAATTTACAGAATTTTTTGAGGTTACCCTTGAAGACACATGAAAGGGAATCATATCTATCTGCATATTAAAACGTACTTAGAATAACAGCTTTTTTGGTTATTAGTTAGTTCAAAACCATGGGTTTCAAAACAAAATACCTGATTTTCCCCTGTTGCACTATTTACTTACCAGTTCTTCTCCAACTGAATCATTTTGCATTATGGCCACCCAATTTATGGGTTTGGGGCTATTATTGTATAGAAGTGCATGTTCAATTTTTGAAGTTCCGAAGAAAACTGAACCAAAGTGTATGCATTCCAATTTTTTGTCATTACTCATGTTTAACAATTCAATAATCTGCTCAACTACATGAGCTTTGATACTCAAGAGTACATCTGGACGACCTTGTAAACTCACTCTGCAAGATAATGAATTATACATATATATTTTAATTAGAAGTCTATATACTTAATTTTTCTCCTAAATATTTGAATAAACAGAAATTTTATAAAACCATATTATAATTAAAATTTAAAGGCCTAAGAGCAGTGCCTTTCTCATACATGCCAGAGAATGTCATGTCCTTCTGACTATCTGAATCTGCACAGTTGAATGGCATATGTACAACCTAATTCACTGGCCCAAAAAACAAAAAAGTTGGAAAACAATCACATGGATTGACTCCAAAAAGAACTTATTGCTAGATTCATATCACCAATTATTTTGTAAACACTAGAATTAGATGGGATTATATAGATGGTCACCTGTAGTTCTAGAATTCTGAGATTCTTTTCTAACTCATCACACTCCCCCAAGTCCAACAGCCAACCTCATCCCTATCCTAATAACCCAATTCCCTACGAAGTATCTCAGTAAAATCCAACTTGTTTGAAGAAATGAAGATCTCCCCATAAAGCTTCACTCCCTAGACTAACTTCAATTCCCTTTTGAAATTGCCCACATATGCACATTTATCCCTCTGTGGCATAAATGCAATCCTTTTGACTCTCACCCCATCAAATACCACAAATAACTGACCACTCCACAACTATCACCTAAGTCCTTATCTTACACTACATCTCTGTCACAGTGGGCACAGCTGATACCATCTACATACATCTCTTCTCCCTTAGCTTCCTCGACACCAAACTTTGCTGGTTTCCTTCTAACTTATTCAGACTTGACCTTCTCATTCTTCTGTGGCTTGGATATTTTATAAACTCCATGAATAATGGTGTCTCTCTCCTACTCTTTTATACTATGCCTTCCTTGTCAAAGTTATTTTCAACACTTCACGCTTCATCTACAACTTATCCACTGACAACCCTCAAGCCAATATACCTAGACCAAATTTTTTTTCTGGGACTCAAGATAAGGAAATTTAATAGGCTCCATAGGATCTGCAAAGCAAATCAATTCCAACAGTTTAAAACTGAACTCAAGATCCTTTCCCATAGCCCTGTCCTTCCTCTTACCTTCCCTTTCTATAACCAGTCACTACATCTAGTTAAATCTGCCTCCATAACAATTCCCCAATCAGAACACTTCTCTACATACTCCTCACTTGCACCTTAGCTGAAGGTTTCATCATTTCTCTTCTGTTTTACTCTTATGGTTTCTAGTCAGGCTACTGTTCCACAAAAGTACTCCCTGATTTGTTGGGCCCTGTTGGGCTGTTATCAGCACGACCTTTCTAAATTGCAAACTAATCAAAACACGCCCATCTTAAAACCTTCCCAAGGGGCTCCTGAGTGGCTCAGTGAGTTAAAGCCTCTGCCTTCGGCTCAGGTCATGATCTCAGGGTCATGGGATCGAGACCGGCATCCCATCGGGTGGGCTCTCTGCTCAGGGGGAGCCTGCTTCCCCCTCTCTCTCTGCCTTCCTCTCTGCCTACTTGTGATCTCTCTCCCTCTCTCTCTGTCAAATAAATAAATGAAATCTTTAAAAAAAAAAAAAAAAAACCCTACCCGAGATTGCATAGCCTTCACAATAAAACCTAAGCTTCTATCAGGGCTCAAACTGTTTCCCAAACATTTTTTTGGCTGTGGCCTTCAATAAGAAATGTATTTACAGGGGCGCCTGAGTGGTTCAGTGGGTTAAGCCTCTGCCTTCAGCTCAGGTCATGATCTCGGGGTCCTGGGATCGAGCCCCAAATTGGGCTCTCTGCTCGGCGGGAAGCCTGCTTCTCCCTCTCCCTCTGCCTGCCTCCCTGCCTACTTGTGATCTCTCTCTGTCAAATAAATAAATAAATAAAATATTTTTTTTTTAAAAAGAAATGTATTTACATTGTAAGCACACACACATGAACACGCATATACACGAATACGCAGGCACAAGTACGCGCGTGCGCACATGCACACACATACACAAAACAAGTTTTGCAAAGCATTTGCCCTTACTATGTGAGATGCATTCTGATATTATCTGTTTTACTGTTTTGATGCTGGTGGTGGATATACATTCCACTAATGGATGGAGACACGTACATAAAAAATGCTGTCCTATGAGGTCCTCTACTGGACCTTGCACCATTCTGGGTTTCTAGTCTCATCTCACATCGCTCCACCCATACCTCTATCTCTTTACCTCTACATTGCTTCAGCTCTCTCAGTGTGTAACACTGTCTATTTACCTCCAGGATTTCAAGTCTTCTACTTGCTCTGCCTGAAATTACTCTTCTAACCACCCCCATCAGCAACACCCACCTCCTCTCTGCACACACACACACAAACACACACACACATACACAGCTCAAATCACACCACTGCTCTTTGCCTGGCTACTTCCTACTCACCAATAAGTGTTTGGGTATACTATCACCTCCTTAATGGAGCCCTTTCCTGATCCACTCCCTCAGCCCCACAAAATCCAAACTAGAAGCTCCTGTTATACCCATAGACCATCCTCTGGCTTTTCCATTTTTGAGTATCTAGTGCTTGGCAAATAGTAGAGACTCAGCGAATGAATGCTAACTGAAAGAACAAAGAAGCTAATATACATTCAAGACAATAGGCATATCTGAAGAATAAAACACGAAAGTGTTAAGTGCTACATTAGAATTAAGAAGCATAGTATACGCTTACTTTGCCCCTTCATTTACAATTCTGGGCTCATCAGCACAGAAATCCACTTTAACAATCACTGATGACTTGGGCTCCACGATACCATTACTTGGAAAAATGACAATGGGTAATTGGCCCTGGTATTCTGCTTTAAATGTACCTAAGGAGAACAAGAGAAGATGGTTTACATCTGGATACTTACAGTGTCATAGTCACATTCTCAATAGGGGACAGACACACATTACACTGTATATGGTCTATTGTGGACCAAGAATCACAGCTTTGACTATAAGTTTAGTCTCTGGGGTCACCCAACAAACATGAACTGATTGTTAGGACTCAAGCTTCATTGATAGTTAAGATATACCACCCAATTCCAATGTTCAGGACATATGTTAAGAGCTTTGTATATGTTAATCTATGTAATCCTCAGAGTGATTCTATGATATAGGTTCAATTATTACCTCATTTTATAAATAAGGAAAAAAAGCTTAGAATGGTTGAGTGATTTGTCCAAAGACACACAAAAATTGTGGTAGATTACACAGTTGACCCCAATTCTTTACGCTTCTCTGCATCTTACCACGACGCTACCAGGGACGAAGTAAGTTTGCTACCAGGGACGAAGTAAGTTTTCCTATCCCTGACTTGGGGCCTGACCATGTGATACACTTTGGCCAATAGCATGTGGGTAGAAATGGCAACATGCCAGCTCCAATGCCAGATGTCCTCTTGCACTTCTACCACGTAAAGTGCTTGAGTAGCTGCTGTCCCTTTGGCCTGTGCTTCAGAATGAGCACACGTGGAACAGAGCCCCTGGCTGACTCACAGACCTGCAGTGAGTAACAAAACATCCCCAACGACCAAAGTTTGAAGCACAGCTACCCAGATAACCCCAGCTTAGATCAGTCAAGTTCCAGCCAATCTGCATAAAAATTGACAATTTTTTGTTTTAATTAATTAATTTTAATTAATTAATTAATTAAATTTGATTAATTTAATTTCATTGTTAATAAAAAGTAATTGCCTTTTTAAAATACAGAATTGTGGGGGCCCCTGGGTGGCGCAGTTGGTTGAGCAACTGCCTTCAGCTCAGGTCATGGTCCCGGAGTCCCGGGATCGAGTCCCACATCGGGCTCCCAGCTCCATGGGGAGTCCGCTTCACACTCTGACCTGCTCTCTCTCACTCTCTCTCTTTCCTAATAAATAAATAAATAAAATCTTTAAAATACAGAATTGTGGAATGGTTTGTTACGTAGCAATAGTTGACTACTACAGTTAGAAACTAATAAGGCTGGGTTTTCACTTGCATGTTTCTGACCAAAGGGCTCACACTAATTGCCACTACCATTTCTCTTTAAAAAAAACCGGGGGGAGAGGGGCACCCAGGTGTCTCAGTTGGTTAAGCAACTGCCTTCAGCTCAGGTCCTGATCCTGGAGTTCTGGGATCGAGCCCCTCATTAGGCTCCCTGCTCAGCGGGTAGTCTGCTTCTCTCTCTGACCTTTCCCCTCTCATTCTCTCTCTCTCGAATAAGTGAATAAAGAAAATCTAAAAAAAAAAAGTTATTTATTTATTTAAGTAATCTCTACACCCAGTGGAGGGCTGGAACTTACAACTCCGAGATCAAGAGTTGCCTGTTCTACCGATTGAGACAGCCCCATCACTTCCTGATAAATCAATTAATGCAGTTCACACAGGGAAAGGTCAAAAGGAATGGGTTTCTAGAATCAAACAGCATAGAAGAAGAAAGCTAAAAAAAAGGTCTTATTCTGAAAGCAGAAATGGTTTGTAAATGATGGTCATGTTTAGTGCCTGTATTAGAACACGCAGTCCTTGAGGTCACACACTATATCTTCCTCATCTCTGTGGTCCCAGCACCCTACACAGTGTCTAGCACCAAGTGTTGCTCAAAATATGTCCAACAAATGGAAGTAGCCAATCATGAGTTTCCTTAATCTCATTATGCAATAAAAACGCAAATGAGCATGCTGCCAATATAAACAACTTTGCAAATTCCAGTTCACCAATTTTAAATCACATTTGATGAAATTTTCCAAAACTATTCATTTCACTTAGGAAAATAAAATATTAGCATAATAAAAGTACTAAAAGTATAAAAAGGCAATAAGACTTTTGTAAGTACAGAAATGATCTATAGAAAAGTCAAACAAGGGGTGCCTGGGTGGCTCAGTGGGTTAAAGCCTCTGCCTTCACTCGGGTCATGATCTCAGGGTCCTGGGATCAAGCCCTGCATAGGGCTCTCTGCTCAGCAGGGAGCCTGCTTCCCCCCTCTCTCTCTGCCTGCCTCTCTGCCTACTTGTGATTGCTCTCCTCTTGGTCAAATAAATAAATAAAATAAAATAAAATAAAATCTTAAAAAAAATCCAATGGCTTTAAAAAAAAAAGTCAAACAAACCGTAACAAAATTTGCTCATCCGACCATTTTAGAGAAGTGTTAACATATCTAAGAGGTTTTTTGTCATAAAACAAAAATCTGTAACATTATATCCATTTCAAATAAATAAGTATTATTTTTTTAAAGATTTTATTTATTTATTTGACAGAGAGGAGAGATCACAAGTAGGCAGAGAAGCAGCAGAGAGAGAGGAGGAAGCAGGCTCCCTGCTGAGCAGAGAGCCCCATGCGGGGCTCGATCCCAGGACCCTGAGATCATGACCTGAGCTGAAGGCAGAGGCTTTAACCCACTGAGCCACCCAGGTGCCCCACAAATAAATATTATTGACTCAATTCTCCAGAAAAGGAAAATTATGTGAGTCTAGTTAAGACTGAGTGAGATAGTTCCTATACTTTGATGTAATTTTACAAAAGAATTTAAGTGAATATATCAAAAGTTTATTTAAGAATGACTCCAAAACCAAAAGAACATCCTTCAATCTTCTAAATATATTAAAACAGTGGCTACACAAACATTACTGTGTCTTATATATAACTTTAATGCCACTAGTAATAATGAAATATTTGACTTTTATTTTTAAATGGCTAAGAATAGAAGCAAGGACATCATCCTAAGGGAAGGGTGTCATTGAAGGAAGGATGTTACAGAAGGCATTTTTGTCACTAAATTTTCATATATCTTTAGATATGACACTGGCTGATGTTTGGAGAATGAACTAGAAGGAGATAAGGGACTTCAGAGAAATAATTTTAGTTGGTATAATTACTAAGCAAAAGAAGATGATGGCCTGTTGTAGAGAAGTGGCAATGGGACAGAGAAAAGAGGATTACTGACATAATTAAGAAGTTAAATAGGATTTAATAATCGACTAAGGGGGTAGGAGGTGAAAAAAAGGAAGAAGTCAAAGATTTTGCCAGGTTTCTGACTTGCCGAAATACATGGTGATGACATTTAATGAAAAAGAGAAAAGGAGAAGTTATGGGGAAAAGGTGAGGAGCTTAGTTTTAGACATGTTAAATTTGAGAAACTTGAAGGAAATGCAAAGGATTGTATAAACCTGAGTGAAGTGACAGGAATGAAAGTGGTTACCTAGAGGGAGTGTGTTGAATGGGGAAACAAGTGAGTCGCTGGCAAATTCTAAGAAACGATCACATTTAAGGAACCCCCCAAAAAGGGACAGCAATCCACAGAAGAGAACTGAAGAGGAAGGGGTCAGTAGAAAAGAATAATTCCAACATCAATAGTGAATATTTATTGAACAATTACTATATATCATTATCATCACAATTAGATAATCACCATCACAATTAGAGAAGGTAGGCACTATGTTTATCTCTACAATAGATGTTCCAGAAGTGGGGCTGCCCAGCCAGTAAATGTAATAAGGATTTGGGTCCTGGAAGACCTCACTCCAAATCTGAGCCACTATTTTATATAAGCCACTGAAGAGTCATAGAAGCCAAACTTTTGGCTTTTTCTTTTCCAAGACAACACCAGTGGCCACCTGTGTCAAATGTTGCTAATTAAGTCATGTAAAATAAGCACTTTGCCTTGTCCACTAATGAGATTTAGGAGAGCATAGGGCACATGAACCTACCCACAGCTGTGGCTGGGATAAAGGGTCCTTTGCACAAATCTGTATGTTTTTGGAACCTGAGTTGCTCTACCTTCCCTAGAGAAGTAGCTCAGGCATTGGGTGAAGTATATACATTGCCTTTATTCTTCCAAATAAAGGCAATGCCTTGCCTTTATTCTTCCAAAATTCTTTTAGAAACTATGAGGTAGATTTTTGTGTAGAAGTATTTGTAATATTTTATTTTTTCCTTCCCTTCCCCTATGTTCACCTGTTTTTGTTTTTGTTGTTTAATGTTAACCTGTTTTGTTCCTTAAATTCCATGCAAATCATAAGAAATGCTGAACTCTAGGAAACAAACTGAGGGTTGCTGGAGGGGAAGTTGGTGGAGGATAGGGTAACCGGGTGCTAGGCATTAATGAGGGCACTTGATGTTGTATACAACTGATGAATCACTAATTTCTACGCCCGAAACTTTAAAAAAAAATCTTGTTTGTAATATCAAGTCAGGGCAAACAGTCTGTAGTTTATAGCATGCTACTGAAAATCAAGAGTCATATACTCAAGGTCATTGTTATTTTCTATGTACGCTTTTTTTTTTCTTTTTAAGTTTCGTTGAGTCTAAGCATACCCAGGATATACCAGTCTTCACATTTGTTTGGATACTCTTCAGAATGCCCATATGGGATTTAACAGGTTACTTCTAAATTCAATCACCTTTCATTGAAAGCTTAATGGTTCTTTTTTTTTTAATGTATGAAAATGACAAATCATTTTCTTCTTTTGTAATATCCTGGTCAAATTATTTTTGGAAATTTTCTTTTATTCAAGTACAGTTGACATACAATTAATGATTCTTTTCTGAAACTCTGAGAGATCACTGAGCCAAATTGATTATACAAAGGTTTATAGAATGTCTGCTCTATGCCAGCATTGTATTATGCAAGAACCATAGATAGAGATTCCATGACAGTAGTTTCCAAGAAAACAAAACATACGCATTGAGAATAAGTAGTGGGTGCTTCTCTGAGTCCTGGACTTAGTCCAATTTAGCAAACTTCCTGGTTCTTAGATGATGCTAGGCTTTTCCAGACTGTGAAGTACAGAGATGATGCTGATGACCAGGGAAAGGGGGAGTGGGCATTAAGAGCAAGAGAAAGGTCATACATTTTGGGCAAAATAACCCAAATAAACCTAAATGTGGATGAGTTCTAAGGTAGCTGTTCAAACACAGAAATGGTGTGTGACGATCACACTAGGGACTTTAAAGACTATTCTACATCAAAATACTCTAGTAGAAAAAAATCTTCTCAGATATTCAAGGTTACTGAGGGGAAGAGGGAAATGACTGCAGTTCCAGGCATGCTAAAATAATAATGCTTTTTCAATGATGTTCTTTAAAAGATAAAAACTGAGAAACAATAAAATCATAAAACAGAACATGGAGTTCACCAGCTCACAAAGTACTAATAGTAGAGACTTATCTTAAAAACTGAGCCATGTCTTCAAAATGAAAAGACAAGCACTACTTTGCACAGTAAGGAGTAAACTCAGGAAACACAGAGGGTGAGAAAACAAAATGTATTCAACAATATTTGGCTAAATCCATGGATAATTACTCCATAATGGGCCATTAAAATAAAAAATCATGAAGTTGTTACATAGATCAAATAATAACCCTAGTGTCACCACCAGAGAGAGAAAACAAAGCACATACCATGAATCTTCTGAGTGTGGCTTTTTAATGTCCTCTTAAGTATGCATATAAATTTATAAATATTTGATCTTTGACTCTAAAACTATAAAATATTTGTCATGTAAAATCCTTTTTAAAAATGTTATTAAAATCTTCTTTGGTTGCCAAATCTATTTTCTGCATAAGTGTTTTTCCTCATGAAAATACACTGTTATTCTCATGAATATTTATATACTGTGCTTGTAGGTAATAAGGACTTTATGACACCTTACAGGCACTTGCTACTATGAATATAAAACATCATATCAATTTTGCTAATGGTGGAAAAATAATATCATTTGAGTCCAAGAATGAGAAACAAAGTCAACACTAAGAAAATGTGTTTCATTTATAACTATTTGTTTCGGTTTGTAAGGTAATACTAATTAACATTTAATGGTACTCAATTATAATTTACAAATTATAGTATTCACTACAAATAAATGCACATGCAAAATATTAATAATACTAAGAGCCAAAGTGGATTACTTTTCCTAAAATGAATGGGTCTAGATCTGAGGCTTAATTTTACTTTATTAAGTAAAATAATTCTAAATATTCAATTAAAATTAAAACCACATATACTTGTAACTTACAGAGAGCTTTTATATGTAATGAAACTGTACAGTTTGGTGATATTTTACAATAGAGAAGATGACAAAAACTGAACAATTTGGAATGCACAACAGTTAAGAGAGATTTTGGAAAATAAATAATAAAAATAAAATTCTCTCAATTACATACTACTGCTCTAAAAAACAGTCGAAAGGACGATACAGCCCATAAGCACTAGCCATGAGAGACCCTATCCTTAACATTGGAGTCAGACCACAAATGAGTGGAATACTGTACAATCCCACCAGCACCAGAAATTTAATCATTTAAAAACCAAAGCATGGAAAATTGAAATGAGCAACATTTGGTGATGAACAATTATCAGGTTTATTTGTTTAATGCTAGGAAGAAATCAGTACAGTGACAAACTGCCTTTGTCTTAATAATTCCTTCTGCTCAGGGGCACCTGGGTGGATCAGTGGGTTAAGCCTCTGCCTTCAGCTCAGGTCCTGATCTCGGAGTCTTGGGATCAAGCCCCGCATTGGGCTGTTCTGCTCAGCGGGGGGCCTGCATCCTCCCCTCCTCCCAGCCTGCCTCTTTGCCTACCTGTGATCTCTCTCTCTGTCAAATAAATAAATAAAATCTTAAAAAAAAAAAAATTCCCTCTGCTCAATCAAGCAGCCCCAGAGAGTTCCCTCACTTACTGCCAAAGAGGACTGGAGTTAAAACCAGTTTTATGTATCTGAGAAGCAGTCTCAGAAAAAGATGCCCTCCCTACATGGAGCTAGTCCTCACATCAGCTTGGCAGAAATGGAAGCCTTGCCAGCCCAGATAATGACCATCCAATCAGGACAATGAAGGGATAAGGGATTTTAATACCTACTGTATACCATCAATGAAGAGTGTGCATGAACATACACACATACAGACATACATACCTTTATGGAAACTCTTAGGTCACAGTAAAAACCTCCAGAAATAATCCAGTCTGGAGAAAAGCATTTACACTTTCAACGGAAAGTGAGTAAAAGCTTTCTAGAGACCATCATGTAAATTCAAAGTTGAATATGATAGAGAAAAAGAACAAATATTTATTGAGTGTCAGTGATGAATTAAGTACCATACTATAAATATAAGTATATACAAGATTAATCACAGTTCATTTTATTTTTTTTAAGATTTTATTTATTTATTTGACAAAGAGAAAAAGATCACAAGGAGGCAGAGAGGCAGGCACAGGGAGAGGGGGAAGCAGTTTCCCCGCCGAGCAGAGAGCCCAATGCGGGGCTCAATCCCAGGACCCTGAGATCATGACCTGAGATGAAGGCAGAGGCTTAACCCACAGAGCCACCCAGGTGCCCCCACAGTTCATTTTATTAATAGCAGTTGATAAGTGAGAAATATCAAGTTCAACATCCTAAAAGATACTTGGCCCAGATCACAACAGCTAGTAAGGCACTATACCCTGGTTCTATCTCTGGATGGCTCTCTCTAAGGCCTAAGTCACTCCCATAACACCATCCTGCCTTCTGTCCTCAGGGAGATCACCAGTCACCTGGGGGAGTCAGGATGTTAATCAGAATCATAAGGAGACAGACTCATCTTTCCTGAATTATTATCTATCAGTCTTTTACAGTCATCCAATTTAAGGGCCTTCAGTTTTGAACTATTTCAAATGACAGATATCTTCTTTTGGGGATGGAAAGGAAGACTGAATCAGAGAATCCATTAATTATACAAAGTATACATTTTAAATAATACCAACTTTCTTCCAAAAGTATAAGTTAATTTACAAGACAAAGTATTTACCTGGAGCTCTGCCACGGTTAATGATATTAATCTCTTTACAATATACTTTACTATCAGCAACCAATGTGCCAAAATTAACTTCTGACTCAATTTCCAATTGACAGGATGGAATCAACCTAGGGGAAGAGAAGAGAGTACAACATAATTAAACAATTTTACCCTCATACTTAAATCTGCAGGGGGACATACAGAGACACTTTTATTAATTCCTTGTAAGTCATTCATGTTTCCTTATAAGCCTATTGATGGCATATTTGTCAATAAAAGGAACTGTGAAAAAAAGACATGAAAACAAGATGAGAAAAAAAACCAAGATGAGATATGTTTTTAACAAAGAAATCAGATTTTATGTATCTAAGGTCATGGTATACCCCGTGAAGTACTCACCTACACAGGCTACACACAAATCTTAGTATTTTTGCTACTCCAAGTATTTTTGTAATCTCCACCTAAGTCTACAATGCATTCTTTAGCCCCTCCTCAAAAAGGGTGGAATTGATCTTAACAAAATAGTCTGGATGATCCAAATCTGATGAAATAAAAGAAGGTGCTACACTATAAAATGCCATTTGGGAACTAAAACAAGGTCTAAGCACAAAAAGATACAAGTGATTTTTCATGTGTGTGTCTAACTTAAAGAGCTCACTGTGGCACATCTATACCAAATGGTCCATACACATTTTAAAAATCCATTATAATCCTAGATGCATATCATCTAGGATCATATTCATAAGAATACATATATTTTATATATGGAAAATTTATAATTTATAAACATCATCAGGTATATTATCCTGTTTGATACTTAAAATTTCATGAAAGGTAAATACTATTATGGCTATGTTACAGATGTAAAGTCAAAGACTTCAAAAGCCTCAATATCTTACCTGAGAAATTATTTGGATATAATATTGGTGAACTTAGCCTTGAATCTATTCTGTTAGATTTTCTGTGCATTACCCTTACAAACCTAACAATGATAACAGCACCAATAATAAACAGAGTAATAACTGATCTTTATTGAGTTATGTACCAGACACATGAATTAAGTAAATTTACTCCACATAGGATACAACCTCCAAAATATACACACACACACACATACATACATACATACACACACACACATTAATAAAAATACCTGAACAAAACATTCACAAATACTGCTTCCTGCACTGGTGGTCTGGACCTTCCTTCCATATGTTTATATGTGAATGTTTGTATATCATCGAATATGCAGATGTTCCAGAGATCAACCAGGACTGTCCTGTATATGCCACTTTCTTAAGGAATACCCATGTTCTTCTCATAAAGACATTATAATTTTGTAATAGAAAAGATCAGTGACCTTAGTGTACATCATTGCATTAATAAAGAGTTATAGGGTATAGGGGCGCCTGGGTGACTCAGTGGGTTAAAGCCTCTGCCTTCGGCCCAGGTTATGGTCTCAGGGTCCTGGGATCGAGCCCTGCGTCGGGTTCTCTGCTCAGAGGGGAGCCTGCTTCCCCTTCTCTCTCTGCCTGCCTCTCTGCCTGCTCGTGGTCTCTCTCTGTCAAGTAAATAAATAAAATCTTAAAAAAAAAAAAAGAGTTATAGGGTATAAAAGAGGAACTCATTACACAAACAATATAAGATATGAAGCGGAACATTTTTCAAACTATTTCTCTAGGTGCAGAGAAGTGTCTTAAGAGCTTGGTAATACAGGGGTGGCTGGGTGGCTCAGTGGGTTAAAGCCTCTGCCTTCGGCTTGGGTTATGATCTTGGGGTCCTGGGATCGAGCCCCACATTGGGCTCTCTGCTCAGCGGGGAGCCTGCTTCCCCCTCTCTCTCTGCCTGCCTCTCTGCCTACCTGTGATCTCTCTCTCTTTCTGTCAAATAAATAAAATCTTTAAAAGAAAAAAAGAGCTTGGTAATACAATAATATTATAACAGTTTTTCTGGCTTTCCTATTGATTTCTCTTCCATCTAATTAAAAAAAGTCTTGTCAATAACATTTTTCTTTTTATGTTAACAGAGAATTTATGTTAAGAGACAAGAGAAGGGCGTGCCTGGGGTGCCTCTGTCGGTTGAAGTGTCTGCCTTCTGCTCAGGTCATGATCTCAGGGTCCTGGGATCGAGCCCCAAGTCTTGGGCTCCCTGCCCAGTGGGGAGTCTGCTTCTCCCCCTCCCCCTCCCCGTCCCCCACCACTTGTGCTCCCTCTCTCTTCTCTCTCATGCTCTCTCTCAAATAAATAAAATCTTAGAGAGAGAGCATGAGAGAGAGAGAGAGAGAGAGAGAAGGGTGGTTACCAGGGTCTAGAGGTGGGAAAATTGGTGAGATGTTGGTCAAAAGATACAAACTTGCACTTAGAAGATGAATTGGTTCTGAGGATCTAATGCCCAAGTTTGTGATTACAGTTACCAACACTCCATTATGTATTTGAAAGTTGCTAAGAGATGAAATTCTTAAATGTTCTAACACAAAATGAAATGATAATTATGTGATATGATGGTGTTAGGTAGCATCACATTAGTAATCACATTGCAACATACAAATGTATCAAATCAACAATGTGTGTAGCTTAAACTTATACAGTGCTATATGTCAATTGTACCTCAATTATTAAAAAAAGGAAAAATAAGTATCAAACTTGGTAATTTATATATGAAGTTAAAATAAATTTATATTAATTCATAAGAGGGGGCACCTGGGTGGCTCAGTTGGTTAAGTGATTGCCTTTGGCTCAGGTCATGATCTCAGAGTCCTGGGATCATGTCCCGCATGGGGTTCTCTGCTCAGTGAGGAGCCTGCTTCTCCCTCTCCCTCTGCCTGCCAGCCCCCTGCTTGTGCTCTCTCCCTCTTTCCCTGTCAAATAAATAAATAAAATCTTTAAAATATATATATAATTCATAAGAAATTTTAAAAACATGTATAGATTTATGATTATAGTAAATCTATTTATATACATACTTGTATATGTATACATACTGGCTACACGTATTTATACATACACATATACATACATATGAATTACATGCAAATTTACAACATAGTTTATTGTTGGTGATCAGCAAAGATCTTCTAAGTATAAAAATGTAATTCAGCGGCACCCAGGTGGCTCAGTGGGTTAAAGCCTCTACCTTTGGCTCAGGTCATGATCTCAGGGTCCTGGGATTGAGCCCCGCATCGGGCTCTCTGCTCAGCGGGGAGCCTGTTTCCCCCTCTCTCTCTGCCTGCCTCTCTGCCTACTTGTGATCTCTCTCTCTCTCTCTCTCTGTCAAATAAATAAATAAAATCTTTAAAAAACATAAAAAAATAAAAATGTAATGCATAAGGATATGATGCTACGGTAAGAAACCAAAGTACAAATCTGAGAGAAAAAAAGAGGTAAATTTTTTTTTTTATTTTTTAATCTTTTATTTTTTTTATTTGACAGAGAGACAGATCACAAGTAGGCAGAGAGGCAGGCAGAGAGAAAGGGGGAAGCAGGCTTCCTGCTGAGCAGAAAGCCCAATCCAGGGCCCAATCCCAGGACCCTGAGATCATGACCTGAGCTGAAGGCAGAGGCTTTAACCCACTGAGCCACCCAGGTGCCCCGAGGTAAATTTTTAAACTAACAAATTACTATGGTATTTCCACTTTACTGGATACATATGAAAAAAAGCACGTAATTACCTTATAGTAACATTTATTATGTACAAGCAATTACATCTTTGCAATTATTCAAGCTTATAAGGAAAAACTTCAGACATTTTTAAATGTGCAAGAGGGATGTAGTTTTTATGGATACATGAAAAAAAGTGTTCAGAATCACTGATTATATCATTTCTGCTAAAGTGCAGATAATACAAACTTTTGGTTTCCAGATAAGATTTCATAAATCTATTTTCCCATGTTCATTCCCATTAAATGCAACTATGAACTCCAGCAACGGTGCAAAAAACAAGCAAAGAATGTTCATAGCAGCCTTATTTGTAATAGCCAAAAACTGGAATCAGCTTGATATCATTCAACAGGTCAATGGGAAAACAAACTGTGGTATACACTTACCATGGAATACTTCTCAACAATAAAAAGGAGCAAACTATTCATATAAACAAAAGCTTGCTTGAATCTCCAGAAAATTTTGCTGAGTGAAAAAAGTCAACCTCAAAAGGCTATATAACATATTTCATGTGGCAAAATTTTAGAAATGGAAGACAGAATAGTGGTTTCCACAGTTCAGGGATAGTAGGTGTGAAGCAGAAGGGAATTGGTTGTAGTTACAAACAAGTAATAGGAGAGATCCTTGTGGTATTGGAACAGCTGAATATCTTAACTATAGTGGCAGATACAAAATCCTCCACAGGTAGGTAATTGTACAGAACTTAAAAACTTAATACACACACACACACACACACACACACACACACACACACACACACACATCTTCATTCAGCCCTTTCCATAATACTTCTTTAAGAGGACAGTGTCGTCCCTACGTTGCAATTGTGATAAGCAGCTGGCCTGATGAGAGCACATACATTATGGGGACAAGACAAAATTCCTGTTTTCAAAGGCAGAAGCATCTTCAACTGTCCATATATAGTACAAACAAGCAAATCTAAGTGCAACTCATAGTTACATCAATGTGCAGAATGGACCAAAAATGGTCATACTTAAAATAAATTATAAAATGTAAATTACGGGACACCTGGGTGGCTCAGTCATTAAGCATCTGCCTTTGGCTTAGGTCATGATCTCAGGGTCCTGGGATTGAGTGCCGCATCAGGCTCCTTGCTCAGCGGGGATTTTGCTTTTCCCTCTCCCTTTGCCCTTCCCCACCCAACTCCTGCACACGCGCTCTCTCTCTCTCTCTCTCCCAAATAAATAAACAAAATGTTTTTAAAAATGTAAATTAGGGGGGCTCCTGGGTGGCTCAGTTGGTTGAGCGACTGCTTTCGGCTCAGGTCATGGTCCCGGAGTCCCGAAATCGAGTCCCACATCGGGCTCCCAGCTCCATAGGGAGTCCGCTTCTCACTCTGACCTGCTCTCTCTCACTCTCTCTCTTTCCTAATAAATAAATAAATAAATAATCTTTTAAAAATGTAAATTAGGTATTTATAATAGGCTAATAGCTTATTCCTTTCCTATCATGTATCAACTATTTGATTTCTTTATAGAATGCAATACTGCCCTTAATCAGAACTTCTCAACAACATGAAGAACCAAATCACTGCAGGTCTAAATGTAGCTTACAAAAATAAAAAAATGCAAGGGAAATTATAAAAAGGCATGTCGAATACCAATATTAATATGAATATTCCAATATTAATTCTACTAGTGGTAGACAAATACACACAAAAGAATAACGTCTATGGGGCGCCTGGGTGGCTCAGTTGGTTGGGCGACTGCCTTCGGCTCAGGTCATGATCCCGGAGTGCCGGGATCGAGTCCCATATCGGACTCCCGGCTCTGCGGGAAGTCTGCTTCTCCTTCTGACCTTCTCCCCTCTCATTCTCAGTCTCTCTCTCTCTCTCTCTAAAAAAAAAAAAAAAAAAAAGAATAACGTCTATAGAATGACATCTTGCTAAGGAAAAGAAGGATCCGTATGTGCATGTATACGAATAAAAAACACTTTAAAATGTTCACACTAGCCTTAACAGATTATTTTATTTTACTTACTTTATTTTTTTAAAGATTTTATTTATTCATTTGACAGAGAGAGAGACAGTGAGAGAGGGAACACAAGCAGGGGGAGTGGGAGAGGGAAAAATAGGCTTCCCACTGAGCAAGGAGCCCAATGTGGGACTTGATCCCAGAACCCTGGGATCATGACCTGAGCCAAAGGCAGACACGCCCAACAACTGATCCACCCGAGTGCCCCAACAGGTAATTTCATAATAAACAAAAATATACTTTTTTCGGTATAAAATGAAAATAGCAAATTTCCTTGTCAAATAAATAATCTGTATGAAGAGTTAATCTGCAAATCAGTTACAGTTGACCCTTGGACAACAGAGGTTTGAGCTCAATGAGTGTACTTACATACACATTTTTTTTTTAAATATAGCACCGTAAATGTACTTTCTCTTCCATATTATTTTCTTAATAGTATTTCTTTTCTCAAGCTTATTTTCTTGTGAAATTACAGTATATAAGACATGCAACATGCAAAATATGTGTTAATTAACTATTTATGTCATCAATAAGGTTTTCAGTTACCAGTAGACTTTTAGTAGGAAGAGTCAAAAGCAATGCATGGATTTTTCAACTACACAAGGGTTGGCAGCTCTAACCCCTACATTGTTCAAGGGTCAACTGTACTTAGCTCTGTGTTCTATTCATTACATCAACCCACATTTTTCAACCAATCTCAGAAGAGCACAGTTTAGATTTTTTTGAAGTCAAACATGTTCATTATTTAAAATTCAGTGAAATAGTTATGATAATAATTACATTAAAATATGGATACAGGTTCACAATCCATTTAAGAATACATACATCATAAAAACAGAGCAGGATGGTGGTTACCAGAGCCAAGGGAGAGGGAAAATTGGGGAGATGTTGGTTAAGGGTACAAATAGGGAACTAGTTGATGAATAAGTCCTGGAGAGCTAATGCACAGCATAGTAATCACAGTAAACAACACTGTATTATAAAACTTCAAAGTTATTAAGAGATTAGATCTTAATTGCTCCCACCACAAAAAAGAAATGGTGATTATGTAATGTGATAGGGGTATTAGCTAGCTCACCCTAGGGTGGTAATCATACTGCAATATATAGGGCGCCTGGGTGGCTCAGGCAGTTAAGTGTCTGCCTTTGGCTCAGGTCATGATCCTGGAGCCCCAGGATCGTTTCCTGCATGGGGCTCCCTGCTCAGGAGGGAGTCTGCTTCTCCCTCTGACCTTCTCTTCGCTCATGCTTTCTCTCTCTCTCTCTCTCTCTCCCTCTCTCTCTCCCTCAAATAAATAAAATCTTTAAAAAAACTGCATATTGCAATATATAAATGTATCACATCAACATGCTAACTTGTACAATGTGGTGTGTCAATTGTATTTCAATAAAACAAAGAAAAGTAAGATGAGAAGGAGCAGCCGTTGAAGAAGTGCAGTACCAGGGAAGTCAAGAGAATAAAGTAGCACAAGAAGGTAATAATTGTTAATAGTGTCAAATGCTGCTGAGAAATGGAGTAAGATAAAGACAGGAGTTACCAACAGATTGGCAACATGCAAGAGCTATTTCACTGGAAAGCTCAGGAAGACAGCTCATCTAGAGTTTTGAAATGAGAGTAGAATGTGAGACTGTAGAGACAGCAATATAGCATTCTTTACTAAGTCTTGCTGTCAAAAGGTACAAAAAAGCATAGTAGAAATAAAATAGGATATGAGTCAAGGGAAAAAAAAAACAGAATACATGCAGTTGTTGAATGTTTTTATTTTAATGAAAAATACCAGAAAACTCAGGGTATCTGAGAGGCTGAGTCAGTTAAGCAACCAACTCTTGATTTCTTCTCAGGTCATGGTCTCAGCGTCCTGGGATCAAGCCCCATAGTGGGCTCCATGCCCAGCGGGGAGTCTGCTGGAGATTCTCTCTCTCTCCATCTCCTTATACCCCTCCCTGCATGCTCCCTCTCTCTCTCTCTCTCTCTCAAATAAATCTTTAAATAAATAAAATCTTTAAAAAAATTTTTTTTAATTTTAAATACCAGAAAACCAGCCTTCCATTTGTTTTAAACACCACAGGTTGCCAAAAAATTGTCCTTTAAGTTCAGCTATAAGGAAACGATAGATAGAATAAGCCCTGTTATCCATAGAAAATACAAAATATTACTTTAACCCTTATTTTTATTTGAAAAGTGCCAAAGATGTCAGCATAAAATATGGAGAATACATACCCAACTAGAGGGATCTCTATTGTTTTATTTCCTATTGAAATAAGTAGTTGGTCAAAAGTGTCTTCATCTTTATCAGGATGGTATTCCACCATAGCTGTCATCTGAAGTCCAGAAGCAAGTGCTTTATCCAGATTGGTCAAAATCAGCTTGAACTTTAGTGGGAGGGAAAAAAAAAATCAAATGATACATGGTAACTCCTAATAAGGAAATAATGTGAGCAACGGTAGTTAGAAGTATACATTATTTCAAGAGCTGTACTAATACATAGACAATATCCTTCCCTAAAGGCAAAGACTTAATTACCATATGTGTATGTATCAGATTCTAGATCCTTCAGATATGCTTTCAACAGTACATGGACTGAAACTGACAATGCAGTCAGTTTAGAAACATGTAAATGCTCATAGCCTCCTTGAGGAGTATGAGATACTTAAATAGAGGAAAAGAGGGAGAGCAATCAAATAAAAATGTTGCTCAATCATCTATATATATATAACACATTCATACATGCATATATAAATATGTATGTATACACATGTATATATAGCATTTTATATAGTTTTTGCATGGGGACTTAGAATTCATAACTTGGAGGAATATAAAAAATGAATAGAATAAAGAGAGAAAAAACACTTCCACTCTTGTAAACCATTTCCTAGACTCCAGGAAAAATATGAAGGGAGAAAGAAGAACTACTATGTGTTGGGCACTCACAAGATGTCAAGCGTTCTACACCTCTTATTTCTAGAGTCCTGTAAGGCCAATGTTAAGATTCCCAGAATATAGATGAGGGAACCGGGACTTGTAGACGTTAATTAATGTCTAATGTCACTGTGACAGTGAGGATTCAAATCACACATCTGACTCTAAAATGTAAGCTCTTTCCCCACAAGTGGAATGAGTCCCTCTCCTGAATATACAATCTCCTTAAGGAAGCAGACTATATACCCCTAGAAAGTTAAATAATACAAGCCAGGGACTAATTAAGTGTCTTTTGAGTCATGGAGACATAAGTATTATGGAAATCCATGAGAAAGCATGATTATGGGCCAGAAAGGAGAGTACTTGGGCTAGGCTTAGAGAATGGTCATAAAATGTGAACAACCAAGTAAGGTGCTCCCTGTAGGGGCAGGATTATCTCAGACACAAGCAGAGAAAAGAAAAAGCAAAATAGTCTCCCAGCAGGCAATTAACAAGCTAGCCTTGCTGGGCAAAGAGTTTCAACAGAGGTCTGCTGAATTTAATTATTTAAGGCTTTTCATACCAGGCTCAGTCTATGGAGTACTTTCCAGCAATGAAGGACAAAGAGCAGGGGAGTGATTTGTTGATACAAATGGTCTGAAAGTTTCCCACTTCCAGTAAACTTCTGATACCTTAAAACTATCACAGTCCAACTCTCAATCTCCCTGCAGTGATAGAACAAGCAGTAGATTATTCCCTGGATAAGCCTGTGGGTGTTAGAAGTAACATATCACGGGTGACTGTCGCCCTTTAAAGAAGCTGTATCTTTAAGAAGAAAAACAGGATGGGGCGCCTGGGTGGCTCAGTCAATTAAGCATCTGCCTTAGGCTCTGGTCATGATCTCAGGGTTCTGGGATACAGCCCTGCATTGGGCTCTGTGCTTACTGGGGAGTCTGCTTCTCCCTCTCCTTCTGCCCCTCCCCCCCCGGCTCATGCACTCTCTCTCAAATAATAAAATCTTTAAAAAAAAAGAAGAAGAAGAAGAAGGAAAACCAGGGCTTCAGCAGTATGTGGCTTTTGATCAAACTGCATGTTGCTGAGCCCTCTGAGCAGTAGGCAGAGGTAAGGCACCATCCCTACCTAGGAGCTGATGGACAGACCACCGAGGTAAAACTAACATTTACTAGGTACCATAGGGACACAAATCCAAACTATAATAAATGTCTGTTAATGCAACTGGTATCCAGTAGGAAGAAATAATTTGAAGATGATGTGATAAGACTTAGAGAGCAAAAGAGAACTCACTTTGACCCTCAAAGATGGGTGGGGTTTGAAAAAGGGTGATTCTTGCGGGAGGTGGGAATGAAAACACTGTTCAAAAGAAAAGGGAGTCTAGAGGCGCCTAGGTGGCTCTGTCAGTTAAGCAGCTGCTTTTGGCTCAGGTCATGATCTCAGGGTCCTGGGATTGAGTTCCACAGCAGCCTCTCCACTCAGGGAGAGTCTGCTTCTCCCTCTTCCTCTGTGCACGCACTCTCTCTCTAAAATAAACAAACAAAATCTTTAAAAAGAAAAGGGAGTCTGAGCCATGAGGGTAAAAGGGGGCAATTACAAGTAAGACTGGCCTGACTGATCCAGCAGTCACACGAGTTGGCAAAACACTGAAAATGAGGTCTGTGTCTTCTTTATTTTGTACCAGCAACCCACAGTAGATGGCAGATAGCACTGCATATGGTTCATAATAGGTAGTCAACACAAAGAAAATGCAGCCTCTTGAGCCAGGGCGGAAAAACAAGTACTACTGTCTGTTAGGAGCATCATTTTGTAAATAATTATAAAAAGTGGTTATGACAATGCTCTTTTATAGAGTACTTTGTTTTTATTGATTTTCTCTACAAGATAGTTAATCCATTTTTTGCTAATATATCTCTTTCCTAATTCCCTTTATGTCTATGAAGGATCAGGGGTGCATATCATGGTCTTGCAACAAAGTTCACACTGATAATGGGTTTGTGACTTTGGCCTCTAACTAGTAAGCTTACCTGGCCATTCTCTTGTCAATGTCAAGACTTGTGATCTAAATAGTTTCCTTCATGACTCTTGATACAAACCAAAACTAATTGTTCCATTAGTTCCATTTTTCTCCTTACTGGATAAAAACCACCCATACAAGTGTCTCCTGGACATCCATAAAATAGTGTTTGCCCCCATCTGGGATTTTCAGACATACTTACAATTGTTCAATAAATATGTAGTAAGGTAGTGAAATAATCAACTTTTTCCCTAATTTTACTGTATTTGGAATAATCAGGTCATTTTTGGTTTAAAGAGTAAAGAGCCTCTTGTGATGTACTATTTTATCACAAAATACATATTACTATTGTTAAAACATGCAAATACAAAATAGAACAAAGCATGATTCCATTTATGAAACTCAAGAAAAAGCAAAACTAATCTGTTGTGTTAGAAATTAGTACAGTGGTCAACTCCATGGGGTGATTACTCCAGGTACTGAAGGGAACGTTCTAGAGTGGTGGAAATATTCTACGATTTGACCCAAATGGTGGCTACATGGGGGTATAAGTATATAAAAATTCATCAAACTCGGGGCGCCTGGGTAGCTCAGTGGGTTAAGCCTCTCCCTTAGGCTCAGGTCATGATCTGAGGGTCCTGGGATAGAGCCCCGCAGGGAGCCTGCCTCCCCCCGCCCCCCCCCCCCCCCGCCTGCTTGTGATCTCTCTCTGTCAAATAAATAAATAAAATTTAAAAAAAAAAATTCATCAAACTTTACTTTCGAGATTTGTGCACTTTAGTGTAGGTAAACAGTACATTTTTTTAAAAGTGTAAAAAGTAGAACATGAAAGGCTTTTTTCTTTGTCCTTCTAATTACCATACATTTTCTATGTGTATACAAACAAATATATGTAATTTTAACAAAAAAAAACCCACAAATACCTTTCTATTTCTGTACAGTTGCATTCAATACTATTTATCATTAGGAGTGTCTCACACACACAAAAAATCAGGTTATTTATCACTTACATATAAAAAATTTTTATCACCTTTCTTATATCAAAAGTTTCCCTAATAACAGGTGATCATAGTAAAAACCCATGATTTAAATAATAGTGACACTGTGGGGCCCCTGGGTGGCTCAGTGGATTAAAGCCTCTGCATTCGGCAGAGCCCCCCCCCCCATCAGGTTCTCTGCTCATCGGGGAGCCTGCTTCCCCCTCTCTCTCTTCCTGCCTCTCTGCCTACTTGTGATCTCTCTTTCTCTCTCTCTCTGTCAAAAATAAATAAATAAAATATTAAAAAAAAATAATAGTGACACCGAGATACAATTCTGTCAACTTTTAAACCAGAAGATTGGGACAACCTCTCGAAACATGAATTTTGCATAGTAGGTGCTCAACAAATGTTTGTTAGAATATGAATTTTGTTGATTTACTTCTACAGTATATGAGCAAAAATTGTGGGCTGTTAGGAGACAGACATGGAACCCTTTTTCCCTTCTTTTCAAACCCAGAATGATGAAGTTGGGAGGTTCTAGATGTACTTTTCCCTACCCGTCTCCCAAAGCCAAGCAAAAAGTTAAAAACACAGAACAAAACAAGACAAGACAAGACAAGACAAAACAAAACAAAACAAAGCAAAGCAAAACAAAACAAAACAAAAAGGCTAGCATACGTAAACACTACAGACCTAAATCTCCGCTCCCTGGGATGGTCAATCCTGCCTCCATTCTCGCAGGCGCCTGGCGTCTACTCTCAAGCACATAGCAGGCGCCCAGGTGGGGAGGCGTTCTCAGAGCCCTGAAAGTCCTGAGGTCCTGCTCCAGCACCCCGAGTGTATTACCTGTGGTTTGAGGGGCTCCTGAAACCGGATTTTCTGGTTGCAACGGCCGAGATTGTGTACAGTAACTGGGAGGCGGTACACCCTCCCGGCCAGCGTGTCCAGGAACTTCACCTCCGAAGGGGTCACCCGCAGCTGCACCTCCTTTTTTGGGATTTCCACCTCCCGGGGGACCAGGGAGCCCCTCTCGGTCTCCATGGCGGCCCTCTAGGTGGCCTGCAAACCGTAGCGGACTTCACCTACAGAGGACCAGCGTGGACGCCGTCGCTAGGCAACCGAAGGACGCTGCGCGCTCGCCTCAAGCTCCACCCCCATTGGTGCAGCCCAAACTGTGTGAGTCCGGAACAGAGAAGGCAGGCTTCTGCGGAAAGAACACCGGGATCGCAGGTGTCAGCAGAGAAACTGTAAAACGTTTTACGACAGCACAAATCGCGGAGGCCTCTCACTTTGCTATGGCCTGGCAGGATTTTAAGATGGCATTGGGAGTAGGCATTTTCCTGGACCTGTCTTAAGACAAAGCTTAAAGAGCAGGGGAAGTGTTATGCCACGGAGTCTATTAAAGCAACAAAATATAACAAGTAACAAAGAATTCAATGAAAACAGAGTCAGGGCCCCCTGGGTGTCCTGCTTATTGGCCTATAAGGCTATCGTTACTAAAACTGTAATAGCATTCCTCTCGGTTTTTTGTTAAAATGCAAATTCTGTTTCAGTAGCTCTGGGGCAGAGCCTAAGAATCAGTTTTGTAACAAGGTCCCGGGTGATTTCAACAATGCAGGTCCAGGGACCACACACTGAGTACCGAAGCTTTAGTTTTGTTAACTAATATAGGCGTTAAGTTTCTTGATTCCTGAAACCGAGGTGCTGCTCAAAAGACTGAGATTGAACCTCTTCATCTCTAGCTAGATGAGCACCTTTCCAACAAGCCCATATTCACACTGCCCAATCCCTATTCTCTCTTCATTCTTTATCTGCTGTGATGGTCTTAGGGTTTTAAAACGTACTAGGTGAGTGCAGTTCCCTGTCTTAAATCTGCCTCTTATCATAACTTTACAACACGCTGCTTCTCGGAACCTTTATTAATTTGGAGTCAAGCTCTCCAGATTTATTTATATACTATGTAATTATATATAGTTATAAAAACATATACATATAAATAAATATATTTATATTTGCCTATATATAAACATATATAAATATATACACTCGCATTACATATATATACATATGTGTGTGTGTGTGTGTGTGTATTGTGTGTATATATATATATATATATATATATATATATTTGCTATTTTCATTTCCTCCTTGCTACTGTACATAACTTTCACTCTGAGAGGACTGGCCTTTCCATCTGCTGGCCAAACTTATTTATCCTTCAAAAACACTGTTGTCCTTTTTTCACCAACTGTTTCAGTCCTTTAAACAGGTCTCAAAGTAGACATTGAAAAATTCTACTAGAGATCATTCTGCTTACTTCCTCATTGTTATCCTTTCCTTGGTATTTAGAAACTCTACCCACCATTAGAGTTTCCACTGGCTAAGTATAAAGACTTCTGATTTCTAGTTCACATGGCAAAATGTGGACTCAACAGACAGCAGTTACATTTTTCTCTTAAATACAGAGTAGAAGAATGGTCAAGTCTACAATGGACATTTAGAATCTCTCCTTAACCTTCAAGTCTCCCTAAGAGTATAGTTCATCGTTCATTATAATGAGGGGTAACTTTATTTATCCTATTGGTACCGTGGGAATTTTGTAAAACATGGGAAAGACTTTGAAAGTTTTTTTTGAAAGAGGAGTCTGAATGCAACCCAGGAAAATCTGTTATCGTGGTTAGACTAGTGACTCAGAAACAAGAGCTATTGAAAGAAGATAAACAGATCTTCTCTGAACACAAGAATATTAAAAGTATAGTAACTGGTGTGTTTAAAAAATAATTTGCAGGGCGCCTGTGTGGCTCAGTCCTTCAGTGTCTGCCTTCGGCTCAGGTCATGATCCCAGGGTCCTAGGATCAAGCCCTGCATGGAGCTCCCTGCTCAGTGGGAAGCCTGCTTCTACCTCTCCCACTACCTTGGCTTGTGTTCCCTCTCTCGCTGTGTCTCTCTGTCAAATAAATAAATAAAATCTTAAAAAAAAAACTACTGAGAGTTTCTGAATCCTGGAGGGTTCAGGTAGGAGGAAAAGGTAAATGTTTCAATTTGTTAACAAAGGTATGTTTTATCAAATTGCTGTAAGTCAGCTTAAGAGAAAAAGTTTTCTTTTTTTCTAATTTTTTTAAAAGATTTTATTTATTTATTTGACAGAGAGAGAGAGAGATCACAAGTAGGCAGAGAGGCAGGCAGAGAGAGAGGAGGAAGCAGGCTCCCTGATGAGCAGAGAGCCCTATGTGGGCCTTGATCCCAGGACGCTGAGATTATGACCTGAGCCGAAGGCAGAGGCTTTAACCTACTGAGCCACCCAGGCGCCCCATGAGAAAAAGTTTTCTTAAATCTGGAAAAAGTAAAACATTTTTAAAAAGACAGCAATGTTCCAAAGAAGAAGTCACAAAAATTATAATTATCTCGCTCAGTTCATTTAATCCCATGTTACTAATTCTTTTTCTGCTTCACTCTAATTTTTCCACTAATTTCAGAAGTTTTTACCTAGTTCAGTTTTATGATCTTAAGGCTATCAGAAACCTGTACTCAAGAGTTTTTTTCCATGAGTCTCATTGAAGATGAAGCAAACTTGCAAGGAATTTTTATGAAGGCATCTGAGTACAAGAATAACTGTCTGTGAACAATAAAAGACTTAAATATGGCCATGGTTACAGATACGAATCCAGATCATTACCATGCAATTGACAAGGAAATTTGGTTATTTTTGTGATACATATCACTTCAAGATAACATACCAACACATGAAATTACTAGGAGTTTCATATAACTCTTACAAGATTTATTTTAATACCATATCTACATAAGTATAATCTAAGAGGGTTTAATATAACTTCTTGGACAGTGTTGCCATGTAACTTAACATACCCAATAAGTCAGTTTAATTTAATTTCTCACTTTTTTTTTTTTTTTTAGTGTTTCAGTGGCCTACTGTAAATTTTCAGTTAGATTGTGGTCAAAAGACTTCACTTTATCCTGGCAGGGTGAGTGGAGCCAGGACCTCACCCCTCCCCTGCTGGGGATCACCACTGCCTGCTACTTAGATTAAAACTTCACTTTAGAATTTAATTTTGGGACGTATGTGAAAAAATATCGAAAGTTTTGAACATTTGATTGAATAGGATCACAAATCATTATGGAACAATATTTAATTTTCCATTTAACCAAAGAGACAAGAAAAGATATCAAAGGGATGCCTGGGTGGCTCAGTTGGTTGAGTGGCTGCCGTTGGCTCGGGTCATGGTCCCAGCGTCCTGGGATCGAGTCCCACATCAGGCTCCTTGCTCCGCAGGGAGCCTGCTCCTCTCTCTGCCTCTGCCTGCCTCTCTGCCTGCTTGTGTTCTCTCTCTGTTAAAATAAAATAAATAAAATCTTTAAAAAAAAGAAAAGAAAAGAAAAGATATCAAAGGCAAATACAGGTTACATAGTTGTGAGCAAAATTTTGCTTTTTTAACATTCAGACTCAATTTTCTTAAGTAACCAAAGACCTGAAACATACAGGAAATTATTTTGGCAAACAGAGAGTCATTGGGTTTTAGGCAGATAATTTAAAATGTCAAGAAAAACTTTTGTTTATAATTTCTTATGATAATGTTAGGGAGGAAGAATTTATTCTGTCTTTCAAGGTCCCTCTAGTTGGACTAAGAATCAAATTGACATGAGACAGATCAGCAGGAGAAAAATTTAATAGTGTACATATGTACAGGGAATCCACACAAACATGGAAATTCCAAAGACAGGCAACATGAAGCTTATATGAGCTAAGGAGAGGGGGGAGGGGTCTGAGGCTACAAAGGGGAGAAGATCATTAGCAAGAAGGTGAAAGAAGACACATAGAAAACAAAGTTTGCCCCATTACGCAAATAAGTTTCTTAGGTAAATAGGAATCTCTGTTAATTGCTCTCTTCCTGATACAAGCAGGCAGTCCAGGGAGAGGTAAAGAACTTTTCCTCAATCTGCTGAGTTTTCATTACTTTTAATTTAAAATAATGTTCATGCCAAAGTGGCCTATCTTGAGGCTGCCTACCCTTGGCCCCTAGTAAGAGCAGATCGATATTTCAAAGAAACTTAGTGCTTTTAATAAACAGAAAACAAAAACTTTGCCCCAGTGTACTTTTGGAATTAAAACACATTTACTTATTTAAATTTATCTTAATCTTAGCCAGTACTGACCACACAAAAAATTTCAAAGATTCTTTCTCCACAAATCTTCCACAACTTTCTTTTTCTACATTCAGATTTTGTCCTAAATCTTTGCTCTTTAGATAACCAGTGTCACTTTAGCACAAAATTGTTCTCATTTCCCTCAACTAGCATATGTTTTTATTTCTCATATTTTTTCTTACCAAAAAAACGTATCTTATTTTCCTCACATATAGAGTTGTTTTCCTTATTATTTCTGGTGGTCTTCATTACGTATATTAGAAGTCTTAATGCTTAGAAACCTTAATTTCTAGTAAAAACTAAGTAGTATGCAATTGTGAACTCTTGTCACACCAGAATTCTTTATATTGGCAAATTTACGAATATATTCTATGATGTAGGAAAGAAACTTTGGGTTTCGAAGCCGACAGCCAAGAAAAAATTCTTGAGATGTCTTTAGTGCAAAAAGGTGGTTTTATTAAAGCATAGATACAGGACCCCTGGACAGAAAGAGCTGCGCTGAGGTCATGAGGAATGACCCATTATATACTTTCAAGTTGGGAGAGGATTAGGGATAGCATAAACCTTCCAGGTATTTTGGAAATAAGATTTCCAGGATCCCGAGAGGGCTAGCTATGCTTAGGAAAAGGTCATTTATTACTGGTTGGTAAAAACTCAGTCAGGAGACTCTTCAGATGTATATTGGTGGGTCATATGCTTGGAGGATGATTGCCAACAAGTATCTTGGGGGGGTAGAGATAAAGGAAGTTTCCAAAGGAATTTTTACATGTTAAAGTAGACTTACAGGATCCTAAGATTGCCTTTTGCCCTTAGCAAAGTATTAACACTGAGGCAGCTGAGTTCCTAGAGGAATGTTACTCTGCCTGTTTCAAGTACTTGTCAGTGGGCTATAAGTAGTAAGGAAATTTAATAATTTTTCTTCTTTGTTTTCCATATCATTTTATAATTTTTAGAAATGTGTTTTCCTAATGTGGTCTTTCAGTAAAGCATAAAACACGTTTACTAATGGACTCAAATTTATCTTTAGTTTCTCTATAAAAAGGCAAAAGTTGATCAACCATGTTCAGTACGTAATGTTGCTTATTTTATCATATTTGGAAATGATCTAGATTATCAATGAATTTTTTACTCATCATTTAACTTAGTAAGACTTTAAAATTTGAGATACCAAAGATTTTGGAAGCTATTTAAAAGTTTACCTAGGGGTGCTTGGGTGGCTCAGTTAGTTAAGCATCTGCCCTCTTGGCTCAGGTCATGATTCCAGGGACCTGAGATCGAGCTCCTTACCCAGCTTCTACCTCTCCCTCTGCAGTTCCCCCTGCTTGTGCTCATTCTCTCTCTCTGTCTCTGACAAATAAAAAAGTAAAATCTTTAAAAA